>VWZN01020386.1:0-55409 GCA_013396955.1 Regulus satrapa | reverse complement strand
GAGCGGTGTTGGGATAGCGACACGGCAGCGACACGACAGCTCTTTCCAGGGCACCGGGGCGGGTTGTCTCCCACCATGCCAGAGGTGACCTCCCGCGGGAGGTCACGACTGGGGTGAATCGGGGCCGAGATCGAGCTCAGGCCCATTGGCATATCGCGACAGCCCCGACACGCTGAGGCAAATCCCGGTGTCGCCGCGAGCAGGGGCTTGGCGCATGTGCAGGCTGAGGAGCACCTTGAGCCCGGGAAAGACGCTTTTCTGAGGCCGAGAGACGCCCCATGAAAATCCAGATCTTTGCTTCAATTTAGGAATTCAGCTGAGATTCGGAGGGGAAAAAAAATCATCCTTAGTGTGGTCAAAATCACTAGTTTCCAATTCTTTCACAGAGCTCAAAGTTTTCTCCCAAAACTAAATTTCTGTCCTGGGTAGATAAAAATGGCTTAGAAAATTTTTGCTGAACTTGTAAAAAAAAAAAAAAATTCCTAATCCCAAGTCTGTGCGATGAGGTGCTCTGGATGATGTTAAGCACAGCTGCTGCCTTTAATACAGCTTTATGTTAAAAATTAAACAATTATGTTAGAAAATGGGCCAAGTTCTACCTCAGATTTCCATTCTCAGAGTCACTCTAAAATCAGCATCGGTCTCGATAAATAACCAAGCTTTTGTTGGGTAAAGCGCTGAAATTATATATTCAGGTGGTTTAATAATCCCTCTTGACTCAGAGTCCTTCTGCTGGGTGTGCTGTGGGCTTTCAAGGTTTATCCTTGTGAAATGTGCCCCAGGCAGCACATCCTCAGGAACAGCAGCTGCCATCCCGGCCTGGAACAGCTGCAAGAGGCTCACTGGCCTCTCCTAGGAGAGGATTAAGGAAAGAAGAGTTCAAATAGAAAACTGGGGAATTGCCCTGAGGGAATTCACTTGGAGTTTTCGGAATAAATTCTGTGACTCTGACTATCATACAATTCAGCATTAGTGGTATAGCTGCAGTTTTTTGTTCATTCAGTAATGAACATGGAATCCTGGAATGGTTTGGAAGAGATCTTGAAGCTCATTCAGTGCCACCTCCTGCCACAATCCCAGGTTGTCCAAGCCCTGTCCAGCCTGGCGTTGGACACTTCCAGGGATGGGACAGTCACAGCTTCTCTGGGCAACCTGTGCCAGGGCCTCAGTACCTTCACAGGAAAGGATTTCTTCCCAATATCCAAGCCGTTCCCCCTTGTCCTGTCCCTCCGGTGACAGGATGAGTGCTGGGAGCCCCCAGTCCCTGTACAGAGAGCTGAGAGGAGAGGATCAGGTCCAGGAGACTTTTCAAGATCATGGACATGTGAATCATCTAAAATCATGTGCTTGTTCCCACTGTGTTCCCAAACTGGACACCTTAATTAGCTGCCTGGAGTTAGGGGGAATTTATTTGGGCCTAAAAATGCATAAAACTCTGAGGTGAAGAGGATACTGACCTCAGGAATCCAGGCATGAGGATGGTAGCATGACAATGATGAGCTGTCCCTGAGGGGACAGATGAAATGGCCTCTCACAGGTTTTACTCTCCCTGGAACAGAAATCCCAACTGTGCAATTCCTCATGTGTCTGAGAGAAGCCGAGAATATTAATGAGGAACTCAATTGGTGGTTTAGTAGGTCAGTGCCATCATGTTGCACGGGAATTTTATATATTTTTTTGCAGGAAATCATAAGGAAAAAAGTGAAATGTGTTGGTTGGATCATTGGAAATACTTGATTTCTGTGGGCCATCAGAACACATTGAAGTTGGATGTGGAATGACTTTTTGAAGGGAACTGGTTTGAAGGGATGGCATTTGGAGGGATGGTATTTAGAGAAACCCAGGAGCCCTGTGTTCTCCACAAACTTTCTCACAATTTACAAGCAAATGGATCCCATGTTCACCTCCTTCCTGCATGGTTAGAGTGGATGAAGTGTCATCTGCTCGGAAAGGACAGGATGAACAAGTTTTGGATAATACGTGTGTGCTCTTTCAGGCTTTAAAAGAGTCTAAAGTTCCTCACTGAAAGTGGCTTTTACCAGTAGGGATTTTCCCCAAATTATTTGAGGCTTCATCTAGTAGAAAAAGGTTATTTTTGGAACCTGAAGTCCACGATCTGGAAAACAATAAATGTTCCTGGGAGATGAAAAAAGAGATTCCTTCCAGAAATCTAACATTATTTTCTTCTATTTTCTTAATTAAATCTAACTTATTTTCTTCTCTTTATTTTCTCCATGGAAAGGAAGAACATCAGAGATTGTATCCTTTCTGTACCACTGCTCCCTCCATGCAAGAATCCTGGAAAAGACTGCCTCAAGTGGATTCCTATCTTCTGCCCAGTAACTCTGCACAATGCTGGGTCAGTGCTCCTGCATTTCCTGTCAGTGTCATCCATATGACACACAACTGGGACCACATTACTTCCAAGTGAAGATGTTTTGTGCAGATTTAGCTGGGGTTTGCCCCAGATGGGCTCCTGCTCCTGCAGGAACCCCTTTAGCCCCCCAGCAGTCATGACTTAATTCATTTTCTTGGGAAAGGAGGTTAAAAATTGGATTAATGGACTGGTAGACACATCCCCTCCTTCACAGCTCACAGACAGCTGACACAGCTGACAAAGGGTAGTAAAAGCAGCTCTCAGTAGTAACTTACTCCTCTGTTATGGTAAGTTACCCCACCTTTACTCCTGCCAAAATCCAAGTAACTTCTTAGGAGGAGACACCCTTGGCTCTGGAGATTTCCATGATTAGAACCTGTCTAGTAATTTTCTGCTCCACCTTCCTTCAACTGGAAAAATGCCAAAACCTAGTTCTGTGTTAATAAAATGAGCTGCTCTGGGAACTGGAATCCATCCACGACATGTGGGTGGGTTTAGAAACGGGATGGGTAGTTCCTGTAAGAGATACCCGAAATCCCTGCTTGGAGATATTTGGAGGATTTGAAAAGGGCTGGGGGAGAGAAGGAAGTGAATTAAGGCTGTTTCTTAGGAATTTGCATCTCAAAGCTGAGCTCAGACAGGTATGGAGCACAGCGTTTCCATGCTATAGGCAGGAACAAGGCTTGGCTGCTGCACAGAGCCACCTCTTCTCCAAATACAAGTTTGATGGAGTTTGCCAACTCTCCGTCAGTTTCCTCAAGGCTGACTAAGAAGTGTAGAGGTAGTCTGGGGCAATGTACACATGCATCCCCCCACTTCCTCAGGCTAACGGGTGTCCCACTACAGACCAAATAAAATTCCTTAAAAAAGGAACTAAAGCCAAGCCTGAAACAGCAAGCTTTTATTCCAGCCTGTGGTGCTCACAGCCTCAAGTTCCTTCCTGAACTTGAGGTCAGGCATAGCTGGACCATTCAGTATAAAGTGCAGTATATTTTGGGGTTACTAGGAAATTGTGATTTTATGGAGTAGATCCCACCTCATCGCTATGAGAAATCCTTAACAGTTCTCAGTTGTCATCACTTCCCTTACACATCCTGCTTTATGTAAATGGGATTTATTACATCTTCTACTTCTTGGCAACTCTTGCAATGATTATTTACAAAAGTAAGTCGCATGTATTGTCCCAAGAGGAGACTGTGCTGATGCACACCTGGGCTTTGTCCTGCTTTATTTACTCTGGTTTCCTGCTTTATTTACTCTGGTTTATTCTCCAGGTCAAGTTTTCAGTTATCCAGATGATCTTTTGGCTCCTGATCTCGCTGTGCTTTTCCTTATGGCTATTTTGGAAGTGCCTCGATTGTACTTGGGTAGGTCATGATACCAGTGCAACTGGAATATAATCTGTAAACATGAATAATTTGGAAATGGAATCTATCAGTTGATCAGATATTTGGAGACCCCTATACCTTTCCTTTCAGTCCTGAGGACACCTGCAAGCACCAAGCTTCTTTTCACGAAGACAGAAGGGTGAGAAGGACGTCCTGACCTTGTCCAGAGCCTGCTAAAACTTCTTCAAGTCAAATTTTTAAAAAACCCAAATCACTATTAAAATCTGCTTAATATTCCCAAGACATTTATGTAAGGTGGGGCCCTTGAATCAATCTGAGTGGCTTCAGGGTTGGATTTATTCCACTGCCTTAAAACTCTCTGTGTATTTACTTGGAGCCTGATCCATGAATAAAGAAGTAGATTTCAATTCTAATGTAGTTAAACACCAAAATCTACTGGGCATGGAAATAAACTGCAAGGAAGAGAGGATAGCTTCTCCATGATGACAATCATTTGAAACAGGAATAGATTAGCAGGGAGTAAGACTTGAAAATGAGGATTGAATTCCAGGAATGCACCAAGGTCACCATTTGAGTGCAGGGCTGGGGGCTCAGGGAGCGTTTGATGGTTGAAGCTAAGTGCTCAGAAGGATGCAGCTTCAGAAGTGATTCTTTGTGGTAAGAAGAGGTGTCCTGGCTGTGACTATCAACTGATGAACTTATTTAGATTACCTTTGGTTAGTTTTCCTGTTTTGAAATGGATTGTCCATTGGTGTTGGGTTTGCTGTTTGCTGGTAGAGACTTGATTCAGGATGGTATTTCAATGTATTTTGATTTTTTTTAGGACTTGGTAAAAGCAAAGTCAGAACCAGGGCCTTCTTTGAGCAGGAATATTCTTGAGTTACAGCTTGAGCTGTTTGTCAGAACAAATGGGACTCTTGGTTTCTGTTTCCTTACAGGTTTCAAGGGTAACCTGACAGAAGCAGAGGCACCACTGGGGCTGAGCCTGGGACTCACGGTGGGCAGTGTGGTGCTCTGTGTGTACCAGCTGCTGTGGCAGACCTACGTGCTGCAGGCAGATGTGCTCCTCAATGCGGTGCTACTCTCGGCCTATGGGCTTGAGTCGGGGCTCAAGGTCACAGCCATCGCTGCCTTTGTCAGCTGAGCCAGGCCCCTTCCCACATGCCTGCCACACATTCCTCCTCTGAAAGACTGGGGCTTCATTTCCACTGCTGAATTCCTTTGTATACAAAAACCCTGTAAAGCTTCTCTCTGCTTAAATTAGAAGTTCTGGGTCCTGCCCAGGAGTTGTGTGATGCTGTCCACCATTGGCTAATTTATTGGCAAAAGAAGGGATGAATCGCAAAACACTTAACACTCTGGCATTCACCAGGGGTCAGTACCAAATATCCATTTCCACCACAGGACAGGAGCCAGTGCTGCTGGCATGGTGGCAATTTTCATGGCATAGCAGCAATGTGCAGCCCAAGCGACACAGAAATTAAGCAGGCCAGGGCTCACTTGTGCCTTGCCACACACATGTCTGTGTTTGAGGGCACAGCTGCTCTGCTGCTCTCATTTGTGTTTCCAGACGTCAGTAGTAATTTCCCTGACTTTAGGAGGGCAGAACCTGATATATCTCAGTGGGGGAGAGTGGAACTGGGTTTTGTGCATACCTGGAGAGCCAAACCACAAGGTTTGGCAGGCAGTTCTTACACACTACATGAGGGGTTAAACAGGATGGCTTTAAAATGAACAAAACCATTCACCATTCATTCTCCCTTCTCTCCTGTTTAAAGGTCCAACAGAATGTTGGCAGTTTTATTTCTATTTGGTGTTAAATGTACTTATTTCTACTATTTTGCTAAAATTACTGCATTCAAGCCTGTCCTTTAACTTCTAACTGGTGCAAATGCAGAGTTTTTTACTGTCTCAAAAATATGTGTTAATGGAAAGCTTTGGGAGTTCGCAGGTTTTTGAAGAAGCCTATTTTCTATTCAGAATTTCCTATTTTTGTATTTATTTATTCATTCAAATAAATAATGATTTAGATCTAAGGAGTGTTTGAAATGCAGAGCATCTTGTTCAGATATTGGGCTCCAGCTAAGTCACCCAAAGGAAGACTTAGCAAGCTTGGATGTGTGTGAAAGCCTCTTCTGATCCTGCTGCTGTGTGTAGCCCCTTCTCCTGCCCTGAGAAGGTCTGAGCTAATTTGCATTCACCAGGGGCTGAAAATTGTGGGGTGCACGTCTGTGGCACTAAAGACATGCTGCTCTTTGCTTTCTGGTCAGTTTAGAAAGGGACAAAACACACAAATTCTGTGGAAGGGCCCAGTTTAATCCCTCAGTTGTTCAGTGGTTGGTCATCATAGAGGGCTTTTCCAGCCTTAAGGATTCCAGTACCTAAAGGGGGCTTACAAGATGGCTGGAGAGGGACCTTTCACAAGGGCATGTAGTGACAGGACAAGGGGAGTGGTGTCAAGCCAAGAGAGGATTGGTTTGGATGAGATAATAGCAAGAAATTTATGACTCAGAGGGTGCTGAGGACCTGGCACAGGTTGCCCAGAGGAGCTGTGGGTACCCCTGGATCCCTGGAAATGTCCAAGGTCAGGTTGAAGGGGGCCTGCAGCAATGTGGTCTAGTGGAAGGTGTCCCTACCCTTGGCAGGGGCATGGAAGGAGATGAGCTCTAAAGTTCCTTTCAACCCCAACCCTTCTACTCCCAGGCCAGGTAACAGCAAGTTCTGTCCACATTACACCACCTGACAGTCACAATCAGAGTACTTACCAGCATAAACTCCCTTGGACAGGTCCTGCTAAGCCAGGGCACTGCCAGCCCTTTGCTGCTCCCACAGAAACATCACAGCAGCAGAACTGGTGCTAAGGAGCACCCAGGAAACTGAATGACCAAATGTTTCTGTGTTTATTCTGCCTGAATGGAGCCCCCACCTATTTGTCCTCCCAGATTTGCTTGTCGTGATGGAATGTGCCATGACATGCTTGTTCCAAGGAGTGACCAACATACTGAGCTGTCCCTGCCCCATTAACGATCAAAGCACACAAGCAAAACTCTTCCTGGACAGGCACAATAAAAAAGCACAAACTTTTCCTGGTGTTTGCACCTGCCTTACACAAACGTCTGCCCACAGAACAACTGTCAGGTTCTAAAGGAAATATTGTGAAGTGGAATTTTTATCTCAATGCAGGTGATACAATAAACAGGGTCCCACAGGTTCATGTTGAATCACAGACCCTGTGCTTCACCTTCTTGGGGTGATCATCACAAACAAACACAAAACATGAAAATATGGTGAACCCTTTGTTCCCTCCCCATCACCCAGGTGAAAAACCAGGATCAGCAGAGAGGGCCAGTACTTGGTGATAGTGAGGCATGGGGTAAATATGCACATAGGATAACAAACATGAATTTTTGGGCTCATTTCAGAGCAGGGCCTGATGGCTGCAACTGCTCAGAGTCCTGGCTGGCTGTCAGTGTCTGCCGAGGTCAGCTGGTATCAGCCTGGACTTGCATTCTCACAAGGGCAGGACAGTTCTGGTTTCAGTTTTCCAATTCCAGATAAAATTGTCCACAAACTCTTTCGTGGGGTACTGCTGCTGTGCTCCGTGATCAAGGATGAAGCCTTGAAGCTTCAGACAACTCCTTAATCGCAAGTATTTCCAGGCTTTCAATGGGAATTGTCGTAGTGTTGGTGTCCCTGATTCCATGGTGGCATCTTTTGATGCTGAGCTGGTACAAAGACCCAAAGTGAATAATCTTCAGAGAGTTTTCCTAACCAGGAGCTCCTATTCAAACCATTCTCACTGCTTGGAGAAGCAGAACACACATAGTGAAGCCATTGATGACATTTGCCAGACATGCAATCGCTGGAGGTTTTAATTACAAGGCCCAGCCCTTCTGAAACGGGACAAGCAAGTTGAATGCAAACAGCATTAAAAATTTAGAGGAACACATATTTTGAGGAGCTGGATTTGGGTGGTGTTTACTCGACAACTCTTTGTTCTCGAGCCATCACAGGGGTGTCTGCCGCCAACCTGATTTAAAAGGCTGATCCTTGGAGGCAAGTCAGCCTCCTGGGATTTCCAAATTGGAGATACTGGAAGACAGAGTGTTATGAGTCCATGACTTTATGATGTCCCCCTAGAGTGGCCTGGTGCTCCAGTGAAGGAGGGAGGCTGAGGTTGGTTCCACACTTGGGAGCCATGCCAGGAACCACCATCATACCACAGGGTGATTCTCTGGTTGCCTCTGGCCCACCGACATCGGCACCAGCTGTCAGATGGGATAACAGGGAAAGTGTAACAAATGCTACTGTGGTTTTCTTCCCTGCTCAGAGGAAAAGTTGCTTCCTCTGCAGAGCAGGTAAGAGATTTGCTGTGGGGCACAGCAGCTCACAGTAGCCGTCTTCATTGTAAATGTGGAGCGGGGTAGGAAGCAGTGCCTTAAAACCATCCTGTCAACTCCCTGTTTACATCCTAGGAAAGTCAGCCCAGCCCAGCAATCCTATTGAAATACCCCAGTAATGCATTTCAGGGAACAGGAATCTCCTTGCACAAAACCTTCCAGCTGTTGAGGCTGACCAGGCTCCAGCACAGCTGACATTCCCACTGCATTTCCCTTGTGTTGGACTGGTATTCCTTCTCCTGCCTGGTATGGCAGGCATTCCCTAAGTCCCGCTTTTCTTAAGGCTGGCCGTGTTTTCGCAATATATCCCCTGGGATCCTGGCAAGAAGGACGGGGCGCTGGGTGGGAGTGTCACATCAAGTATCGGTTCATGGTCTTCCGCAGCAGGAGAGGTCGTGGTCCTGTCAAACCCGAGCTGCCGAAATCCCGACTATCAGGCAGGGGAGCTGCTCTCCCCCTGCCTGGCCGGCTCACCCGGCTGCATTCCTCCCACAGGAACTCACCAGGGCGGCTCCTCGTGCGGTGCCTGGACCTGAGCCAGGCCCTGCACTGGCATAAGCCCCTCAAAGAAACCCACAGCAGCAGGGAACTCAGCAAATGTCAAGCTAAGGGGTTTGGGCTCCTCCTCAACAGTCCTCCCAGACTGTTGTCCTGAGGAGAAACCTGTTCCTTGTTTCTTTCCCTAGTGTCACAGTTATAGCTGTCTCCTCCCAGGGCCAGTGACACGGGGTCTCTCCTCACATGTACATGGCAGGTGTTCAAGACATAGCATGGGCAAGGTGGGGTAGCCTGTGGACACAAGTACTTCCATAAAACACTCTCAAAAGCCTCAGTTTTGGGAGATGAATGGCTAACCAGAAGGATCTCACCCTGCCTGGACACATCGGTATGACCCATCTGGTATTTTCTCTGCCGAGGACACCTTCCACTATCCCAGGTTCTTCCAAGACCAGTCTAACATGGCCTCGAACAATTCCAGGGATGGGGCAGACACAGTTTCTGTGTGCCAGAGTCTCAGCATCCCCACAGGGAAGAATTTGTTCCAAATATCCTGTCTAAATATACTGTCTTTCATGGAAGAGCTGGGGCAAAACGAGGGGCTTTATGGCCACACAATCCCAAGGAGCACAGTGCCAGAGAGGGGATACCCGAAAGGGGGCTCTGCTCGGCACCCTGATTGCTTTGGGGAATGTGACAGAACGGACGTTTTGCCTTCTCGCTCCTTCTCCCAACACCTTTCCTTGCCGCAGACGTCGGGACAGAGAGCAGGCAGGGGCGATGCTGGAGGAAAACAAGCCGCGAGTCAGCGCTGAGGAGAGCCCTGGGCTGCACAAAAGGTGCCTTGTTCCCCCCATGAGGCGGTCGGGCAGCACGTCTCCTCCCTCACCGGCGATGGAAAACTGAGCTGCAAGCCCTCCTTCACCTCCCCTCGCCACCTTCAATCTTCCCATTGGGTACAAAATATTCTCGGGAGCAAGAAAACCGAAGTTTAACACGTCCCCCCTGAGCTCTTGGTCGTCTTGCCTGGGGAGGGGGCGAAGGCTGCAGCAGCCCCCGGCGCTCCCGGGGCCACCGGCTCCTGGTTATACAGTAACCTGTTGCTCCGGGTCCCAGCTCCACCTCTCGCTGGCTCCACATCCCTCCCCTCCTCTCTCCTCTGCCAAGGAACCTCTGTCACCTGCTTTCAGACAGACACTCGGGGCGAGCGGCACCGGGAGGAAAGGGCAGCGGGGAGCCACGGCAAGGGGACCCTCAGGCCGGGGTGCCGGGTGGGCTCTGCCTCCCACTCTCCTTCAGCGTTCGGCGCATCGGGCTTAACAGTCTGTGCAGGGAGGACAGGGCGCTTGATTGCTGGAGAATGGCAGCAGGATTTAACTAGGAAGGCACGGAAAACTGGGAGAGAATTCAAGGGAGCTGAGCGAACTGCGGGAGACGAGAGCGGCTTCTCAGCACCGGTGAGGCTCTCTTTGCAAATCCTAAAACTTCATCCCCCTCCCCAACTTCTATCCACTTTAAAAGTCTGTCTGATTCTTCTATGGAGGGAGCATGGCTGGAGAGGGGCTGTGGCTGGGTGAAATATCAGTGTAGTTTTCTGTTGTTTTATTTTAAAAAGATGAAAAAACGTATTTTTCCCAGCATTGTATTTTCTGAGTTTGTTTCCCGTCCTGGTGATTCCCCACCGGGTGAGATCCAGTAGGTGGCACTTTCTTGGCAGCAAAATGTCTCTTTGGCACAGAACGAAGCATTTTTTTCTGCTCCTAATGAAGTCTGGAGACGTGTTTTTGAGCAGCTGTTTGTTTGCAAACCTCGGTGTTTCCTCTTCTGGGGACATGGGGAATTTCTGGCCGTTCCCTGCCGAAACCCTCAAAGAACTGCTGCTCCCCTTACCGCTCACCCTAGCAGGATTTGGCACCCGATTTCAGCACGGAGGGAAGCTCGGAGCTGCCCTGCTCCCTCGCGTGACAGCTCTGCCTCCTGATGAGATTTCACAAGTCACAGCATTCCTGTCCCTTTTCTCTTATTTTCCTGGAAATGCCAGTGCAAACTCCACTGAGGACAAGGCTCAGGGACAAATGATGTGACCGACATTATTTTAAAATACTGGAAATAACTGACACAGCACAGTGGTAAAATCCAGTGATTGCCCAGCTGAAATTAGGGCAACAGGGAGTTAACGCTTTTGGTGCTGGGCTGCTCCAAAAGCAGGGTTCAGATCCATCAGTAGCCACTCATCCAGAAGTGCCAGAACTTGGCTGGGATGTAGCCCCCCCCAAAAAAGGGACTTTTTTGAGATAAAGAAGTGACAGTCAGAGGCTCAGCTCCCAGCTGATACAGCAGGGACCCACACAAGGTTTTGCCCACGGATGGTGCATGCAACAGCACATTCCTGGCTCAAATTTGTTCGGTGATTGAGTTTTCAGTTGATTGAGAAGGAAAATTAGTCCTTCACAGACAGAAGGGGCAGGCAGCAGTGCTAAATCAAGGATCCCTTTAATACAGAACTGGGAAGAGTGACTTGGGTTCCACTATGGGAAGGTGTCTGTGAAAGGCAAAGGTCATTCATTGGCCATGTTTAAAACCAAGGCTTGAAATAGTGTTTGGAACAACATTACACACAATTCCACTGTGGTCAGGCTTGTGTTGCTCCTGCTGCTGATTTCTGCAGAGGAAGTCTTGGGAAGGAACTGGTTCTTCCAACTGTATCTCAGCCCTTCAGGTGGTCTAGAGCAGGATGTACTCTGCTGTACTCAGCAGGGCAGGGTGGGTTTGTCATATAATCATAGTGCTTAGAGGAACAGGGAATGTTTTTGGGCACCCGAGGAAAAGTTTAGCACAGCATTGTTGAACTGGCTGTTAGTGAAGTCCCGGGAAGGGAGCAGCTGTGAGTGATGCCAGAGAATGGCTATGATGTGCACACAATGCTCGTGTGGGGCCATGGAGTGATTTGCCAAGACAAGCTTTGAGTCCTTGGCTTTCTGCCTCTCTGCCATCACCCCCAATGTCATGGGGGGAGCAGACACCATGAGAGAGGAGGGCAGCCTAGATCCTTCTCAGCACCAGGAGGAAATGTCTTCTGAGCCACAGGATATGTATTGCAGGAGCAGATAGCATATGCCTTCAGTGCCCACCTTTTCTGACTGCAAACCACTCATCATGAGTCACAGTAACAAAGCCCAGCCCTGAGCCTGAGCTAGCCCTGGAGATCATTGCTCCTAGGTCTCCATCTGCCCAACTCCTGTGGATAGTGTGACGGGTCGAGGGTAGAACTAGATGATCTTGAAGGTTTGTTCCAACTGTGATGATTCTGTGAGGGCATTGCAGAGCAGATGCGGACTGTGGTGATGTCGCAGCAGCCACCATTTTGTCAGGCTGCGAGAAATTGTAATGGCTGCCTGCCTCGATTCATCCAAGGGCATGAAGAGACAGGGAAGGGTTGCACAGGGGGAACCCTGGCCTGCTTGCTCTGCTCTGGTCACTCAACCACGCTGTAGGTCCTGAGAGAAGACCCTGCTGGGGTATGGCTGCAGGGCCAAACCTGCCAGAGGTCTGTTGGCATCTGCCCCTGGACAAGATGTCTTGGAATGTGCTGGAAAACAAAATGTTTTTCATAGGGTCATGGATCATTCTGGAAAAGAAAGATGCAGAAGAGACACTAAAGCACTGTAGGACTTGGGAGGTTTCAGACCTTGTGGCAAAAAAGAAAGGAGTGAAACTGGAAGAAAAAAAGTGTTGGCTTGTGTGAGCTTGAGAAACATCCATATGAAATAAGTCCAGAGTGTGTGTGGGACTCCTGGAGTATTATTCCCAGAGGGCTGGACCCCAGTGGTGCTGCTTTAGACACTTTCTGTCACACTTTTGGCTTTCTCCCTTCCATGCCATGGTCTCTCTGAAGTGCTGGGTCAGGGCAGCTTTGTGGTTTTAAAGAAGACTCAATGTTTCTGTCCTTCAACTGGGAAGATCAAGGCTCATGACTCCTTTCCACAAGTGCAGTCAGCAACACTACCCTTCCCTCCGGGGTGGACAGGAATGCACGGCCTTTAGCCTGCGAGTTTGGTGTTACTGGCAATAAAACAATCACTCTTGGAAAATACTTGAGCCTAGCCTAGTGACCCCCAAGCAGAAGTGCCAAGTAAAGTCCACAGACTTCCTGGAGTGACAGGGATGACCTGCACTCCGCTAGAGCTTTACCAGCAGCTCAGTGTCTGCCTGGCATGGTAGCTCCCATGGAATACTGGCAGATCCAGCAGCACTTGGCTCTGCTAACGTGGCCTCCTGAACCACCTGTTTGGGCAAAGTGCAGCAGGTGCCCAGAAAAATACTCACCTGCCTGCCCAGGAGATAGTCATGTTTCCCACTCCAAGGGAGGGGAAGGGTGGTACCTCCAGAAAACCTCCCTGCTCATCTGACCACATTGCAGGAGAGTCCTTGCACCATCAGAAATGGTGCCAGGCACTGTACAACACCTGAGAGACACCGGAGACGAGATCCAAGGAGGGTCAGGAGGCCTGAGAGCACAGTGTGGCTCTGGATCTCTACCTGCTCACTAGACCATAGTCAGGAACAGAGCAGAGCAGAAGGATTTTCATGGAGTGAAGAGGTAGTGAACAACATTGTCTGCTTGCCGTGGGTTTGAAATGTCAAGCTCAGAGAAAAATATGCTGTCACCCATCCCTAAAATATTTAGATGTTAAGAGGGAAAGGAAGGGGATCCAGGGAGAGCTGCTCCCATATGGACATAGCTGTTTCTGCACATAAGTGAGGGTTTTTCTTTTCCCAAGGCAGTGAGAGCTTTCCTGTCTCCTGGGCTGGCGACTGTACTGCCTCCAAAATTGAAATGCATGATGCCAGGGGGGTAACCAAAAAAGTCCTGGCATTTTACTTCCTGGTAATCCAGATAAATTAGGAAGAATTGCAATTAAAAAGGGAGGGAAGGGTGTGTAGCTGAGCTGGACTGGTTGGGAGATATTTCCCATTCACCTGAATTGCATTTCCCCAGGAGAGCCCAGCCCCTGTTCCCATTCCCCAAATGCTCCCAGGGGTGTTACTGCAACGTGCTCACTGCCACTGAGGATCTGCTGAGAAACAGAGTAAAAGCTTCCAACCCTGGGGAAGAAGTGGGGAATAACAGGCTCTGCCTGCTCAGCTGCCCTGAGAAAGGAACTGAAGTGCCCAGACAAGCTGCTGGGGCCCTGATTTGGTTGGAAGCACCAAGTGAGGCCTGGAGGTGCCTGTTCCTGCAGGCACAGTGGGATCAGGGGACCCTCACAAAGCAAGAGGCTGATGGCAGAGGCTGGGCTGCTCCAGCCCATCTGACACAGAGCTAGACCCTGCCTGGAATGCTCCATGCCCTTACATCCATCCCTGCCTTCAGGAGGGCCCTCTCATCAGCATCTCTCACAAAGGTTCTCCTTGTTCTGCTGAGATGGGCAAACACATCTCACATGTGAGAAATCTTCATCTCCGTGCCAGAGGCATGTTCCCCCCATCCAGTCCACACTTGGGGTTTCAGCTGTCGAGGCATTAGCCCGAATATTCACTTCTCCTTTCCCACTCCCTGGACACTGCCACAGCTTCAGCAACAATTTCAGCTGGAATGGAGGAGCTGAGCACCCTCAGGGTGACAGGATAGGATTTTGCAACAGCCTTGGATGTCATGATGGGCAGGTGTGGCACAAATGAGCCCTCATGGCTCATGGGCTTCCAACCCAGCCTTGCCTCAGGTGAAGGCAGAATTTTCCATGGCTGGTGGAACAGGAACTCTCCATGTTTGTGGGCTGAGATCTTTCAGCAGTGCCTTGGAATGGGACAGCAAATTCTCTCCTATTTTCGGTTTCTGGTTGGGGCACTGACCCCAAAAACCTTTCATAATTTGAATTTAAGTTTAGTCCTTCCTACTTCATTTTTCCTTTTTTCGTTCTTCTGTCTTTTCAGTCTCAACCTATCCACATTTATATCCTACAAAAGGTAAAGTGCAGCCCATCCAAATAGTAATAAACTAAAGTTCAGGTACCACAGCTGATTCAGAAAGTGAAATCTTACTGCTGGTGGGATGGCGATTAGGATCAGGTTGAGTCAACACCACCCTCCCCGAGACTGTTTACACCTAACTTCCCTATCACTCAAGATGGACAGAAGCGGGAATCATCTAGGAGCTGAGAATCTCTTCATGCCTTACAGGTGTTGGCTGCTGGAACTAGAGCTGACTTCTAAAATTGTGGGTGGCTCCAGATTCCCTCACCAGCAAATACCAGCAAAGTGAATCCCAGGCCTGATCCACCTCACTGCTGTGGACATGCCAGCAGCTTGTCCTAGTCTGTCACTCATTCCTCATCAGGACTCCCTTGGGTCAATCCTCATCCCACCACTGCTGCCAGCCAGAACTGTGACTTGTGGACACAAACTCTTCCAAGGGCATGGAGTGACAGAACAAGGAGGAATGGCTTTAAGCTGAAGGAAGGTGGATTTACATTAAATATTGGGAAGGAATCCTTCCCTGTGAGGATGCTGAGGCCCTGGAAAAAGGTTGCCCAGAGAAGCTGTGGCTGCCTCATCCTTGGAAGTATTCAAGGCTAGGCTGGACAAGGCTTGGAGCAACTTGAGTCTAGTGGAAGGGAGGGACAGGGATTGTCCCTGTCCCTGACAGTGAAATTGAACTTTTTTCCAACCCAAACCGTTCCATTTATGACATTATGGTAAGTCAGGTTTGAGGCTTTCAGTGGTGATTCTGTGGAGGCACCATAAGCAGTGACTTCGCTTTTGGTGCTGAGATAAACAGAGAGGTGTTTATTATTATTTATCATTGTCATCATTATCATTTGCCTGAACCTGAGACAATCCTTTCATCAGTAAATTCACTTCATAAAAACACCAGTGAGAGGAGAAGAGAGAAAGGTAATTGCACTCACAATATCTCTTAATAAATCATAGGTTGGAGCCTACTCTCATTCCTGAAACTGCTGCCTCTTAATTATAGCTGGGTTCAGCTGAGGAAACAGAGGAGGAGAGCTGGGCTCTATGCAGAAGGGAGCACTAATTAAAATCTCTTTTCTCTGGGAAGATATTAATGTCTTCCTCTGGGGCAGAAGCAAATGGCCTTGTCTGTGGCCATTTCCATGGGTTAACCTGTAACTCTGACTTTCAAACAGCCGGGCAGTTTGTTCTGTTTTCAGTACCTGGTGTTCTCAGCCTTGCTTCTGGGCTGAGATATGGGACTTTCAAAAGTCCTTGAAAAAGGAAGAGAAATAACATGTGCCTAGGCAACCTGTGCAGGTGTGGAGGTAAGGTTAGGTAGTAGGGGTGGCTCCTCAGTCCAGGTACAGACCACAAAAGGATTTTGCACATTATCCCTTGATATGTGACACAGGCAGGATTTCTGAAATGGAGAGGGTATCCCAGACTGCACCCAAACAAATCCTCTGGTTGGAGTTATGTGGACTTTAACAGGTGTGATCCTCTTCCCCATAAGAAGAGAGTCCACGCCCTCAGGCTGGTGGGGGAAGGAGTCTTGTATCACCAGGCACCTGCACACCAACATCTCTGCCTGATGTCCTGATGTGTTTAGTATCTGGTCACGCAGGCAGGCACATTCCTGATTCACCTCTTTTTCCAGCTCAGGGGAACAGAAACCCTGCCAAACTGCCAGAGGGAAGTGCTACATCTAAGTCATGAAAATGACAGTTTGATCCACTGAAGTCAAAGGGCTGATTCTATGATTCTGTCTACTTATTCTATGTTTCCATGATTCCCAAGGAGAGTAAGTCAGGAATCTCCAGCTGCCCCTACAGAGTTTCCAAGCAGGGAACCCAGCTGGTGAAGGAAGGCTCTAGGTACTGGATGTTCAGTCCAACCTGACATTCAAGCCAGAGTCAAAACACAAGGAAAATATTGGGTTGGATTCCCCCCCCCCCTTTTTTTTTTCTTTTTTCCTTTTTCTTCTTTTTCTTTTTTTCTTTTTTTCAACAGAAGGTGCAGGGCAGGAGTGTAAAAGTAGCATGAAAGGCTCTCAGGGATAACTTCAAGACTGTCAGGTTTGCTGTGAGTTGCTGCTACTTGGAAAATAAGTTGATAAAGTTTCAGTAGCTTAAAAAAAGGCAGAAAAGCTGCTGCATGGAGTGAGGCAGGAGCAGGTTCAACAGGATAAATTGAAACCAAATATACCAGAGCTGTGCTCATTTCTAGTCTCTGCCAGAACGAGCAGGTAACACCCAGGGTGTGGTCAGGCCATCGGTTGCCTGAGCAATCTCTTGACAAGGAGGTACCTCTTGCTTCTGCTGCGTCTGCTTTGAGCTTAAAAACAAACCAGGAACAGCCCCTGTATTTGTGACTTCAGCCTTGAAACTTCCAGTGCTCTTCAGCTTGGGAGAGGGAAACTGAGGTGCTGCTCTCCTTAAGATCTGTAATACAGCCTGTGGCATGGAGACAGGGAATGAGGGAACAGCTGCTTCCTGCTGACAGAGCTGGGGGGCATCCCATAAAACCAGCAGCTGGTGAGTGCAGCAGGAACAAAAGGAGGTGGCTGAGAACACTGTGCAGAGCCAAGCACGAAGCATTCTGCCACAGGCCATTCAGGATGTCCAAAGTTTACACAGCTTGGCCAAATGCAGTTGGAGAAATTCAGGGATGGAAAAGGGTACTAGGAGCTTTTCACTCTCACTGCTGGAAGCGAGGAAAATTTGCAGAGAGGCTTTGTATGCTCCCGTCCTGTTCCTGACTTCTTCTCCAGGTATCTATGGGTGCTGCAGTCATGTGTGCCCCCAACCTGCCACCAAGCAGAACTGAAGGCAGGTGATGGGAGAGCTGGTGGACTACCCCACATCCAGGCAGCTGTCCCTGGCTCCTCTGAGCCAAGGGGAGGATTGGAAGGGAGGAGAGGAGCTCTGGCCTCAGTGACTGCTCAGTGGAGAAAATATACAGGTTTAGTCACAGCCCAGGAAGGGAGGCCTGAAACCAGCCAAGCATCCAAAGCCCTGCTATGGCCACGTGCAAACTAGACCAGACAGGTCCCAGAACATCTGCTCCATATGCGGCATGAGCCTGGAGACACTCCTGCTCCCTGATCCCTTCTCCTTGCCTGCCCACACCTGGTGAGCAAACCATCAGAGGTGAGAAGGACAATGTGAAGCAGGAGAAGGTTGTGGGGGAGATATGGGCTGTCACCATCCTCAGCAGTCCCTGGTATTTTTCCAGAGCTGCCTCCATCATGATCTGCCCTTGCCAGATGCCTGTGGCTGCCAGGATGCTGTTCACAGAGGCCTTGCTCCATCTGCTCCAGCACCACATGGGTGATGGGCATGCAGGGCCTTCTCTTGGAATCCTGTCCTGAGAACTCAAACTAAAGGAGCACTTGGGTAGCTCATTACATCCCTGAGCATCCATGGATCAGCTGTAGGCCCCCAGGGCAGGATTCAGGAACACCTGGCTGGGAAGCACCAGGAATAGCCCTTTGTCCTTCCCAAACCACAGGTATTCCTGTGCTCTCAGGGCTGCCTGCTCCTCCCTTCAGAATGACCCTCCCAGAATATACCAGGTTCTCCAGTGTGCATATTGAGGCACAGCTCTGCTTCTGCCAACATTCCTTTGCTCCAGAGAAGACCCATAAACCTGTGGTTCATTTAAAGACAGTCAGGCAAGCAAGGAGAGTTCAGTGGTTTTAAGCCCCAGGTCATGGTAAGCACCAACTGGCTCCCCTTT
This sequence comes from Regulus satrapa, assembly GCA_013396955.1. Taxonomy (NCBI): domain Eukaryota; kingdom Metazoa; phylum Chordata; class Aves; order Passeriformes; family Regulidae; genus Regulus; species Regulus satrapa. The sequence continues at coordinate 37,092 of VWZN01020386.1, read as the reverse complement.
GGCTGCAGGAGCATCCACTTGCTCTGTGTTGGCCCCACTCTGTGCCAACAGCCCTAATTCTTCCACACACACCTTGCCCACTTGGCAAAAAAGGGCTTACTCGCTCCTTTCACCCTCTCCTCTGAAGATTACAGGGTTATCCAGGCCAGGAGGCACCTCAGGAGGTCTCCAGTCCAACCTCAAGCAAGGTCAGCTCTGAAATCAGAACAGGCTGCACAGTTCACTCCTGCTATTCTTGAAAATCTCCAAGAATGAGACGGCACAACCTCCCTGGGCAAACCTGCTCCACAGTGACATGGTTCCCACAGTAGAAACAGAAACCCTGTCCTTCATGTGCCCTGCACAGCTTTAGCCTTTTGGGACTGGAAATCTCCATGCAAAAGATCCTGTGGGCACACAGGAGTGGCCAGAGAAGCCTTTCCTCTTTGAGGCACTGCAGGAAACTCTTCTTTCCCCTTCTCAGTCCTGGAAACAGCCGAGTTGCTCCTAATCCAGTTTAGACTCTCATCCCAGCTTTAACATGGATCAATTTTGCTTTTTCCTCCTTGGACCAATTGTGCTTTTCCCTCCTTGCCCTTGCAAAAGATTAATTTTTTTTTGGTGGCAAGATTGTTAAAACATTTCTGCACTGCAAGATTAGAAACTGCCTTTTAAATTATTTTGATAAACCCAGCCTCATACATCCTTCTATTCTATACAAAACAAAGGGCAAAGGGAATGGGGTTTATTTTGGTTTTGTAATGATCTCTCCTGGGACTGTTTTGGTTACTGGGAAAGGATGTTCAGGCTGAAAAACCCTTCTGTGGTCTCATCCACAGCTTCACTAAAAGCCCAAACGTTGGAAATCAACCCAGTGATTTCCTGTGACTGTACATTTTGTCTCCTGACCCTAGAAACACAGCTGGGCATCCTTCATCTGGGTATTTTGAAGCAGAACATGTTTTGTACCATCAGTGAATATTATGGTTCCTATAGGGACTCTGTGAAAATCCAAAAATCTCAGCATTGCATGTAAAACAAATCAGTGATGGACAGCAAAAGTTCTTTTGCATGAACTCCCATTTCTGCCTTTCAGAAGTGAATGGGAAGGGATAAATCACACATTTTCCATTTAAAATGTTATGTATCATGATACTATATATGAAAATAATAACTACAGAAGGAAAAAGCTACATTAGATTACTATTAAAAAAGCTCAAGTGATGTTTTCAGACCAAAAGCTGACCCAAGCCCCACCACATCTCCAGGAGCCACCACTGAGCTAGTTAAACTGGTGTCAGGCTGTTTTCTTGCAGTGACGCTCAGAGCTGATTTCCCATGTGCCAAGTTTGAGCTCAAATGAATTGTTATAAATAGGCAAAAATACCCTGACAGGATATGAGTAGGAAGTGCAAAATAGGATGGGAAGAGATAGCAATGAATATTGTCATGATTAGCTTAAAAAGGCTGGAAAAGCCTTAAATATCAAATGGGATTTTTAAGAGAAGAATCTCCTGCCTTAAATCTTCTGTCCCACCCTCCCAGCAAAAGCCCAGCATGAGTTTTACAGCAGGAAATTAAAATTACTGATGCTTCCCAAGCCCCTATTGCTATGGGCAGAGATTTGGAACAGGAGCAGAGTGGAATATTCCTCACTGGTATAGGCAGGGGAAGATGGGCTGAAGCTCTCTCCCCTTCTTTGGGGAAAGATAGGATGCTGTGACCTTCCTACATGCAGAAAAGGATTTTTAGTTCAGATTGACCAATTACTTCATGCAGATTTACCAATCCTCATCTATCCCCAGAGACTTTGAGCTGACATTGCTGGACATGAACTGAAGCTAAACGTGGCCCCAAAGTGGCTCTCAGCCTAATAACAGTTTTTTCTCTAATAGAGACAAAGCTCTTGGCACACTAACTGCCCTGCTACATGCCTGAATTTCTGCCAGGGAAGTGAATCAGCATTTCAGGGAGTGACCAGCAATGCCTTTCCTTTAGGAGGAGGTGGTAGAAAGGTCCCTTGGATCTCAGCAGCTCTGTCTTGCTCATGAACCAGTCAGCAAGGGAGAGTGCACTGACAAACAAGACTCCCTCTTGCCCCTCCCAAGGGGATGAGGAACCAGCCACAGCCCCCAGCTTTGCTTGTGCATTTCAGCCCAGTTTGGGCTGAGAGTAGCCAGGCAAGGATGGTCAGGTATATCATGCTCCACCTGGGGTTAAAGACTGGGAATTACTGTGGAAGATGAATCTGCCTGCCAAATGCATCTGTTGGGCTTTACAGCTTTTCTGTTAGGAGTAAGGAAGCAGGAATGCTGAGGCTGGCTCATAGGGATTGCACAGGATTGATGTGAGGAAGGCACTGTGTACTTACACATTGCAGCAATCATTTAATGGAAAATTAAGACACTTGTGTGATTAGCTCAAACAGCAAGGCCAACCTGTCCCCTACCTGTACACCCACACCTAGTGAGAAATTATTGATCCCCACTAGACAAACCAGGACCACCAGGGGATATCAGCATGGTCCCTGTTGGACCAGGCAGCTTTGAAGCTTCTGGAAGAAACAGTTTTGTTTGGGTTTTTTTTTTGTTGTTGGTTTTTTGTTTTGTTTTTTTTTTTTGGGGGGGGGTTTCGTTTTTTTTTTCATTGCATAAACAGACCACCACCTTCCAGCATGGATGTGACAGTCCTGAGCTTTGTTCCTGGAAATCCCACCATGACAAACAACACTCCACTGTGCTTCTCTCCATCAGAGCTGTGACATTACTGTGTGAAGCAGTAAGGACACAACAGGAACCCTCACAACTCCATCCTAGCTTTAGCCCATCCTCACAGATTCTGAGATGGGTTGGGTTGGAAGGGACTTTAAAGCCAATCTATTTCCACCCCTTGCCATGGGTAGGGACAACTTCCCTTAGACCAGGTTGCTCCAAGCCCTGTCCAACCTGGCTTTGGACTCTTCCAGGGATTGGCAGTCTGTTACCCCCAGTGGTGCTAGCATTTCACTGAGTCTCCCAGCTGTTCCGCAGATGCCTTTGAGCCTGCAAAAGCCATAAGAGAAATATTCCAGCTCTACAGGAGGTGCACATGAGGAGCAGCTCTGAGAACTGGTGCCTGCAGCCAGGGACATGACCACACTGCCAGTTTCAGGATTTTGGTGTTTTGCCTGAACACAGAGGTGATGCAATGCCCTCCTTCAGCCTGGGCTCGGCCATTATCTGTCCTGCTCTGGAATATGACACACACAGGCAGAGTAACCCCCTATTTTTACTGGCCTGATCTCTGAGTCTTTTTTTTTAGACATAGCAAAGAAAAAACTTCCCTTTCATCAACAGTGTGAAATCCTTCCCATGTCTAAAAATCACATCTTAAAACCCCTTGCTGCTGGTGAACCAGTGCCCAGAGTACAGCACCAGCCTGGGAAAAGGGGTAATTTTGGGGGGTTGTGAGGTAAATAAGGATGCAGGGCAAAGAAACCTTCAGCATGAAAACCACTAGTGCTTTTTTCAGCAAACTTTTTGGATACCAGGCATGCTACACCCACAGGTCCTGGCAGCACTTAAGCCATCCAGTCTTTCCCTTGCATCCTGCCCAGACAGTCCCATAGCTAGCTCCAGCCTCCCACAGCTCCTTGGCTCCCACCTCCCAGGAACTGGGTGGTGCTAGGGACAGGATTAGCTCACAGAAGGTGAGCTAACAAAACAGGACAGAGGGGAAAAAGCTACAAAAATCTTGACAAAACTCCTCTCTTCCCAGGAAGCTGAGAGAACATGTCATGCTGGTTTTTCTTCCTGGAGAGTACAAGTGACTCACATGACACTTTCTCCCAGTCAGGTAGTTTTTGAACTGGGGTCTTTTCATTTAAACCATTTAATGAGGTTTTATATAAGGAATGCTCATTCATCTCCCTCCATCTTTCCAAAAGCATCCATTAATATTTAATGCACTCTTTCTGGGCCTGGCTCTCTAGCTTTCTAAACTGCAGCCCAAGCATGGATAATGCTCACCTTGGAACTCCTGGCAACACACACAGCAAGCCCAAACCTGCTCCCTGTTTTCCTTCCACCCCGCTCCTACAGAATTCCTCCAACAGAGGAAAGGTGTAAATCCAGGAGCTGTGACTCAGCACTGGGACTCTGCAAACAAGTCTTTCCAAGGGATGGTAGTGGACCGAGCTTCCAGGCTTTTTTTCCCAAGATATTGGAGACTGTGGCTATTTGTGCATTTTCCCTGAGTATTTATAGAGAAGGATGCTGTCCAGACTTGCTTTTGGTTGTAGTTCTGGGAGGAGGGTTTTACTGTCTGTCAGGAATAGAAAAGCTCCTCATTTTTGGTTCAGATCTTTCCTTTCCTGATCCAGCCTCTGGGCCCCAAGGGTCTCTAGTGCCACTGGACTCCAGACTGGGACCTACATTAAGGTCCCTTTGCAGAATGCCATGGGCACATTCTCTCTGTAGGTAGTTAATGAATATCCCATCAGGAATCTGTAAATATTGGCACTTTTGCTCTGTAGTGCCAGTTGGTGTTTCTGAGCTCCCAAGGCTCTATTTCAGTTCATTGGAGACTAACAGGAAATCCAGAATCCCAAATGGGATTCTAAGGGGGGGTCAGGGTTCAACAAAGCTGGTATGAGGGTTGCCATAGGTCTGAGATGCCTCAGTCCAAATGAGTTGCTGCCACTTCTGCCATGAAGGCTGAAGAACACTTGGTTTGTCTCTGCCCAGACCTGTTTGGCTGGGTTATATTTATCCAGGTGCTTGTCTTCTGGAGAATCTCCACAATGTGAACAATTTGATGTGCAAAGCAGGGAGTGTTTCCTTCAGACATCTGGCAGGTTGTACCTGGGGACTGCCTCTGCTGGAATGTGGCATGTGCCACACACACCCTGGAGCTCCACACACATGCTCCCCCCTTCCAATAGGCTTATGTCTTTCCAAAGGGATCCATGATCCCAAGTGGCTCTGTCACTGGAAAGGTAACTTGAAAGGGTGGAAGAAGGAAAAAAATAGAAGACTTGGTATTTTCTTAAACTTGGGGTGCTGTAAAGGCATCTCAAACAACCCAGATAGCAATGGGGACTCCTATGCCCACTGGGCTCTCCAGGCAGTGTCATCTGGATGTGTTCCCCTTTCCAAAGCAGGAATCACCGCCACTAAAACAGAGTGGTGAAGTTCTGACTTGGTCCTGCTGAACAATCATAACATGATTTTGCAAAAACAGGTTTGGAAACTTTGGATGGGACAAAATCCTGGCTTACTTCTCCAAGGAGAAACAACAACCTGTTCCTCTGTTTGTCTGTCAGCCTCTCTGCTCTGGATTTGCATTTCCTGATGCTTTCTGACTGATAACCCCAATATTATTTTCATTTATGAGTGCATGTTCCTGGCAGAGACCCTGAGTTTCTTCTGGTGAGCCCTGAAGCTCTCCTTATGGTCAGGTTCAGAAAAGCAACTAAAAGCAGGAAAGGGTGGTTCCAGGAGGCTGGAACAGCAGACCAGAGATCCATGTGAAGTTCTCAAGGCAACCTCAGGATCCTGAGGTCCCTCTCACAACCACTTTGAGACATCTAAACCAGTTTGTGTGAATTTGGGACTCTTGGTGTCTCATGAGGAGCCCTGAGCACACATATCCCAGTGCCTCACTAATGCCCAAAAGCTGTTTTGTAAGTGGATTGATGTGGGTTTGTGGCCTTCCCTACCTGCCAGCTCCTTCCATACCATCAGAGACGGTAGGAGGTATTGTGGGAACTGGTGGGCTACTCCCAGGGTTTGGGGGAGCTGTGTGGAGCAGGAGCAGTGCAGGACACACACAGACCACAGTCAGTGCCTGTGCTCCCTTTGCTCTCCTGTGAGTGCAAGCAGCCCAGACTTTACAGCACAGCTCATCAAACAGCTTTCTCCAGCATGACATTGCTATATGAAAACACCCAGCAGCCCTAACAGACAGCGCTTTGTGGGCCTGGGAAGTCTAAGAGATAGCATCATGTGGTGGCCAGCTCATGTTTCTCCCTGACACTTTATGTTACTCCCAAGGCTGCTGCCAATCCAGCATTTCTGCCTGGCCCATCCCCCTGGCACCGGATACACACACACAGGGTTACATTGGACCCCTCACCCCAGGAGGGATCCCAGGGAGTGTTTCCATCCCAGGGATCTCACCAGTGCCCAAGCCCCATCCATCACCTCTTGGTGCAGAGCCTTTTTTCAGCATGGCTGATGCGGAATTTGGAAGTCTTGTTGCCCCAGGCAAGTTTTGGTGGGATGACTGATAGAAGCACAGACAAGGTTTGTTAGAACTGGGTTAGAACATGTTTAGGAAAACTTGCTATTAGTCCTAGGTCACTTAGCTTAAGGTTTTTGGGGGATTTGCCATGGTTTTCCACTGTTCCAGCAAAAGGTATTGTTTTGCATCAGTCCCTGCTGTTACAATCACATCCTAATATTCTCTGATACCACCAAACCCAGTCTCAGTCTTAAAGGTCTTAGACCCATGAAGAGAAAAACCCATAAACAGCAGATATTACTGTTAGGTTTGGTGATGATAATGATAATAATAATAATAATAATAACAACCGTAAAAACCCCACTCGTATTTCACATTTGCACATTGTCCAATCTTTATGCAAATCCATAATTTTAATGTCCTTTTCATGCCCTATAAGAAGTCTGACCACAGCAGATAAGAGAGAACTATACCTAATAAAAATAAAGTACCACATTAGCAGAGATCAGCCCACAGAGGAGAAAGAGGTATTACTCTTTCCCTTCACAAAACACTTCTCCCTCCTCCAGTAGAGGGATCAATGTCACAGCTCCCTCTTCAAAGAGACTCAGAGAAAGCCAAAACAATGCATGGCCAGCTTCCATTTGCTATAAAAGTACAGAAATGTGGTGCAGACAATGCCAGGCTCCTGTCATAGCGCTATGTGTCTTTGCTAGGATATTTGACCTCCAAGGATAAGACTGGCTGTAAAGTCAGGGAGTGGGATTTCCTGTGCTTTAAAGTACATGTCTTCACCCACCTTGATGGCCTTCAGCACTGATTTGTGCTTATCTCCCTAAGTTGCTCTGGGACCTCCTGGCCTGGGCCACATCAAGGTGCCAGGCTTTAGCCATGGGGTTTAGCTTTCCTGTAGTTGCTCCAGCAGAAGTAGACTGAATTTGAGCCTGGCTTAGCACCTGGAGTCTGTATATTCCACACCATGCTCATGTGCAAGGATCAGCTGCCTTGCTTTGTGACCCATGCAGAGAAACTGCCCTGTACCAGCCAAAAGTGATGGGTGATGGTCTTGAAATTTGCTTTGATTAGGCTGAGTCAAAGGTGACACCTGCACAGCCACACATTGCACTTGCATCTCGCCTCCCTTCCTATGCTCCTCCCTCAGGGGAAGGAGGAGGCAGCAGCCACACCTGCAGGCAGATAAGGGGGAGATCAGAACCCTCTAATCAGGGCAGAGAGAAGACAACCTCTGGCTGAGACTGCAGACTGTGGGAGCTCTTAAGGATGCTCCCAAGGGGAGAGAGAACCTAGGGAAGGCCAGCCCACAGCTTCATCTCTCATGTCTTTGTGTCCACATTTCAGGTGAAGTGCTCTTAGCCCACCTTCACCTTTCACAGGCCCAGTTACCTCTCAATTTAGCAGATTCATTAGAAAGTCTTCAACCACTTAGGAATGGGCCCTTCTCCCTTGCAGTCTTCCAGTTCAGATTCAATTAATATCCAGTAATTAACACTGAATTTAAAGCTTTGGTATGAGGCTCCTTCCTGGTTTCACTTGGCCTGCACCACACCACACCCTCACTGTGACCAACATAAGGCCAAGCACAGCCACGGCCTGAAGGCAGCAGAGAGAGCTGAGCAAAGGGCAAATAGGAAAATAGCTGGAATAAACAAAGAAAAGGGAGTCCAGCATGATAAAGTCCTGCTGACTTGGCGGATGTATGCGCGGCTTCCAGTTTCATGGCCCCTTTGGGACATAGGCACCCTGGAAGAGAAGACAGCCTTCCAGGTTAGATTTTCATTTGGGGAGTCCAGCTGATCCCATCAGTACTTTATTAAACACCATGAGATGAAGAATTCAGGGCTGGTCCTGCATGAAGCCAGACTCCTCTGCCACTGCCATGGAGTGTGCACCTTTGGCAGCCACCTTGGGTGGAACCAGATAGGCTCCTCACAGAGCAGATCCCAGAAGTTTATTTTTTGGACACAGTTTAGGAAGGAGAAATAAAAACCAGGGTGACCTTAGCTGAATCCCTGGTTATTCCTGGTGCTTCACAGCCAGGGCTGGGACCAGGTCTGAGCTCCATGGGCCAAACTTGGTGACACATTCCTGCTGGAGTAATCTGGATTTCAGTACATTAGGATATGGCCCTGGGGCAGTAAGAGAAAAGAAGCCAGAAATATGACACTAATATGCAGAAACACTCCCAGCTATCATCAGCTGTGGGATTCCAGTGATTGGGTGGTGCAGACTAAACAGAGCAGAGCGGGGTTTGTAAGAACCCAAGTTGTCTTTTCCAGGTATCTTATGCTAATGCACAGAGAGATCCAGGAGATAGGAACAGTTTGAGGACTGTAAAAGGAAACCAGCAGACAGCTATTAACAGAGGAAAAATTCACAGGTACCCAAGCTTGGGCACAGGGATGGGTTTTATTACACTCAGAGGTTGGCAGACCACCAAGTTTCTATTCTAATGCAATATGAATTTATACCTCTTATATGTATGGATAGGGATTTCATTATCAACCACAAGAGAGACAAAAAAGGGGGAATTTAATGTACTAGCTACCAAAATGCAATTGAGAGTCCTTTCTAGCAGTGTCTTGGTGCTGAGTGTTTTAGTGTGACAGAAAACAGGCTGAAAGTTGTAAGGCTGAGTCCAAAACACACTGGGGTTCTCCATGCAGTCTGTGTACAGCCTAGTGCTTCACCCGAATCCCCATAAATGCATCCCTCTGACATCCCACTGACAGATAAAACCAGTGAGAAAACTGTCTGCCCTCCTCACCCCAGGGTGAAACACACAGAGCAAAACACCACAAATGTTCCAACATGAGGAATAAATATGGATACATAAGGAATCTAGGGCAGGTCTGCTAATGATACAACAAGCCCTGCAGCAGGTAGTCAGCCTCTAGAGAGGAAGTCCCAGGTGTCAGAGATGACTCCAAAGTATTCCCTGGGGATTACACTCACTTTAGACTAGATTCAGTGAAGACATACCCTAGGAGGAAGCTCCACTGTCTGCCCATGGCTGTCATGGCAGCCCTTGGCACATGCCAAGCATACTCAGCAGCTCCCTTGCAGGAAATCTCACTGAGGACACCAAGGAATTTCTTCCTTTAGGCCAGCAAGCATTTCAAAGCCAAATCTTTGAATTCTGACAACCTTATCATGAAGTAAGCAGGGTCTGACCTAGGCACAGAAGTTCCCCTGAACTTTCCATAAGTAACTTTAAAAAATTGTAGGACTTTGCCTTGTCTTCCCTCCAGCTCACACACGGAGCAAAGGTGAAGAGCTTGGATACCAAAACAAATAATTCCCTGAGATCTTATTATATCTTGTTTTCAGGTTTTGTTTCTCTTCTCTTGCAGTTCTGCTGTCAGAACTGTGTCTGGACCTCTCACATCTTCTCCCACATTCTAATTCTCATTGAAAAGAAGAGGAAAATAATCTGTGCTGATCCTGTCTGCCTTCCACTAACCACTCACCGCAGTACATTTTCCTTCATCCTTGAGCTGCCAATGGAGCAGCATTTAGTTACCCATTTTTCTTTATGGGGCTGATAAAGATACTTTAACAGCTGGTGTAGAGCTTAAAATTACCACATAACAAAAGCTAATGGCACTCTAGGCATGAAAAATTCCTTGGGACACACAGCTGTGAGCACATGGGCACAGGGATCTGGGACAGAGCATGGAGGCAAAGGCCACCTCAGTCCCTGTTTAACCTTAGGCAGGATGGTGCTGCTGGAAAGAGATGTGCTGGAACACCACAAAGCTGGGGTGTGCCTGGAATGGAAGGACAAGAGCAGGAAGTGGAAGTAGATTTTGAAAGAGCATCCTGGGGTGTGTCATCTTCAGCCTAGGTCAGAGCAGTGAAAAGTGACTGAGAGTAGAGAGGAAACACCCTTGTACTCACCTGACTGCTCCATCTGCTTGGAGACCCCAGCTTGGAGGCAGGGAGGATAGGATGGTGTCGTGGTTTGGGGACACAGATAAACCACTTGAGAGCCTGTTCTATAACCACTGACCCTGTCTCTTGTGCTTCTGCTGCAGTTGCCTGGCCTGTGAAGCAACATGAGTCACAAGGGATCCCTCAGCAGCAACCCCGGCTCATCAAAGTAAGGATCTTCCTGCACCACTCCTTCCTACCATTCAGGGGATACTCTAAGCAGTCCCAGTCATCCCCAAAGTCCCTGGTGTTTGTTTCACCTCTCCTGGGCACCTCACAAGCTGCCTCATACATCACCTGCTCTGTGCATGCACTGGGGTTTGATAATGGCACATTAGGTGGAGAGAGCAGAGGGACACCAGGAGCCTCCCCACCTGCAGCCTCAAGCTGCAGCAGCCCATGACAACTTCTCAATGGAGTCGGAGCCATCAGCTCTCTCCCTCCTTCCTGCACCAGGTATGAGTAACTGAACAACTGCCTGCCCTCAGGGGTACACGGTGACAGAGCACAAACCAGCCCCTGGGCACCCATGGGCTCACTGCTCCGTGCAGAACAGCCAACCACAGCACCTCAGATCCCATTTGGATCCTCTTCTGCCAGAGAAAGCACTATTATCTCCTGGGTGCTCATCCCTACCCACAGCTCAGGCACAGAGGGTGGCCCTACATGTGGCGCTTAGAGACCTGACTCAACTGTTTACAGCACAACACAATTCTACCCTCCCACATTCTTACATAGGATATATTCTATATCTGAGCACCTGCCTTCAAGGGATCCTCCATGTCCATTGGGAAAGGATCATTACCTTTGCTCCTGCACTGCCTCAGGTTCAGGTGGACTCAAGGATAACATGGAGGGGGTCTCCCTATAACTACCCCACTTATGGCCCACTGGGAGCTGCTGTCCTTAACCCAGCCCCTCAGGAGTGCTGTCCTTCCAGGGGACACCGTGAAGGTAACTCTAGTGGGGACAGGTCTGGCTGGACTGCTCCGTGTCCTGTTTCCACTGCTGGGTTCAGTGACGTGCTTGGATAACGGGTGGTGTGGATAACGGGTAGGATTGCACAGGGAGCCACTGGCATGGCCCTCAAGGAAATACTCTGCAAGGAAGGGAAGAGCTGGTCCCTCTGGGCAACTACAGAGCTTCTGTGTGAAAACTGATATTAAAAATATTCAGGAGCTGATGGTTGATTTGCACCTTCTTTCTTTTCCAGTGGCAGCATGGGCAAAGCCGAGGGAGCCTCCAAATTGAGTGCAAAGGACCTGTATGGTGAGTCGTGCCTGCAAACATATCCAAAGTTTCCCATGGAAAAGCTCTGGATGTGGATGTTGGGAGCTTTAAGCTGGAACTCAAAGCCACATGAATCCAGATTTCCATATGCAATAGGCTGACCTGACCTGGGAGCAAAAACACCCCTCACATCTGTACTGACACCTCCCACGCTGGGGACAGTTGGGATTTTGTGGGAACAGAATGTTGCTTCCCCTACCCAGATCCTCCCCAGGTCTGTTAGCAAGATCACCTGATAAAGGGCCTCACAAAAGAATGACTGTCCTCAGCAGGTTAATGATTATCCTCTTCTAACTACTCAGTGAACCATGAAAACTCTGTGCCCTTTGGCTCTTTGGAAGTGCAGGGAATGAGCAGGATGGGTGTTTGTGCACTGTCCAAGAGGCAGCTTGCTTGGGTTGAGCACATTTAGGTGCTCATCAATAACGATTATTCCTGATCTCAGCAGATCCAAGTACCTCAAGTGAAAATGTGGCCTCTAGGGTGGGCAGAGCAAGTATAAATCATGTGAGAAATCACCTCCTTCAGTTATTTCCTGGGTAAGAATTTGGGGTTGTCTGGGGTAACATGAGCAGCTTTCAGGGAGTCCGAGCCTGCCAGCTATCCCACCTGAGAGCTGTGGATTTACCCGATTGATATTTAATTGGGAAGGAACAGGCTGTGTGTGCTCCTCCTTGGAGATCTATTTGATCAGAGATTGTCCTCGGCAGCCATGAACTGTCAAGGTGGTTTATTTGTCCCTGGGAAGTCTCTGTTTGCCCAAGGGTTTTAGCTGGAAGTTTATCTGTGTGGAGTAGCCTGAAGCAGTGTCCAGCAGAGACCAGCCTGGGCACCTGGGGAGAAGAGGGATGGCAGGGGCTGTATTTAATGCTAAACAAAGTCATTGCTAATGTCAATTAGTTTCCAAGAAATGAAACATGAGGATAATGGCAGAGCAGAAATTTGGGCTGTTTGTGGCCTGGATGCTGCAGGGTGGGCAGGTGCCAAGCAGAGGTTTGAACTGTGCCAGTCACTTCTGGAGATGGAAGGACACATTATAAAGAAGCAAAAGGATGAGGTATGGAAATTTTGGATGCACACAGGGCTGCTAGTGCAGACAAATCCCTGCCTCCTTTGGCTGTGCACTGACACTGAGGCACAACCTGTCAGGGGCAGGAGGGCTGTAGTTGCCAGGTAAACAGCCCTACAGAGATGTATAAAAATGAATCTGGGAGCTCACAACAGTATTAAAGCAAAGCAGATTTGCAAGCTGGCACCCATGGGTGCAGGCTCCAGCCATCAGAGTTCCAGAGAGGGATCTAATGGTGCCATGGTACAGGGAACACCCCTCAATCCCGTGCCACAAAAGCCAGTGCAGGGAAAGGCTGACAAGACTGACTTGGAAACAGACACAGCTCTCAAATAAGCACTTTTCAACACAGAATTTAATCTTCTACATTTTTTGTATGAACACACCTCAAAAGCAAATTCACTAGGGTTGGGACTCTCTGACCAAATTCCAGCAAAACTAAAATGAGGACTGTGTCCCTGGGCCAAATCCTCAGGAGGAGTAAAGCAGCAGCCTGCTATTTCCCTGCCACTACAGAAACACAGAATGAGGTCTGCAGGCATTCCCTGCAGAAATCAGTGCCTCGTGGCCAGCCAAGCCCCTGGCATGAGCACATCCAGAAGGATTTTGCTTAGCAGCAGTTGAAACCCACCCACTAATTCAGCAAAGGACGCTCAGCACGTGAGGACCAATATTTAAATGTCTTGGTCCCTTTCCCACTTAGATCCCTCCTCCCCCAGCATTAATTTCTGCTGTGAGCTGGCACATTTGGGGGTAGAGGGCAAGCAAGAACTAAAATTCCAGGGAGAATTATGTTTCATAATGAAACAAATCACACCAAACTGAGCTGGCCTTGATTACGTGATTACAACACTGCTGAGGGACATTTGGAGCTGGCAAGGCTTTTCCTATTTCCATTTTCTTCCAGTGCAATCAGGCTGGACGCTCAGCCTGTGTATACTGCCTGGCCTCCAAGAAGTGAGTGCAGTGACTCCCAAATTCCCAGCCTAAAACACAGACATCCACTCATTTAAAGCTAGCTGGGTTATGATGGCTCCAATGCACACAGGTGTCTAAATATTATTTTTAGGTGAACAAAGCCTTGGGTTTAGCTTTATAAATATGCTTTTTCTACAGTAATATTGGCCTAACATGACAGAGGTGCCAACTGTGGGTACACAAGTGCTGCCTGAGGGCCAAGGCATCCCCGGTATCAACAGGGATTTATTTGGAATATTAAACCCACCTAAGGAGAGACCCTGAAGAAGGATATTTAAAATTGCCATGGGGAGGCTGGAACACAGCAGCAGCTTCAGGCTGTGAAACAGGAAGGCACCCAGACAGTGAAGGTAGTAGGTTCACTCTGGGGGGGCTGCAGGGCATGGTTTGAAGGTCCTCACAGGACACAGTCTCATCACATGGCTGTTGATGGGTGGGGAAGGTTCTGGTGTTACACTTGGCCTGCTGAAATTGCTTTGCTTACCACATATGTTGCCTACCACAGTGTATTCTTCTCTGTGGTAAGCACAGAGTAATGTGGAGAGATGACCAAAGGGAATTCTATAATGGAACTGGCTTAATGCCCCAAGATACCCTCTCCTGCCTCTGTCCCTACCAGAGTTTGGTATGCTTTCCAGATGCTTTGCCATCCTCAGTGGAGTTTCCTGGCTCTCATGGGAGCAGGACACTCATCCTTTCCTCCCCACTTAGTAAAACAGCACCAACATTCATTCAGCTCCACATTCTGGAGGGGTCTGTGACTGCAGGGAGCCATCTTGCCTCAGCTGGCAGCAGAGAATGGTTGGCCCCTCTCAGGTTGCCACCTCTCTCCCCACACAGCTACCAGCTGAATAAATGTTAATGCACACCATAAATAAATTAGGCTGCTTCTCTGCTTACGGGCATCTGTTCTGAGCTCAGCTGAAAGCCTGGGGGGGGGGAACCAGGCTCCAGCAGAATCCACGGGAAGAACTGTCAGGAAGCATTTCTGCACAACTCTTCCCACAGCAGGAAAGCTGCTGCCACCCCTTCCTTAGGTGACTCCAGGTAGGCTTCTGCAGGTGTTTCCCTCAGCTGCTTCCAGGGCTGTCAAACAGAGCTGGTTGGCACTCCTGATGGATTAGGCAGCATAGCAAGAGAAGTTGAGGGTAGTTTGATGGTTGCAGTGATTTCTCGTAGGGCTGTGGGGAGGAGCAGCTCATTTCTGTTTGGCTGTTGTCTGTTCTTGTGGTGCTCAGACTCCTTCCAGCCCCTCACACCAAGCCTGTGAGACCCAGCCAGCTGATTCCAGCCTGCCCACCCATCCTCAATGCACTCATTTTCTGGGAAAGAACCAAACTTGATGGGCACAGGGCTGGAAAAGGGATTTTGGAGCAATTACTTAGGCTTGGAGAAGCACAGTGCTGACGCCGGTCACTTGACACTGTACAAACTGTAACCCAAGCCAGGCTGTAGTGCTGTAACAGGACACGAAACACTATCACAAAGAGAAGAGCCACTTCCTGCCCAGTGTGGCCCTGGACAGGGAATATGTGTTCCCTGGGGAGCCACAGGTAGAGAGGCTCCACTGGTGCCAGCATCATCCCTGAGCTACAGGCAGCTTCTTGGTGCAGGCAGAACACACCAATGGGGAAGGAGTAAATTACATTTAATGGTCATGAACCAACTCCTGGGGGTCTCCACAGACCTCCGCTGTATCCCAATGGGGCCTCCAGCCCCACCCACATGGAGAGGTCTCTGAGATGAGACCCTCCAGCCCTGAGCACAGACAGCAATTCTCTACTGCTGGCTCTCCCAGCCTGCCCAAACCATGAGCTTGTTCACAATTCCAGCTTGAGGCCACATGGCTGTTACAGCATTATTGACAGGAGCAAGGAGGGACCATTCCTTCCCCACAACCTTTAGGAGAGGATTTGTGTGGGATTTTACACACACTGGTATTGTCTGCAAGAGACAGCCCTGGCAGAAGTAGTGGCTAAACCCAAGCCTGCTCAGCCACACTGCTGGGTCAAGAGGACCATGTCCATGCCTAAATCCACAGGGATTTGGGCAAGATCTGAACAGTGCAACTCACTTTCATGTCTTTAAAGGTTTCATCATACTGGAGAAAAAACCTGAAGTTCAGCAGAGATCCAGCCTTCTTGCCCAGGCCATTAATTCCTCATGTCCTCTGCTGCCCTGAATAATTTCCTCGTCCTTCACCACTGCTTCCTCGGTGCCATTCCAGCTCATTTCTTTACATCCTCTTTCCCACCCAAGATTCCAGCTTCAGATTACCCTACTCCCCTTTGATACTGTGTGTGTGGGTGACCCTTTTATTCACTGCCTTGGACACTTAATATACCAACTGGCAACAGGGCTGGAAGAAAAACTGGAAGCCAACAATCCTGTTGGTTCCTGCAGATCAAGCCCCAGTGGTGGGTGAGACAGAGAACACATTGGCTCAGTTCAGCCCTTACTGGAGCTACTGGGAGGAGCAGACACTGCTCCAGGTACTGCTGGCTGGGAGTTTGCAATGGCAGCTAGTGACAGGGATGCTGTGGAGAATGATCTCCCACCTCTGCTGCTGCTCAGCATCTCCGGTGACCCTTTTTCTTTGTCACCTTGAAACTACTGAGCACAACTTCTCTCCTTGCATGGAGTAACTGCTTAGAGTTCACATAGAGGATCCTCTTCCTAAATGGAAATGGGGTTTTGGATATGCCTAAGTAGCCAAAAGTTGTGATAGTTCATAAAAAATAACAACAAATAAAAGGGAGAAACTTTGAATAATGAATTTTTTTCAAGACTCAAATGAAGTGAATTTATTAAATCAGGATTCCCCAATCTTACTATGTCCTGACATTCAAGAAATGTCATTGCCATCTACAGAAAGTTGAGAAAACACCACTCTGGGTTTTTCGGTGAAGAATAATTTTGCAGGTTTCTTCCAGGTCTGGTTGTAAAGGTGAAAGGGAATATCTCTACCAGTGAACTATAGCTTCTCAATGCCCTGATTATCCTGCTCCAAGCAGGCCAGTGAACACTGCCGCCAGATACACTGAACATGACCACACACTGTTCCTTGCTGTACTCAGTCCTTGCACAACCCAGGAGCTGCGCCAGGTTTTTATTTACTTTCCTAGAGTGGGTTGTATCTTCAGCTAATAAACTAGGAATGTGAGCACTTGGGGCTGAGCTGTGGCAAATATGAAGTGTGCTGAGCATGAATTCAGCCCTGTGAAACTCAGAGCTGCTGCTCCCTGCTGTCACAGCCCATTCACACCTCAGTGAGAGCTCTTCATTCATTCCAAGAGCTTCCAGATCCATCTGCACCAGCTATGTGTGATCATCAGGATGACCAGGCAGACATTGCCAGTGCCACAGGCGCCAGTACAGACTAGCTCCAGCAGTTCGGCAACTGCCATGGATCTGACAGCAAACCCAGGGAGCTCGATGCTCCCTAAACTGCAAAGTCATCCCATAATGGAGCTTTCTCTGTGCTGGCTATAGAGAAAGGGAAGGAACAAGGCAGGACCTGCAGATTCTCCCCTGTCAGAAGCTCAGGTATAGCAGGGCAGTGCAAGGCCCAAAACATGATCCTTGACTAACCCTAGGTAACCTGGAACATCCCATCCTCCTACTTGTCAAGGAAGCAGGAATCTGGCAGATGCTGTGTTCAGCTGCCACATCTGGCTCCACTCTGGGATCCTGGAATGGAGATTATTCCATACTGCTACTCTGTAAACCAGCCTGGGAGGTTTCTATGGCTGCCATGAGCACACAGAGCATTTGCTGCCCCGTTTCTCCTCAGCAGGCTAGTCCTGACCTGCCATTTGGCACAGACTAGGTCATGCTACACTGGCAGGTTTCTATAAACAGCGTGTGCACTGCTAGATAATGTAAAGGTAACGTAAAGATTATATAAGGAACTGGCAAGCTCCAGAAGTAACTGTCAGGACTTCCCTTAGGCTGCTGTAATGGATGTGGAGGCCAAGGAGGTCAGCAGTGTGATTCAGGGAATGGAGAAGAGGTCCTTGGTACAGCACTGGCAAGGAAAACAAATCCAATACCTCTCATTCCTCTCAGACTGCTCCGTACTTGTTCATACATCTCCCTGACTTCTGCTGTGCCTTCTGCCCAGCAACAGCTGTAAACAAATGTGGGGAGGGATAGGGAGGATCAGGCAGGATCCTGTGTGGTAAAACTAATTAATCTGAGAAGGATGTGCCTAGAGGGGAGGCAGGGTCCACTGGTAGGTTGTACTAGGGCTGCTGTACCTCTCTGGCTTGACAGAGGCTGTGCATGGAGAAAGACAAGCCTGCTCCCGCCCTCCTTGGCACTGCTCAGCACTCCCAGAGACCTTAACCAATCATCCCAGCTGTAAGCTGGTCCCATGGGCAGTTTACCCTGCTAGTTGATCTCCTGTGACCACTGAAGGGAGAGTTTGCAGTCTCATCCCAGCTCCCTGCTAAACAAGGTTTTGCATAGAAATGGGAAGGGAACTTGGCACTAAAGATGTGCTTTGGCTTCCTGGACCAAGCTGATAACCCCAGCCCTCCAGGATGTGCATCGATCCTGCTTTTTTTCCTCATTTATTACTCTCTTTCATCCTTTCCACTCCTCAAAATAAAGCCAAACAAGATCTTTTTCCTGCTAGCCAAGATTTTAGTATCATTACTGGGATTTCAGCCCAGCACTGTTTTGAGCCTTCAGGTACCACCTTGTACCTCTATAGTAGTCTCAGCTCTTCCCATTTCCTCACTGGTGCCAGTGGGAAACACCATTCCCACAGCAGTGTTTATTGTAAGATACCAGTGGTAGATAACATTCGTTGCCATTTTCCTGACTGCTCTGGGTGTGAGGCAAGATTAGAGCTACCAGGAGAGAACTGAAGTGAATTCCTTTAAAGAACCATTTATAAAGTTGTTTTTTTTCCCTCAAAGGATTGTCTTAGAGATCACTGGGCCAGACCCTGAGAGGCAGTGCATGTCCCACATGTTATCCATGCTCAAGGCATTCCAAGCTTTCTGGATTCCCTATCCCATACATACAGCAAGTGTCTGGGATCAGCACAACTGTTCCTCAAGCCACAGTAGATCCCACCAGCACCTGTCAGAATACCCATGCTACAAGTTGGGTTTTTCCCTTGCCAGACACTAAAAGGATAGGATAAAGCTGTATTGTTTTCCCATCTCTTTGGCTCTTTTGGCAGACAAAATGGAAAAAGGACAGTGGTGGTCACTGTAGACTCATGCCAGCTTTATCACCTCTGGATGTTTGCTGTACTGGTGCCACAGCCCTGGAGGTCTCCTTGCCCTTCACCAGTGCTATATCCAGAGTCTTCCACTGCCACAGACTGAAGGTCATAGCAAGAGATAAACAGAGGTGCAGAGGGGTGTCTGAGCTAATCTGGGAAAATCATAATTGTATCATTCCTGAAATGCTCATGTATCACATGGGGATTATGCAAATTCTCCACATCCTGGGGCCAAGTTAGGGGTCAGATAACACCTGAAGGTGCTGAGGTCCTGTTGCAGGGTGCTGTAGAAATGCCAAGTGTGTGATGTGAGGTGTCAGATGAAGTTGGAGGAAATGAGCTGCTGCTGCTGCTGCTGCTGCTGCTGCTGCTGCTGCTGCTGCTGCTGCTGCTGCTAACAGATCAGCATGCACTCATACAAAATTCAGCAGGTCAGGGACAAGGCTGTGCAGGAGGGCAGGGTGGAGCCACACAGGACAGCTGACCTGCCTTCTGAGGTATGGCTGGCAAGGGAGTTTACCTGGGTAAGAGAGTTTACCTGGGCAAGAGAAAGGTTCCCCCTTGATTGAGGAGTCAAACAGACTCAGATTTTTCTAGAGGCATCATTCACAGAATGCCAGAATGGTCTGGTTTGGAAGGGACCTTATATTCCGTCTCATTCCACCCCCTGCCATGCACAGGGACACCTTCCACTGTCCCAGGCTGCTTCAAGTCCAGTCCAACCTGGACTTTAACACTTTCAGGATGGAGCAGCCACACCTTCTCTGGGAAACTTACGCCAGGGCCTCACCATCCTCACAGGGAAGAACTTCTTCCTAAAAGCATTTTGGGATCAGCCCAGCCCAACCAGAGCCAGATTTAATCAAAGACAAATAATGATGCATCTTGGAAATCCCTGCAGTGTTTCACCACATTGTTTTGAGTAAATAAACAAAAACCACTCATTTTCTTTCAAGCACCCACACTCCTTGGATAGATGTAGCCCAAACCTGATTCTTTCATGATCTGCAGCCTGGGTCTTTAATTCTTCCTCTGTTTAAACCAAAACTAAGCACTAGGAAAGGAGAAGATTTTGGTGTTTTGGCACCCTGCTGTCCCTGTCTGGCTAGTTCCAGACCTCATAGTGTCATTTGCGGATGCCAGCAGGAAACACAGAAATAGAAGCTTCCATGGGTGTGGGGACCAGGTAGAAGCCAAGGAGACAGAAGGGATTTCAGGAGTACATGCAGAAACACCCCATTTCGTGCCCTGAGCAGCTTCTGGGACATCACTTGAATGACATCGGGAGAAATAGAGGCACTTTGTTCTAGTTCTGTGACTTGAAATGCAGAAATTCCCCCAGGGAAAAATCAACAGAGGGAAGGGAAACATCTGCATTTCTCCCTGTCCCAGGGCTTGCTACTGTCTGAAGAAGGCTGAAAAGGGCTAAAGGAGCCTTTGCTCTCTTGCACTCACTGAGTGCAGGTGATGGAAAGTTTGGCTGTGCAGAGTTCTGAGGTTTTGGCCAGTCCCCCAAAATTCCAAGGGGTTCTCTGAACATTTTCTCAGCAGTGCATACTGAGATCTCCCCTGACTGTGACAAGTGCACCTTCTTTGAGCTTGGAGGAAGGGAAGAAGGCATTGGAAGGGATCCCAGAGAGTCGGAGAGCAAGCAGCTGCTGCCCTGACCACTGCTATAGCTCCGTGGCCTGTTTTCTTACCAGGAACACAGACCTGTGCTAGCCTCCCACTGGAAACTTCATTCCCCTGGTATTCCTTCCCTCCCTCAGAGACTACCAGTTCCCAAAACAGTTCCGCACCCTTCCTCTCAGGGTTGGAGACATTTGCATGTCTGAATGTAAACTCCCTTTGTTTCCAGACCACCCACGCCAGCCTTTTCCACTCCCTTTGGTAAAGGAGGGGATGGGATGTCTTAAAACCCAAGTCTGTCTCCATCCCACACAAATGCAGTGTCCTCATTTCCATCAGTGTCATCTATTTACATGAGAAATGCTAGGGGAGGAAATTGAGGTTACTGAGAGGAAAAAAGTGCCTCACATCAGCCCTGAATCCCTGTGGGATGCGCTGCCTGTGTCCTACCCCAGACCTTGCCCCACATTTCAAGTAGGACAGACTGCAATTAAAGCCCCCAGCAACGAGAAAGTGCCACAGAGCCTTTCCTGCCAGCCTGAGGTGGGAAGGGTCTGCACTGCAATGTTAATTTATTTATCCAAGGTCACTCTGGAATGGCTGAGCAGGGAACTGGGCTGGGTGCCTGAGGTCTTTCCCCTGAACCATCCTCACTCCCCCTCTGAGCTGCTGCTGGTGGTGTATGAGACATGGGCTCAGAGCCCTGCAGTCTCCATTAATGCTTCTGCCAATATTCCCACCAATAAATCAATAAATCATTTCTACTGGGGAACAGCCACCACTCCAGGGCTGTCAGCAATCAAGCACAGAGGCAAAACACTGTAGTGTTTTCAGCCACAGGTGGGGAGCTACAAGTTGTGAAGTACTTGTGTGTCCTGCCAAGCTGATGGCACAGCCTAAAGAGTGTTAGGATAAGTGTTAAACAGCTTTAGAAATCAGCTTGAATTAGCTTCAACCCACCCATGCCAGGCTCCAAAGAAGAGCAGTGGCATCTTTTCATGATCCTTATTGCTGGAATATCTCTGGGTGCTTAGTATGCTCCCCAAGCCATGGGCACCAAGAGGAGTAATTAAAAGCTTTTGGCTGGCCAAGGAGAAAGGTGAAATGTCCAAGGCAAAGCTCAAGGAAAGGCAGTGCTTGTTCTGGAGAGACACCTGCTGGCAACGCCTGCAGAACCCAAGCTGGAAGCTCAGGCACTGTGAGAAAGACTCAGAGTTGTAATTCTCAGATCCAAAGGAAAACAACCAATGCTTCTTTTCTTGTTTCTTACAGAACAAAGGAAAAAATACTCCAACTCCAACATCATTATGCACGAGACTTCCCAGTACCATGTCCAGGTGAGCACACACATGCAAAGGAGTGCTAAGGGGCTGAAAGGCCAAGGTTAGTGATAGGGGCCTGCAGTGTAGTGTGTTTCCAGTGTCCTAGACCTTTAGGAGGCCAAGGGGGAGTTGGAAACCTCCTTACCATTAAAGGCTCAAATCACTGAGTAAAGGAGAATGTGGGGAAAAAAAATTAAATAAACAAGGGGGATTCTGTACAAGAAAAGAGGAACTGGAGAAGTTGCTGTCTTCTCCCTCCTCTGTGTCTGAAAGAGAGCAGGAAATGTTGTCCTTGCTGTCATCCTGTGCTTCAAACCCTTCTGATCAGAACAGGCAGGTTAAAAGCTGGTTACTGGAACTCAGCTTTCCAGACAACGGAGACCACATGGACTATCAGCTTTCAGCTCTCCTCAGCTACTGTGTCCTCTCAGGTAACACAAACCCCTTCACACAAGACAGGCAATAAGCCAAATCCATCTCTCACTGCCACAGACATACACCCCAAACAGAGAAGCTAGCCATCCTGAGCTTGGTGATTCCCGCAACACAACTTGGTGGTGCAGGACTCCATGGAGGAGGTGGGGCCATTCATCACTGAAAACTGAGCAAGGCGAGACAAGACAACACTTCCTGAGGTTCATATTTAGGACATGGGGCCCTTTAAATGCCTACACTTAGACTTGTAAAGTGCCTGTTTGGAAAGAGGTCCTGGTTTCCATTGAAGAAACCAATTCAGTGGCTCAGAAGTCACTCATGGATGCAGAGAACAGACTTTAAATGGTGACATGCAAATGAATTCTTCATTAATTATGCCATAAGCCACCCATTTGTGAGTCTCCCCTGAACTTTGACCAAGGCAAACGGGATTAGGGTGATACGCAGTGAGATAGAATGAGGTTTCCTCATATGAGATATTTTATACCCTTTGAAGTAATCTGATCAAAGTTTATAGGTGGGTGGAGTCATTGCACATTCTAGTAAAAGCTGCTGTATTTGAATGTCCATCTGGATGAAAAGGGGTTTTAAGTGATAAAACAAAGACAGCAGCAAGCTTATCCCTCTCAATCCACCTATATCTACAGAAAATGGAAAGTAGAAAAATATTCTAATGATTGAGTCTGAGAAGTAGCTTCCCCTCCATGAATACTAACTGAACAGCAAATAGCAAAAGAATTTATAAAGCTTGTAAAGGTGGTAGATAAAATAATAGAAGAGATAAAAATGCCTGTCATCTTGAGTAAACCACTTCTCCTCACTGCTCTGAAAGAGGGCTTGTCACCTCTGCACAGATAAAACTGACTTGGCAAATACTTTCCCATACAGTATTTTACAATTACAGTAACATACACCCAGTATGTTTTTAATTTGTCATTGCTAATCTCAGCTTTTGGGTCACACATCTGCCAGGAGTTCTGTTTAGACAGTGCCTCACCCTATACCTTTGCTCAATGAATACAAGAATGGGCCTTGCATTGTCCTCATCTCTGCTTCTTCCTCCAGTCTTTGGAAATAATCTAACAGCAAATGGATCACCATAAACCCTAAGCTCAAGAGCATGTTTAAAGACTTTCTGCCAGTCAGGTCTACCAGTGCCTTTAATCTCAGCCTTTCCCTGCATCCACCTTGTGTGGAGCCAACTGCAACAACAGTTCTTGCCTGTGCTTCCTTGCAACCATCCAAGGCTCTGTGCTCTGAGTGTTCACATCCCTCTCAGGTCCATCTGCTCTGTGTCGGACTCCAACATCCACAGCTTCTCCAGTGTTCCCGTTCCACAGCAGGACATGCTGGAGCAGCATCAGCTTTTGCTGCCTCTTAATCTGCTTCCCACTTTACATTTATCTGGGCTTTTACAGGGAGAAAGGAATTCTTTCCCAACAACTCTCATTCTCCTCCATGCCCCTCTCATGCACATGTCAACTGTGGACACAACCCACTAGGTTTCTGAATCAGCTTATGAGTGCATCAGCACCAGGAAGAAACTACATGATCCCTAAAAAGGTTATGTATGATCACTGGGAGAAGGCAGGAAGATACAGGAGCAAAGGGAGAAAAGCCAGGCAAAACTCACCCCATTACTACAAGTTTCCCATCCATTTACGACTTGCTTTAAAACGCCCCCCATTTTTGCAGCTCTTGCTTTGAAACCAACTACAGGATGTGTGCATCAAAGAGAAGCAGGCATTTCACTGCTGCCCTTCCCACAAACTCTGAATGTTCAACAGGACCATTTTTGGGGTGGCCACACTGCTGTCCCTGGCCCCTAGGGTAGATCTGCCTGTAGCACTGGGTGTCCCTGCTCCAGGAGTTAATCTGCTTCTGGCTCTCCAGCTCAGCCACTGCTGCTGAAGTGCCTGTTCTGTACCCTACTGAGCAAGGAAACCAGGATGAGAAGGTCATGCTAATGGACGGGCCTTCAATATTCCAGGGACAAGAGAAAAAGCTGGGATCTAACCCAATAAGCTTCCAAGGGCTGCAGGCCCTTGAACTGCACAGATGCCTTGGTCAGGCCTGTAACTTATCCATCCAAAAAATCTCCTGCCTTTCTGTGCTGGAGAAAGTTGGTAAAAACAGGGAAAGCTTCAGCTGCCTTGGGACAGTCAGGCACATTTCCCTTCCCTTCTCACCAAGAACATATCTGGGCAACAAAAGAAAAAGGTGAAACAGAACCATTTCCTTTTTCTTCCTGAGGTTTTTTTCCTTCCCTGCTATCACCGAACATGTGGTCTGGTTGTGCTGTCCCTGCGCCAGGGACAACAGCTGGACAAACTGCTTCGAGTCCCAGTTTTTCCTGCCTTGCAGTCCCCTCTGCCGGCAGACACAACCAGTTCTTCCATCCACAGGGAGCAGCACTTACTCACCTGGACTTTTGGAGTGGCCTTCAGCCATTGCTGGTGGGCGCACAACATTTGCATGTGACGCACCTCTCCTTTCCGCAGCTGCCTCCCTGCCCACCATTCCCTTCCCATGGAGCCCCAGGAGCAGACCAAAGCTACAAGTGCTGCCCTACTACACAAGCACTGTACATAGAGGTGCAAGGCAAGGCTTGCATCACCAGACACTTGAGGTGCAGTTGGAGCAGGGATGGGAAAGCAGTTCGGATGGTTACGCTGCAGCTGAGCTGCTCCAGGCCCAAGTGCACACACAGGGCAGTGGAGGAGGGGAGGACAGCACAGAGGCCTGGCTGATGGGAGAAGAGCTGGGTTTACAGGACAGGTGAAGGGAGATAGGAAAACCAGGATAACCAAGCAAAGCCATAGGGCAAGACAGAGGCAAACAGCAAAAAATCCTTTCCTACAGTCAGCAACACCCATTTTCACTACTGTGAGGGCTGATTTGGGTATTTTTGGGGGGAAAGTAACCCTAACCCTAAGAGGGGCTTAAAGGGCTGATGTAGTGAGCTACAGGGTTTGGAGCTCCTGCAGGCTTTGCAGCATAGAGGCTCTTCAGAGTAGCTGTTCCCAGAGCATGGGACCCCACACATTGCATGGATCCCACTTGGCACAGAGGACCAAAACTTGCTCACGGCTTGTGTGAGCTCTTTGCCTGGCATAAATCCCACACAAGCAGGTTTGCTACACAGGACAAGCAAAACACAAATTACTTTATTCCTTGGCAAGCAAAGCATAATTCAACTTCCGAGCCAGGTGCAGAGGGACCTGGGGACTAACTTGTGTGTGAAGCATTTGCCCTACTGGATGGGGATCAGAGGTGCTGGAATTAATGAGAGTGATATGCAAGTGGTGAAACTGGTTATAAAAACCCATTATGAAACCCAAATCTTTCACTGCCATGACCAGGCTGGTACCAACAACCAGAACTGTTTCGTGTAGCAACACCTTCATGCCCAAGCTCTGAAAAACTACAAACAGTAATTGAAGCCTCTAGAGATGCTTTTATCACCAATTTGCACACTCCAACAAACATTTTCCACCTGTTTTTATCTCCTTTCTCTCTCCAACTTCAGCATTTGGCCACCTTCATCATGGACAAGAGCGAGTCCATCACAACAGTGGATGACGCAATCCGGAAACTCATCCTGCTCAACTCCAAAGAGAAGATCTGGACACAGGAGATGCTGCTGCAAGTGAATGACAAGTCCATCCGGCTGCTGGACTGTGAGACACAGGTACCTGGAGCCCCGTGAGGGAGGGAGGGAGTGAGTGAGTGAGTGAGTGAGTGAGTGAGTGAGTGAGTGAGTGAGTGAGTGAGTGAGTGAGGTGCAGTGAGTGCCCTTTCCATTCTGCCTGGGAGAGGGCAAGTTCTAAGGAACACAAACAAGGGTGAATCACTACCAAAATCCTCTCTTGGATTAGAGTTAGCCCTGCAGCGAGGGAACAAGATGGTTTTAGCAATGACAAACTAAGGAAGATCACTCCAGGGATCCCAGGAGTCCCTGCACAGGACCATTCCCCCTCAGTTTAATAGTTCCCCATTGCCTGACACCTTCCCCCTTCTCTTGTAGGAGGAGCTGGAGGACTTTCCCCTGCTGACAGTACAGCACTGCCAGACAGTGCTCAATCAGATGCGCTATTCCTCCATCCTCCTGCTCGTGTGTCAGGATTCTGAGCAGCACAAACCTGACATCCACTTCTTCAACTGTGATGAGGTGGAGGTGAGCAGAGCCCCCCTGCTTGGTGTGAAACAGAACAAAACACACTTCTTGCTGTCTGCCCTTTCCCCCTTCTTCTAGTCCTTCCTAAAGTCAAGCCCTTAAAAACATCCCTGTTCTATCCTTGAGGCGGAGATGGTTCATGAGGACATAGAAAGTGCCCTGGCAGACCACAAGCATGGAAAGAAGATACGGCCACAGACACTCAAGTAAGTGCTGTGGGATACAGCTGGGAGCAACAACAATAAAGCTGTTTCCAGTGGTTTAGTCACACTCCAGTCTCTTGAAAACAGGATCTGCAGCCACTGATGGGGTTGTTCTGTGTTATTTTCCTTGCAGGGCAAACCAGGAAAAGATCAAGCAGAGACAATCCATCCTCCCCCCACCTCAAGGACCAGCTCCCATCCCGATCCAGCACAACATGCGAGACTCAGCGATGAACAGGAACAGAGTGGCACCTCCTTCCCAACATGACCCAGGTACTGGGAGCACTCAGGAAGTCCTGCCTGGGGATGGGAGACTAATTAATCCAGAGAGCCAACCTTCCTGAAGTGGTCTGTGGTAAAAATAGGTATTGTACCCACTGGGGATCTTCTGCTCAACAAATAAAAGCTCCCAGAGACTCGTGGTAGCAACACCCTTATTTGGGGGATACAGAAATGCTGAAAAAGCAAAAGTCCCTCATAAGCCATCACATGAAATTTGAAACAGGTGTTGGTGATCTTAAAATGTACAGACTAGACATTTGGTCAGAAAGACAAATTCCTGGCTCTGCTGACTTCACAGGAGCCAAGATTTCACCCTTGAAAATCCTCTGGTTTTCATGGATTCTTGTAAAGTCAAGTGTGGAAATGCAGATCTGAACTCACCCCTCTTATGTGCTCATCTAAAGATCAAAACCATCCTGACTTCAGCCCATTTGAGTTGGCTTGAAAAAAAACTGGTATTTTCCTTTGGAGAGAGAAGTAACAGAAGTAAGTTCCTAGGAGCACAAACAAGCTCTTTCTCTGAAAAAAGATAAAGTGATGAACAAACTGCAAGCATTTTTTACCCCTGCCTGTCATACCACCTTCTCTTAGCATTCATTTCTAGTTTCAAGAAAAAATGTAATAGAATACTATAATACATGCAAAGCATTCCTTTGCTGGGATTGCTTCTGCAACTGCTCTGGCTGCTGAATGGAAAACTTATTTCAGGCCCAGTTTTGCACCAGAAAATGAATATCTCTATTTCTCAGCTGGGCCATGAGTAAACATCTCTATTCTGATGAAAAGCAGCCAATCCTCTGCCCTTCCAAGGATGCTCACATCAGCAGAGCTGGGAATTCCTCCTGGCAGGATTTCTGGCTCTGAGTGCACAGAACCTGGGAGGAGAGCAGATGCCAGGAGAAAGCCTTGAGTGATGCCTGTTTGCAAAGATCTCTTCTCCACAAAATGCCATGCCACTTTGCCTACAAAACCTGTCCAGATGGGGCACCTCATCCCCACACTTCCAGATGGTCTGGACTTGTCAAGGTCGTTTGCCAAAACTGCCTTCCCAGTTTTCCCACTCAGCAGATCCTGCTGTGCCAGCCCTTTCCAAGCCTCTGCCCTGAGCTGACGCTGTTTGCTTTTGTACAACGGGCAGCCCCGGCGATTGTTCCCACTGGAATACCCCCCACACACTGGGCGTGTGGCTTCTGGAAGCCGGGAGGTGCCTAGGGGTTGGGTTGTTTTGCGGGATGATTGCGATTTAGCACCTATTACAAACATTCCTGAGATGCTTTCACAACCCAGAACAAACACCCAAGCTGGGAGCTATTATCCCATTGATCATTGTCTTTCATGGAGCCTATTTCCAATCTCTGATAGTAAATATATTTTTGTCTCCCTTGTTTGCAGACTATGAACGACGAAGCTCTGGCTCTCATGACCATGAGGAATCCCGTGCCATGTTAGCACAGAAGATTGAAAAGGAAACGGTGGGTGAAAGGACACTGCACAATCCATAGGCAGGAGCAGAGGCAGGATGGAAGGGGCTCCTCCATGAGCAGACATTTAATGCATCATCTGGGCATTTTTCTAATCGATACCTGCTGTGCATAAAGATAAGGTGGCCAAAAGCAAGTCTTCATCACAGTGTCAGCTCTGCTGCATTTCATTCTCCTGGGAAATGCAGTAGGCCCTGGGATTCAGCTATGCACAACCATGCCCAGCCCAGGCTCACTTTCACGTTGGTCCCTTGCGTTTCTGTCCTCATAGCAAATCCTGAACTGCACCCTGGATGACATCGAAGTGTTTGTTGCCCGGCTCCAGAAGGCTGCAGAGGCATTCCGACAGCTCAACCAAAGGAAGAAAGGGAAGAAGAACAAGAAGAAAGGGCCAGCAGGTGCAGTGCAGCAGCCACAAAAAACAGGAAACACAGGGAGTACAGGGGGGATGAAGGCAGGGGGAACACCTCAGTGCCCAGCCTAGCAAGGCCGGATTTATGCCACGGCACAGCTATGGATCCAGGCACACCAGTTCAGGAGGTGCCGCTGCTCTGGGGATACCTCTGGTAGAGCACACAAAGCCTCTGGCACACAGAGGGAGTTTGCCTTTCCTTGAACCCCTCATTTTCAGTTGTTTGGTCTCAACACCCATTTCTGCTGTACCTTCTGTACAGCAGGCAGATGGCACCTTCCCAAAGGGGATGCTCTCACTAATGTGTCCTTCTCTGCCTCTTCTCCTGGCAGAGGGAATGCTGACCCTCCGAGCAAGACCCCCGAGTGAGGCTGAGTTCATTGACTGCTTCCAGAAAACCAAACTGGCTTTTAACCTCTTGGTAAGACACAAAGGAGTTTCCATCCCATGCAGGGACAGGGCTTTCCCCTGTGTATCCAGCAGCGAGTGTTTAGATTGAAATTTGAACAGAAAACACTGCCAAGGGACAACAGTGAGAATTCCAGGTTCTTCAGAATTCAGGACAAATATTGTGTCAGGCTTGCACAGGTTTTCTGGGACAAGCTGTTAAACCAAAACTACAGGCATCAAGTCCAGGATGGGACAGAGCAGCCAGAGGGTTGCAATGCCTGGGTTTTTTCAGATCCAGGCTTGAGAAGTCTCTGCTTGACAGTAATGGGGGACAGTAAAGTCCCCCATTGCCCTGATATTCCTGGCTCCTCTCTTTCTCCCCTGCCGGACCCTCTGTTTTGTGGAGGATAAGCAAGAGTATAAAGATATTCCCAATTCTACCAGCTTTGCTCAGTAAAAAGTGAAATAGCCTCTCCTAGTCAGGAGGCTAGCAGCAGGAATTCTGTTCCAATTGTGACCAAACTTGTCCAGGGAACACATGTTCCAAGCTCCTTCCTGGGCAGTCATTAATAAGGAAAACCCAGAGATTGTAAACAACTTTAAGGCAGGACACAAAGCTCCGTACTCTTCTTTGAGAAGCAAATATTTGTGCCTGCTCAGGATCAGAAGGAGTAGCTTAACTCCTGGCAAGAGCCCACGGTTGAGCATGGAGCAGAGGTTGGGACTCTGTGGTGGAGCCCTGCCACATTCCTCACCCCATGGCTGCTGAGTCCCTGAGAAGTGCCTGTTCATTCTGCTGCCAGCAGTTGTTTCTCACTTCCCATTCCACATTAATGTTTCATCCTCCAGCATTTCAAATGCTTTGCATTTCAGTAGGAGCGGGGACTCCCATGGTAGCACTGCCAGGAGCTCAGGGTAGGAGAAGGAGCTCAATGGAAGCACAAGCTGGAGAGGTTTCTCACCAGAGCTCCAATGATTGCTGCTACTGAAACCAAGTTCTTGCAGTAAATTAATCCCAAGTGTTTGCTCCTCCATTCTGCCACAGTTCACCTCAAATACTACTGTATTTGGAGCCTTTCAGTGGCCAGGGCAGCTCTGGGTGCCAAAGGCAAGATCTTGGTGGAGACTTTCCCTTGTCAGCAAGTGCCAAGGGCCCCTCAAAACACCTACCTATCCTGTTGTTTTCCTTAATGGAACTAGTGGGATTCTCAACCTTGCAATAGGCAGAAGCAACCATAACCCTGGCCTTTACTCACTAGGACTTTCAAAATAAGCCAAAGTTTTGTGTCTGTTCAAATTACCTTCCAAGCCACTGATTTAACAGAGAGGGTATTCCACCTCTCTAGAGATTAATTGGGAATTAGAAATGGACACAAAATAAAAATGAATGACTCCTACTCCCCCATCCCTTACTCTTCTCATCAGCCAGCAACACTCCCCATGAGACAGGAAAGAGAAGGCACACTCAGGTTAGGGTTAAACTGTATTTCTCTTTCCAGGCCAAACTGAGGAAGCATATCCAGAACCCCAGTGCTTCGGAGTTGGTGCATTTCCTATTTGGGCCATTGGAACTGGTAAATCTTATTCCCAGGTTTCACTGGGAACTCCCCTTTTATTTTTGCTTCACACTTATAAGCAGACAGATTGTGCAGAAGGGTTAGAAAACTGCTCACGCCTAGCCACAGCTTTCTCGGGAACTTCCAGAAGTGATTCTGGTTGTTCCTGGCCTCTGATCCAGTTTACAGCTTGAAGTAAATACAGGAACCCCAGAAAATATGAATATTTCCATCAAATCAATAAAGCATTATTGTAAAAAAAAGGGACAGTGAGCTGGGGTTCTCACTGGGCATCTATCTGGTCTCACCTTCAGGCAAACACAGCTCAGTATTTCCACTGAAAATGCTTGGAAACAGAAATCTCAACTTGGAAAAGAAGACAGAAAGGACACAGGAATAGCAAAATTCAATTTTTTGAAGTGTCAGTTTGTGACACTTCACTTGTCTGTAGCAACAATTCATTTGTATATCAGATCTTGCTTTGACTCCAATCCAAAAAATCTCATGTTTCCCTGAACTGTCCAGTCTCCTTCAATGAGTTAGGTTGATGTTGCTTGAGGTGACTGAGCTGGTCCAAGGATCAGCTTTGTCTTTGATTCCTGCTCCTCTGTGTGTCCCTAGTTTGACATTTTGACCATTTCTTGCAAGTTCTCACCTCTTTGTGTGGTTTGTCTGTGACCCAGATCATCAATAGCTGTGGCGGCCCTGAGCTGGCCCGGTCTGTCCTCAGCCCTCTGCTTTCTAAAGATGCCACGGATTTCCTGAGGGGACACCTGACACCCAAAGAGATAAACCTCTGGGAATCCCTGGGGGAGACATGGACTAGATCCAGGTGAGAACAGAGCTGCCATCTCCCCAGGCTCCCCAGGCAGAGGGGATGCTTGGATGCCCTGATGCTCCTGCTTCTCCTTTGAGGTGATGCTCTCAAAGACACATTCCTTGCGAATGTCACCTATATTTCCACTTTGTGTCCTAGAGCTGAGTGGCCCCGAGATGCGAACATCCCCACCTACATCCCCAAATTCCGCAATGGCTGGGAACCACCCACAGAAATCTTCCGTGGAGCTCCTTGGGAAATAGACATCGGACACTTGCAAGAGGAGGTTAGTCCTGTGTCCCTGGGGATCCTCTCTTCCCTCTCCCTTCCCCTCTTCCAGTGAGATGGAGCTGTGGGGGGTGTGATGGTGTGCAACAAATAGTTGGCTCAAAACTCAGTTGGATCTGGTTGCTCCAGTAAATACAGATAGCAAGTGAGGCTGGAACAGGGTAGCAATAGTCAGCTTCTCCTGATTCAAGGCAACAGGACCCCACAATGTCACTGAGCTCCTGGGACAGGCTTCCCTGAAGAACATCTTGACCAAAAGCTGCCAGGCCATGACTCATCTCCCACTACCCCTCCCCTATTCTCTGATCAGCTTTCCCCTTTCCTGGTAACACTGACTCCACATCTGCCTTTCCAGCTCTCCTCAGCCAATGGATATCCTTACCGGAACTCCTCACTCAAGCGTGGCCAGACAGCTGAGCAGACACAGACTGGCGATGCCTTCAAACAGAATGTCACTCCACCTGGAAATAGGTAATAGATCCACACCCCCAGAGCTTCTAACCCTACCTTGGGACCTCATGAACACACATGGACACATACGGTGACGCTGGGAGGTTTGGGCATCCTGGAGACAACTCCCTGCCACTATTAAAAACCACCAGAAGAAGATAAAGATCAGCTGAGGGATTATTCCCGTGAGCACTGTCTGCTGTTTAACCCCCAGCAGCTCTGCAAGGAAATGAATACCAGGTGTTTTCCACCAAAGGAGGCAAAAATAATGTCTGACTCCATCAGTCCATCCATAGGTCTTGTTTCCCACCAAAGTGATCTTAAGGATCAGGTGCCTAAGGTGCTGCACTGCGCTTTGGCTCTCCATATATGTCGAGACGTTGGAATCATGGAATTACAGAATGGATTGGGTGGGATGGGACCTTAAAGATTACTCAGTTCCAACCCCTTGCCATGGCCAGGGACACCTTTCGCTAGCCCAAATTGCTCCAGGCTCCATCCAGCATGGCCCTGAAGACTTCCTGGGGTGGGGCAGCCACAGCTTCTCTGGGCAAGCTGTGCCAGGGCCTCAGCCCCCTCACAGGGAAAAATTTCTTCCCAATATCCCATCTAAACCCACCCTCTGGCAGTGGGAAGCTGTTCCTCCTTGTTCAGTCACTCCAGGCTCTTCCCCGAAGTCCCTCTCCAGCTCTCTTGAAGCCCCTTTAGGCACCGGAAGGGCCTAAAGGTCTCTAAGGGATCCCTGGGGCTTTTTCTTCTCCGGGTTGAACATTCCCAGCTCTCCCAGCCTGTCTGGGAGCCCTTGGAGCACTTCCTGGCCCCTCCTGGCCTCCTCTGGACCAGGAGGAGGATCTCTCCATTCATCCCAAAGCTACCACAGGTTGCACAGACAGAAGCTGCCTTCAGGGGAATCTGCCCTAAGGGAAGGGCACACACAAACCCTGCTGTGTTGGAAACACAGGGCCAGGGAAGAGCAGCCTGACCTCCTAGCGCTGCTGGAAAACATTTCAACTGAGGAAGGAGCTTTTTTCACTGGAGACAGCAGCTCCCCCTTGGCTTTAGACACAATCAAAGGACAACCCACTGATGAGAGGCTGAATAAAACAATATATTCCAGTCCTGCCCATCTCTGCCCCAGGGAACTGACAGGGTGGGTGCTGGGTTCAGACAACTCTTCTTAATGAGACAGAATTCTAGCAAATGGGGAAAACCCCTCCCCTTTCTTCAGAAGTCTTGGAAAGATCACTTCCAAACCCAGAACCAACCAGACCACCCTTTTGCCTCAGTTTCTTTCCCAAGGGAAAGATGGGTCTTCCACCTTTTATTAGTCTCAATGTGCATTTTCCATCACCAGCTACTCCATGGTATAAAACCTTCATATAAGTACTTTTAGTGCAGAGTTTAGAGGCTCCATCTGCTTCCTAGTTTACATGAGCTCACACCTAAGAAATTATCATATCTCCGAGTGCCACCAAACTCTTTCCAAATTCCACATGAATCCTCTGCTGTGACTTGACACATCACTTTACAGGGATTTGAGTCAAGTTTTCAGCTGACCATCCACTTTTCTGTTGCCAGCTCTAGTGTGGGAAAACAGCCCTCAAGCCAGATTGTTTTTCCATGGTTTTCTGTTCTAATCCAAAAGATTTATAAACTTTACTGCAAGAGTTCATATCCACAGCAAAACATCTTAAATCCAATATTAGCAAAATAACTTACTTTTCTCAATCACCCTATCACCAGTCCTGGTAGGAACATCAAGTGGTAGAGATGCAGTATGGAACAGGGAAAGAATTAGGATTATTTCTCTTCTCCAATTCAAATTTTCTTGGCCTTGTAATGAGATGGACCTTCACTAAAACTCCAGTTTTTCTCTCCTGCAGGAATTTCGAGGTCCAGGGAGTGGCTGTGCCCAGAAGATTTGCCAAAATCCGCTATGATTTCACCGCACGAAATGCCAATGAGCTCTCAGTGCTGAAGGATGAAATCCTGGAGGTATGACTACTTCTGTGAAAAGGTGTGTCCCCTCCCCTTCCCAGGGGCAGGAGAGAGCTTAGGATACCAGCAAGCACCAACTCTGTTTTCCCTGGTGGTGTCTGAGCAGTGACACAGAGCTTTGCTCAAGTCCAAAGCTGGAGCAGGCTGCCTGTGCTGTGCTGTGCCACTTCCTAGCTCAAACACATTGGTCTTATTTTAACCACAGTGAGGAGGGAGGACAACAACTCCTTGTCATGCCCTGCTCATGCCCTGTGGGATCTGTGTTCCTTATTACCATTTTCCCCTCCACAAGGAATTGTTTTCTCTGAAAACAGGTTTTTCATAACCTTCCTCTTCCAGCTGGAGAATTTGGGATACAACTTGGGCTAACACTGATCTGTGACCTGGGGAAAAGGTTTCTGTGCAAAATACAGCTTTTTGTTTATTTACTGCAACACAAAAAGACAACAGAAAGTCAGTCATTGGGAAAAAAAAAGATCTTGAGAAACAGGGACATTATGTAGTAACCATTAAATCTTCAGCACGCAGAGGTACTCTCTTATTCATCCTTATGATAAATTCTGATGCCTTCCAGGAAAAGTTTCAATCCTGGATTGCACCTGAGAGCAGCAGATCTAATCAGAGCTCCTAGCCTCAGTGATATCCTTCTGGCAACTTTACCTTCTGGGTGGTCCATCCTCACTATATCCTAGTTGTGTATGCCTGAAATCCTATGTTCCCATTAGCAGATTTATTTTTGTTCCTCTCGCAGGTGTTGGAAGATAATAAGCAATGGTGGAAGTTGCTCAACCGGAGTGGGCAGGCCGGTTATGTTCCATACAATATCCTGGATGTGGTGAAACTGGAAGAGCTCGAACAGGTCTGTAGTCAGGTGGTACTTGACTAGTACCAGCTGGAGGGCACAATCTGCCTCTGGAAATAATTTTGTCATTAGACTCCCTGGATTTCTTAGGATACTATGTACAAGTCAGGAACCCTCAGAAGCAGAAAAAAGTCAGGAGATTCCTGAGTCTCCTATGATAAAAATCCCATTTTGCCACAATTGCCTTCCCAAGTAAGGCCTTTCCTTGCCACTTGTGCAGCAGCCTCCTGTTTTCCGTATTTTTTCCATGTCAAGTTTTTTGTTGTGGGTTAAATTAAAGATGGACACTTCCCTCACCCAGTTCAGTTCAGCAGCAGGAACATGTCACTTGAGTGGAGGCAGATAGAAATTCCACCTAAGCGAGAATTAAGTGAATACTGCAACTTGCATTACGGAAATGTGGATCTGGAGTGTTCTAAACACCCTAGGGAAGCATGGAATTGCTTCCCTATTTTTTCCCTATTATTCCTAATTTTCCCTATTACTCCCTAAGTTTGGACAAAGCCTAAAGGGGCCTAGCAAGTTTCTGGATAAAGCCTTGCTAGTTTAATTGAAATGTGAAAAAACTTCCCAGTCTGCTCCAGGCCTTTGGCAATGGTCACAGTTCACATTCCAGCTATGGAACAGAGAGGCTTTGCCTTCCAATGGGATTGAACATGTCTGGCATGTCTAGGAATTCCTTCTTGCAAATTTCAGACTTTTCTTTGGGTTCTTCATTCCCAGAAATTAACTTCTTCTATGAAGCTTCACCTGAGGTCTCAGCAGCCCCACATCAGCACAACAACAACACAACAGTTTGTCCCCCTGTGGGTGTGAGGTAGAAAGTTTAAGAAAATGTAAAATGGCAAAAAAAAATTTTACTTTTTTTTTCCCCATTCTAACCAGTCTAACCAGAGGTACAAAGGAGACCTGAGCCCCAGGGGCTATGGCCCATCCAGTCCGACTCACAAGATGCCTGCCAGCTATGCTGGGGATAAGTGGGGCAGTGAGATGTTATCACGCAACTCTCCACAGGATGCCAAAGAACGTACGTGTATGTCCCACTGTGTTGGGGTCCCCTGGGTTTGGGTGCTCCAGGGACCAGACCTACCCAAAGGGCTTCCCTGCACCTTTCAGTGATCAGAAACAGCACCGAGTCTGGAGGCCATTCCAGGTAGGACAAGAGCCAAGAGAGCAGCCCTGGAGTTTGTGGTACTACCTGGGCTCTCAGGCAGCCCAGGACAAGCAGGGCAATAAGTGATCACCCCATTGCTCCTTCCTCCAGCTTGATCTTCCTCCTCCTCCTCCTCCCAAGGAGAAAAGTTTCCTTTGTCTTCCAAAACATTTAAGTGTGTCTGAGGAACAGCTCAGGCCTTTCTCTCCCTTCCTTTTGCTCATATCCTGCCACACATGTAGTGCCTGCCTGGCTGGTTCCTTCATGTTGTTCCACAGAATTCCCAGCCAAATAGGAGATCCACATCCATCCCTCACCCTGCACATGTTGTGGGGGTCACAGAGCAGGAGAGAGACCAAGGGCCCTGCTCACCCCTTGTCCACTCCTGGAAGCAGGAACCCTTTTGGGATGATTGAAAGCCCCACAATACAATAATAGGAATCCATTCATAACACCGAGTTATTCTCCACGGTCCTTAGGAGTTTCATGGGGAAAGTGACACTGCAAGTGTCACTGGAGTTTTCAGAGAATCACGGGACGGCCTGGGCTGGAAGGGACCTTCAAGCTCATCTTGACTGTGTTCCTCACTCCCAGTTTGTGCTTTCTGCTGCTTCTGTTCCACTGCTTCTGTTCCAATCTGGAGCTCTGGAATCAGCAAATTACTGACTAGAAGTAGCAGAGAGGACTGAAAAAGTCTCAGTCCCAAATCTCCAACTGCAGATTCTCACAGATCTATCCTTCCACATCAGGCAACAACCAAAGGCTGATGGGAGGAAAATAAATGGTAACACAGGATCCCAGGAAAAGGAGAACCATTTTTCTGGGCAGAATTTAAATAAAAATGCTGAGCCATACCCCCATTTTCCTTATAATTTCCCCATAAACACATTTAATGGGATTTTTGACTGA
>VWZN01020382.1:0-14600 GCA_013396955.1 Regulus satrapa | reverse complement strand
CTTGGTTTTAGTCTCTGACAAAACACCAGTCATTAGTCTGTATTGTCTGTGAATACCCTGGGCAAGAAGGAAGGAGGATTGCGACACAGCCTGGCAACTAAATCTAACATGGGATTCCTCGTAAAAAATAGAGAGAAGGAAGGGAAAGATGCTCTGCCAGGATTACCCCACAAGGTATTACAGGGTCTGTAAGAAGGGCATCGAACTTGCTCTCCTCNGACAGGAGCAGAACCGCAGCTGGTGGAGAAGCACTGAGCCCTGGGACCATTCCTGGAGGGATCAGGCGAGTGCCTCCAGGGAATGAAACCTCTGGCACCACCGGAGCATCAGCACCCGCTCCCCACTCTTAAGCAATCTGTGCCACACCTTACCTTCTGACCCTTATTTGATTTACAGAGTGTAAATCTTTGCCACACTTTAACTTTTGATCCTTATTTGATTTACAGAGTGCTAAATGTGTAATCACTGGTGTGACAGACTGCTGCATAATCCGCAGCAGAGTTCAGGCAGCTGATAAACGTGTGGGATGCCTCAGATAAGCCTCGTGTTTCATAACACAACCTTTGGCACTTTTTTCACCTTTGGGCGCCCCCTACCCCTACCTTTACCAAGCCACTGTATCCCCTTGAGACCGCTGAAATTTTCTGTTACACCTCACACAGCCATCACCAAGCCTGAATTTTCCTAAATCTCACCCACACGGGACTCCTCATAAGAAATACATGGAAGAATGTGCAAGATGCTCTGCCAGGATCAACCCACATGTTGCTCCTGGGTATGTAATGATGGTATCAAACTTGCTCTCCTCAAGGTACCTGATGAGCTTCTTGTTTTGCTGCTGGTGGAGAAGCACTGAGCCCCGGGGCCATTCCTGCAGGGATCAGGTGAGTGCCTCCAGGGAATGAAACCCACAGCAGCACCAGAGCCCACTCTGTGCTTTCAAAGCAATCTGTGCCACAGCTCAACTGTGGATCCTTATTTTATGTGCTGAGTGGTAAATGTGTAATCACTGGTGTGATAAAAGGCTGTACAAGCATGGAATTCCTACCAAGTCTACAGAATCACCAGACAACTCCACCCATCTCTATTAGAGGAAAAGTAAAGGGTGCCCTAAGAACGCAGAGGTGGCTCAGGAACTGCTCTTCAGATTCCTTCCCTCTGGCTGGACGTTCTGAGATGTGTCATATGCAGGACATGCACATCAGTATTCAGACCAGCAGAGATTCCCCTTCCCTCCAGGCAAGGACTGTTCCCTCTACCTCTCTCTTGGAAAACTCATCTCTATGAGACCCAGACCCCATGGAAGCTGTTGAATAGCTCTTTTAAGACAGTTTCCAGACAGAGAAGACAGAGAAGAGGGAAGGATTATGCCACATTATGAGCAGAAATTTACAGATGGTCTTTTAGGGGGACTTTCCATAGAACATTTTAGGACCTAATTTTGGCCTCAGTTTGGTTGCTGACAAAGCACTTGTGGTGTCCAGCAGGTGGAGTTGTGTGAATGCTCAGGTGGCAAAGGCCAGTGCACATGGGCATGTGTCTGTAAGGTTTCACAGCTGCCTCTGTACTTGAAGTTGGGTGTAATTACCACATGTTGGACTCTGTGACTCACCACACAACTCCTTTGGAATAGGAATGAAGAAAAAGCCAGGGAACCAAATGTACTCACCCAACTCCCCAGGCTCTCCCCCACAGAAGAAGAGCAAGCTGTCAGGGAGGAACTGTGCACAGGGCTGTTGTCAGAATCCCAGGGAATCCAAGCACACAGCATGTTGGAGCGGTTGGTTTCATGCATAAGACTGCACTCAAACCCGCTATGCCAGTCATGTGTGCGGGATGTGTCAAATCAGACCTGCTCCAGACATCAGAGCTGTGCTTTGGAGCCAGGAAATGTTTTTAAGGCGCTCTGGGACATCCCAATGGAGCTGGTCATTTAAAGAACCCAAAACTTTGTCCTACTGTCCACAAATTCTCACAATCCCTTTGCGGTGGAATCAATGCCCAGTCACAGACCTTCACTAGAAGAACTTGGTGATTCCTTCAACAGAGAGCCCTTTCAAAGCCAGAAGGACCAGCTGCCTACACAGGATGGGCAAAGTCAGCAAGAAAGTGGGAGAAAAACAGTTGCTTTCATAAGGATTCACCTCACTCATCCAAAACAGGAACTTGATTCTTATTGCAACACAGAATTCCACCCTCCTGAACACAGAAATCCATCACAGCATAAATTAAAAAGTGTGACCCACCTGAGGTAGCTCCTTGTGTGCACAGTTTACTCCTCCAATTGGAATGATGTTTGGCATCAATGGCCTTGGATAGTCTAGCACAAAGTCTAACCTCAGAAGCCAAAGAGAGCCCTTCCGTAAGAGATCCAGCACAGTCACCTCCTGCTGCAGGAACTCAGAAGCCAGTTTTGAGTAGGGTTGAAAGATAAAATCACAGAGGAAAACATTTGGGATGTCATGAAGTAGATTCTTCATCCGCTGGAGAAAGGTCATGTGGTCTGTAAGGTATGTAAGTATCCTGGGGACATATGAAGGGGGCCTGGGACACTGAGTGGCATGAAAATCTAATCCACAAGGAATGCCTCGTAAGAAATACATGGAAGGAAGAGAAAGATGCTCTGCAAGGATTGCCCCACAGGGTACAAAAGGGTCTGTAAGGACAGCATCAAACTTGCTCTCTTCCAGGTACCTGATGAGCTCTTTGTTTTGCAAGAGCTGTTCACAGCTGGAGAACTCAAAGTTATTGATTCTTTTCATACCGTCAAGTATTTTAAAAAATCTTTCAAAAGAAGATCCTTCTTCAAAGGAAACCTGAAAAAATGCCTTGAAATCCTTCTCCATCTCTTCCTTTGTGTAGGGGACTGAATACATTTTCATCACAAAACTCTTTGATGGCTTGATGTGCATATTGACTTCAGGTGCCACCACAACTACCTCGTGTCCCCTCTGTCCCAGCATGTTCAGCACTTCCCGCATGCTGAGCCAGTGGCTCCCATCCACCGGCACCACCAGGAGCTTCCCAGCAGCAGCCAGACCCAGCAGGGACAGGAGCAGAACCACAGCTGATGGAGAAGCACTGAGCCCCGGGGCCATTCCTGCAGGGATCAGGTGAGTGCCTCCAGGGAATGAAACCCACAGCAGCAGCAGAGCACCAGCACCTGCTCCACGGTTTTTAAGCAATCTGTGCCACAGCCTGGCTTTGGATCCTTATTTTATGAGCTGGGTGGTGAATGTGTAATCACTCGTGTGATAAAAGGCTGTATAAGAAGTATGGAACTCCTTCCAAGTCCACAGAATCATCAGATAACTCCTATCTATCAGAGGCACAGTAAAGAGTGCCCCAGGGAGGAAGCAGGTGTGGCTCTGGGACTGCACTTTGGATACCTTCTCTGTGACTGGACCTTCTGCACGTTCAGGAGATATGTCCCACATAGGAGATGTGTCACATGCGCATAAACATTCAG
Organism: Regulus satrapa; assembly: GCA_013396955.1. Lineage (NCBI taxonomy): Eukaryota > Metazoa > Chordata > Aves > Passeriformes > Regulidae > Regulus > Regulus satrapa. Next base: position 11,131 of record VWZN01020382.1, on the reverse strand, counting down.
CCTAGTGGAGGCTTCTCCTTTCCTGCAATCAAGGCCTGTGCCCTCTCCCTTGGAAATCTCATCTCAAGGACACCCAAACCCAACAGCAGCTGTGGAACAGCTCCTGAAGATGGTTACCAGCCTGAGAAGACAGATGAGATGGAAGGATGATGCCAGGTTCCTGAGAAGATATTTATGAACCCTTGTGTTAGTTTAACACCAGCTGGCTTTTAGTGAGATCAGAGGAAACCACACAGGCTGCTTCTGAGAGAGAAGCTCATTGAAACTCCTGCTCTGCCCAGCAGAGCCAATCCCTGAAGGCTCTGACAATTGACACATTGCCTGGCCCAATTAGAGAAGTTAGTAACACCTATATGATAATGTACTTAAGAACAAGAAAATGTACACAATTTCTCTTTCTTCTTCTCCTACAAGGGGTGGTGAGGGGGCTGCTGGGCCCCTTCATGGCATAGCCAGAGCTCGCATGGTGCTGGCAGGGACCCCATGACCAGCAGCAAGTGGCATGGCACGCAATTCTCCGATGTAGAGCCTGGACGGGATCAACCTTTCAGTGCTGCAGGAGTCTATAAAAACTTTTAAATTGATAGAACTTGAGAAGAAATGGACATACAGGCACCAATTCTCTCCTGAGTCAGAGAAAAGGGAAAAGTGAAGGCATGTGAGGAGAAAAACATGGCGACACTAAGGTTGGTGAAAAGGCACTCCGGGCATTGGAGCTGAGATTCTTCTGCAAGTTTTGGTGAGGATTAAAATACAACAAACTATTTCCCTGTAATTTATTAAGTGTGTGGGTGGATGCAGAGTTCACCTGCAGCCCGTGAGAAAGAGAGCTCACGCTGGAGCATGTGGATGCCGAAAAGCTGTGATCTGGTGAGAAGCTTGAACAGAGAGAGAAGACCCTTGCTTACAGAGATAGAAAAATACCCTTGCTTCCAAACAAGAACACTCATCCTTAAAAGACTAGACCCCATGAACAAAAATGCAAACAGCTGTAGGAACTCTGCTTTGCCCATGGGAGAGACTCACATTGTAGCAGGTTGGGCATGACTGCTACTGGGAAAAATTAGAATCATGTTGGAAAAGTTCACAGAGAACTGTCCCATGAAAAGGGCTCCATGGCATAGCATAAGACTTCTCTCCCTAAGCAAACTGAAGAAAGATTTTAAAGTGACAAACTGACTAAAAATCCCATGTTTTGTCTCCCTGCGCTCTTGGTGGGAAAGAAAGAAAGGAAAGTGGTGCAGGGGAAGGTATTCTAAAGGCTTATTTAAGTTCTCATTATCCTCTTTTAATTCTGTTTTTGGTTTTTTTTTTGTTTGGTTTTTTTTTTGTTTGGTTTTTTTTTTGTTTGGTTTTTTTTTTGTTTGGTTTTTTTTTTGTTTGGTTTTTTTTTTGTTTGGTTTTTTTTTTGTTTGGTTTTTTTTTTGTTTGGTTTTTTTTTTGTTTGGTTTTTTTTTTTTCATGCCTTTTAAGTTTTGAGCCTGTTTTGCCCTTAAAGTGTTTCTACCTTAATCCTTACCTCAATTCATGAGCCCCTTTTGTCTTTCCTTTCCCCTTCCTCTGTTCAACTCCAGCAGAAAAGAATGAGTAAATTTTTTTGGGGGGTGCCCAGCTTCTAGCCAGTGTCAAATTGCAACAACGCTCTTTGAGGAAGGTTTTCCACAGAACAACTCAGGGCCTAATTCTGGCATTGTTTTTGTCACTGACAAAGCACCCGTGGTGTCCAGCAGTGCTGGAATTGTGTGAATGCTCCCAGGAACAATCCCAGAGTGCACAGGGATGTCTGTCAGATGTCACAGCCACCTCCCCACTTGGGGATGATTGGAAGGATCCCAGCCCACATCAGACTAATCCTAAGGAACAGGACTGAACAGACCATCAAAAGAACTCACTCAACTCTCTGGGCTCTCCCCTGGAGCAGTAGAGGAGGCTCTCCAGGAACACTGCACAGGGCTGTTGCAAACATCCCAGAGAACTCGAAGCTTGGCCTCATCCCCAAGGCTGCCATCCCCAAATCCTCAGTGCCAGTCAAGCTGTGCTGGATGTGTCAAATCAGACGCGTTCCAGGCAGGAGCTGGGCACTTTGTAGGTGGAATCAATTTCCCATCACAGACCTTCACCAGAAAACCCTGGTGATTCCCTTCAACAGCAAACCCTTTAGAAGCCTGATGGAACACCTGTTTACACAGGAAGTAGAAATTCAGGAAGGAGAGTTCCTTTCATGAGGATTCACCTCAGTCACCAGAAACAGGAACTCATTGCCTATTGCATAAAAAAATTCCCCCCTCCTGAACACAGAAACCAATCAAGGCATGACTTAAAACCAGACCCACCTGTGGTAGCTCCTTGTGAGCACAGTTTACTCCTCCAATTGGAATGATGTTGGGCATCAAAGGCCTTGGATACTCCATAACAAATTCTGACCTCAGGAGCCAAACTGAAGCCTGACTCAAGAGATCCTGCACAGTCACATCCTGCTGGAGGAACTCAGAAGCCAATTTTGAGTAAGGTTCAAAGGCAAAATCGCAGAGAAAAGTATCTGGGATGTCATGAAGTAGATTCTTCACTCGCTGGAGAAAGGACATGCGGTCAGTAAGTTGTGTAAATCCCCTGGGGACGTAGGAAGGGGGCCTGGGACACTGAGTGGCATCAAAATCCAAACCGCATGGGATTCCTCGTGAGAAATACACGGCAGGAAGTGAAAGGTGTTTTGCCAGGATGGCCCCACAGAGTAGGACAGGGTCTGTAAGGACGGCATCAAACTTCCTCTCCTCCAGGTACCTGATAAGCTCTTTGTTTTGCAGGAGATGTCCACAGCTGGAGACCCCAAATTTAGTGATTCTTTTAATAGCTTGGTACGCTTTAACAAATCTTTCCAGAAAAGATCCTTGCTCAAATGAAAAATGAAAAAATGCCTGGAATTCTTTCTTCAGATCTTCCTGTGTGTAATGGACTGAGTATGTTTTCATCGCAAAGCTCTTGGATGGTTTGATGCGCATAGTGACTTCAGGTGCCACCACGACCACCTCGTGTCCCCTCTGTTCCAGGATGTCCACCACTTCCCGCATGCTGAGCCAGTGGCTCCCATCTGCTGGCACTACCAGGAGCTTCCCAGCAGCAGCCAGACCCAGCAGGGACAGGAGCAGAACCACAGCTGGTGGAGAGGCACTGAGCCCCGGGGCCATTCCTGCACAGACAAGGAGAGTACCTCCACAGGAGATCCCCAGCTGAATGATTTTAAACAATCTATTCTCTGTTTTTTATGGATGATCTTTAGACTTATTTGCATTTGGTAAATGTTTAAACATGAACATAGCAAAGAAGGTTGAAAAGCTATTAATGTTCATCCTATTTGGCAGATATAAATCAGGCCAAGAGATACCCTGGAAACACCCCCCTCTTTGTATTGGAGGAACATTGGGTTTGGAGGAACACTGCCCGGTTATGTAGGGAGGAGGTCAGGAAGTCCAAGGTGCAGCCAGAGCTGAACTTGGCCAGGGATGAAAATAACAAGAATGGCCACTAAGGTTCTCTCAACCACAACAGGAAGGTCAAAGGAAGTGTTTTCCTCCCAGTAAGCAGGACTAGGGAAACTGGTAAAAATGGACAAGGTGAAGGCTGAGGGACTCAAGAACTTTTCTTGCCTCAGCTTTCACTGAAAGCCTCTCTTCCCACACCTCTTGAGTGGACTGACAGCAAGATGGGGCTGGGGGAGCAAAATTCCACCCAGTGTAAGAGAAGATCGCATTGGTGACCACTTGAGGAATCTAAACACAAGGGCTCCTAATGACCCAAACACATGGGACCCCATGAGATGCATCCCAGAGTCCCGAAGGGATTGGCTAATGGAGTTGCCAAGGCACTCTCCATGGTTTTAGAAAAGTCCTGGCAGTCAGGTGAATTCACAGTGACAGGGAAAAGGGAAACTTTGCACCCGCCTTTAAAAAGGACAGAAAGGAATCCCCTGGGAGCTACCAACCTGTCAGCCTCACCTCTGTACCTGGGAAGACCATGGAAGAGACCCTCCTAGGAGACATTCTATGATATAAGTAAATGAGGGACCCATCAATCACTGGTCTGCTCAAAAGAGCTCATTAACAGATCATTAATTTTCCAAACAAGAATTTTCAGTATAAGACAATTCCTTCCCTCCTGCTATTCCACATAATTTTCTGTTTGCAAAAGATTAGAAAAAATATTAAAGCTTCACATGGGAAACAGTCTGGATTCTTCACCAGTTTTATATCGTGACACTGTGAGGAAAATGGAAAATTTGCTATCAAAGTTTCCTGCAAAGCCTCTTTTTGGAAGGATGCAGTAGGGGCTGGAATGAGGAACAACATGGCCATGATTTTTGCAAGCTGTACTTAGACCTGAATTAGCAACTCAGAAATACCATTCTAGATCAGTCTGGGAAGAGTTTGCCCCTGGGCCATGAAAACAAACAATATTAATGCACAGATGGGATTTGCAGACAAGCCCCAATAATAAAAAATATTGCACAAAAGTAATTTTGACAATAGAATCATTTTGTGTCGAGGTTGATAGTCTACATCAGAATACTTTAAAAGACATTTATTAAACTACTGCAGCTCTAGTTATATTCTTTGTAGAGAAACTTCTGGGAAGGCAGCATAAAGCTCTTGCAGATGCAGATGCTGCCAGAGCAACCAGAGCATTATCTACCACTTGGTGCATTACGATGCTTCAGTTCTAAATTATGAAAGGGTGAGTCTATTAACCAAAAAAGATTCCCTGCTTTTAAAAATCAATTGTAACAGTAAAACCAATTCATGGACATAGTAATAGAAACACAAAGCATTTGCAAACAGCATTAAACATTCATCTGTTTTGCCATGGCAATCCCTGACCTGAGATAATGGCTTTTTCTTCTCAGAGTTTGTACCTTCAGTAAAAACTATGCTGGCCATCACTGGCACGGGACACTCAAACCCAAAATCTGTTCTGTCAAGCCAAATGGATCCACAGCTTAGGAGCTCCTCCACTGTTACCTGTCTGTGAAGAAGATCTGAGGCGAGAAGTTGAAATGGGAAATAGTCAAAATGGCAAAGAAAGGAATCTATGAGCTTGAGAACTGAGTTTTCCACATGCTGGATAAACGCCATGTGGTCTGAGCTGTCCGTAAATGTTCTTGGGATGTAGGAAGGCAGGTCTGGGCACTGAGCAACCTGCAAATCCGAACTGCAGGGAAATCCCCAGAGAGAAAACAGATGGGACCGAGAGATGCAGAGGCAGGACTTGTCCACATGGTGCAAGAGGATCCATACAAGAAAAGAGCATCGAATTTACTGTGCTGGAGATGCTGCATCAGATCCTCACTGCACAGCAGGCTGCTGCAGGAGGAGGTGTAGAGGTTGGAGATGAACTGAACTTTTTCAAGGAGAGCAGTAATTCTTTGACAAAAAGGTTTTCCTTCAAAAAAGATTGTTCCCAAGGGAGCGCACGCACGCTCTCAGCTCGTCCCTATGTAACGGCACCGGGTACCTTTTGAGGGTGCAATGTGCGGATGCCTCCATGCAAGAGGTCGCTTCTGGGGCCATGGTGACAATGTGGTGGCCTTTCTGGCTGAGGGCCACCAGCAGCGAGTGCAGGCTGAGCCAGTGGCGGTCACCACCAGCAGCTTTCCACCACCAGCTGAGCACAGAAGGAACAGGAAAAGCAGAATCCCCGCAGAAGCTGTCCTCAGCTCTATTTACCCACAGGAGCCATGTTCCCAGAAATACAAATTCTGCTCATCTGCCCCAACTTTTAAATACAGCCACAGCTCCCTGCCAGATTCCCACATTCCCCCATAAGGACCTACCTTGGCTTTTCCAGCAGAACCATTCACAGGTAACCATTGAAGACATTGATGAACCATTTAAGTGATAAATGAATTTGAATTGGGCAGAACTAGGCTTGGTAAGTGAGGCTCCCTTCTGCCTCAATCTGTGTTGATTGATGCTAGATTGAAAATAAAATCGGGCTTCACCAAAATAAAACTCCTGAGAATAGTGCTGGCACTTGCAAGTAACCAGGCTTGCTGAAAGCAGGTATGAAAATGCTTTATTTCTTTCCTTCTTTTTGGGAAGCATTTTACAGCTGTTCTGAAATTCTTGGCGAGTTTATGTTTAAAAGTATAAAAGTGTGTCACTATACAACACAATATCTGTGTAAACCCATAGGAAGAGGCTCTGGGATTGTCATATGGCTCAGCACTGGAGTCAGGAACACCACCAGGTACGAATTTAATCCCCTCAAGAAGCAGAGGGGCTTGCATCAGTGAAGGAAAACCACTGGGTTGATGCTGTCATGCACACCACTCCTTGTTCTCATCCTGACCTATCTCTGTCCATAATTTTCTCCTTCCGGGAGCAATAGGAAGAAATCAGTAATGTCTAATCAGTATTTCTGCAATAAATATTGCTGCTGGGCCATGATCTATGAGCTTTACCCCCTGGGCAAAAAAAAAAAAAAAAAAAGTCATGCCCTCAGAGAAGAGTTTGGTTCTACACTGGAGCTGCTCCATGGCTTTGCCTGCAGGCAGGATGTCCTGCTGCTTTCCTAGAGGATCTGCCTGGCTTTGTCCCCGAGGAGCTGTTACACAGCTCTGATGGACAGAAGTGATGGGAAGAAGCATTGCCTTGATAAAAGGGGGACTTCTTAACAATTTGAAAGAGACTTTAGTGAAAAACCAGAGCAAGAGAAACAAACAACTCAATGCTGCTCAACTAGAAAAGTCCAAGGAGTGAAGCAAAGCCCGAGGGGAGGGAACGTTGGCTCTGGGGAAGGTGTGAAAGGCAAATCCCTTTTCTTGTGAAGCTTCTCTCATTCATGTTCACAAACGCCTGTGAATTTGAGGGAAGAGTAAGAATGGTGCTAGGCCAGGAGAATCCATTCTAAGGGCTTTGGGAAGGTTGGCAAGTAAAAAAGTTCCAGGGAAGACGAGAGGAGAGTTTGTTGATTTTTAAGTAATGTTCACAAAAATAAAACTTCTTCTTTTTTAGGGAACCAAATAAAGTACTGCTAAGAGAGCAGCATGACACTAACTACGGATCCACCAATGCTGAGGAGAGCTCCCTTCTCCTTTATCTCCTCTTCCACTTAAAATCCCTGGCTTCACTTGAGGCCATTCCACTGACAGCACAAGAAAGCAAGACTACACATCACATAAAGCAAGAAGCTAAAGTGCATCCTGAACACCACCAAGCTAATCAAGGGCTTTTTAGACCACAGATTCCCCAGCAACCACCCAACAACATTTCCCCATCCAAACTGGGTATGTACTAAAATAGCAGCCAAAATTTCAACTGATTTTCATGGAAGCAGGTAGATCAAAACCTTCACAACAAAATATGAGCCTTCAACTCAAAAACTGCTGGTACATAACAGAGAACATGATGCCCTTGCACATGACTCAGTGAGGTATTTTTCTGAATAGAGAAGCAGCTAATGGTCTTGAAGAAATATTTTCCTGCCTTCTACCTGAGGCAAAGAATTACTGGAAGAGCTGTTATAATTCACCAGCCCATTTTGGCATTAATTCTTGCCTGAGAATTTGTGTGCCTGATTTCAGTTGGAATTAAACAGAGCATAGCACGTGATGCCCTCACCAAACAAAATCCCCACGTTGGGCAGACCTAAAGGAAGGAATTGGCATCACATCTTGTTCTCATGACTTGGTTTTTATATGTTGGTTTTTTATTTGTTGTACAGAAAGTCTTAAGCTAAATTATATCCTTACGTAGAATCCCAGACCAGTTTTGAATGAAAAGGACCTTAAAGCCCAACCCATTCCACTTCCTGCCATGGGCAGGGACATCTTTCACCATCCCAAGTTGGTCCAAGCCCCATCCAACCTGACCTGGGATACTTTCAGAGCTGAGGCGGTCACAGCTTCTCTGGGTACCCTGTGCCAGGGCCTCACCATGCTCACAGGGAAGAATTTCTTCCCAATATCCCGTCTAATAATTTCCTCTGGCAGCTTAAAGCCATTCCCCTTGTGCCATCGCTTCAGGCTCTTGTAAACAGTCTCCCTCCAAGAGAGAGAAAAGACTCATCCCTATCAAATACCTCACCTGGATCATGCAGCTCTGTGCCTGCCACAACCTCTCCCAGCCAGCCACTGACCTGAGATAACAGCTTCTTCTTCTCTCCACAGTGGATGCCTCCGATGAAAACCATGTTGGGCATGACAGGCATGGGATACTCAAAGACAAAGTCGATTCTCCTCAGCCAGATGGATCCGTGACTTAAAAGCTCTGTCACTGTTATTGGTTTCTGGAGGAACTCTGAGGCCAGCTCTTCAAATGGGGAATAGACAATATTGCAGATGAAGGACTCGGAAAGGGCAATCAGGAAGTTCTTCACCCTCTCGGAGAAGGTCATGCGGTCGGTGTTTTCCGAAAACATGCGTGGGACATAGGACGGCGGGTCCGGGCCCTGAGCCGCACGAACGTCAATGGCACATGGAACTATCCGTAGGAAGAAAACAGAGGGGATGGAGAAGTGCAGGGCAAGAACCTGCCCACAAGGTGTCACAGGATCCGTGAATAAGACATCGAAGTGACTCTCTTCGATGTATTTCATCATCTCTTGATTGTAGAGCAAGGCCTTGCAGAAAGCATGAAACATGGCCCCGCTCTGCCGGTAATCTGCCAAAAGCTTCCAGAATCTCACCAGGAAAGGATCTTGGCTGAAAGCTTTTGCACTAGCAGAGTGTATGTGTTCTTGCATGTCCTCCGTCGTGAATGGCACAGGGTAAGTTTTCAGTTCGTAGACATCTGAGGAATCGATCAGCATTCTGTTGTCCGGTGCGACAACCACGATTTCGTGCCCTCTCTTGCTCAGCTCGACCAACACTTTTTTCATGCTCAGCCAGTGGCTGCCTTCCATGGGGATCACCAGAAGCTTCCCAGCAGCGGCCGGGCTCAGGAGGCACAGGAAGGGGAGAAGCAGTGCCACCAGCATGGTGTGGGCTGTGCAGAGAGGAACCCTCACAATTGAAAGCCCAAAGCTGCTTTGCCAGCTTTAATAGCTGTGCTCCACCTCTGCCCTATTGATTCTCCTCCCATTTCAGGTCATCAGACCTTTGCAACGAGGCAACGGAAAGCAATAAATGATTAGGAAGGATTCCGTGCAGGTTTGGAATTCACAGGTGGCTTTGTATGAGCCAAGAAAGGTGTGTCACCTTCACACATGCCAGCTTGAGGTTATTGGCTCAATGCCACCTCCTTGGCTCACCAGAATCCCCCGCTTGGTGGCACTTCTTGCCACCATTCAGCCCACCACGCCCATGGGCTGGTGACAAAATGCAGGGGAAATCGGTGAAGAAAATGCACCCACAGAGTGGGGGGCCAGAAACACTGCTGGCCCCACATGGGAGGACTGTGCCGATCAAGAGAGCACTGGAAGGACTCTTTTCCATCGCTGCCACTGAAGGCTGACAGAGTTGTCACAGACTGAGGTAACTGAGCTTTCTTAAGGCTTTCTTAAAAGCCTTCTCTTCCCTCATGATACTGATGCACTTTGTAAAGTGAAATGTAACTTACAGTCAAAACTAATATGAGAAATCAGTGTTACAGTACCTGAGGCTTGGATTTTGCTTTGTTTTCAAGAGTCAAATCCAGCTGTCGCCCCTCAGAAAAATTAATTTACTTAATGCAAACTTGCACTTTTAGGAAGATAAGCAGAAAGCCTTTCCTCATCCTTCCATATAACTTTATTCTAACCCCTTATCCCATCAGGTATGAAACAAGGTTGCAAAAGAGCATTTCACCCTTGTACCCCAGATAACAAAGACCAACAACATCTCCCTACTTCACAAAGTCATCAATCATTCACAGCCAATGAGGGCTCCATTCATGAATAATGTTGTGTCAGTTCATGACCTCAACACTATCTGCAGGTCCTTCTCATTTTTAAATTGTTGGGGCTTGAATGGTGGTGATAACCTCTCATTCAAATTCATAAGTAGGCAAATACGGAAAACTATTTTCTTCTCCAGGGCATTCCAGGCTTTGAATCCTTGCTGGAGCTTTTTTATCCCATGCAGTTTCTGCATGTTCCTTCCCAAGCCTGGTGGGAAATCTTGGACTTTGCTGAAAACCTGCCCTCCAAAAGGAGCAGCAGCTCTATCACCCACACTGATCCCATATTGGTAGTTTACAACATGGATGAACTGACTGGGAATTTTCAAACAGCTCAGAGGAAGGAGATGCACGGAAGATGAGCCAGATCCTCAGACAAGGCGGCCGAATGAGCATGGGAAGGTTGGTACACAAAAGCCCAAATGGAGATTTAAAGGAGAGAGCCATATCCAGAAAAGCTTAAAACCTAATTAAATCATCGAGAAAAGAAGGGGAGGATAGAACTGGGATTCTTTTGTGACTTAGATATTGACACCTTGAAAAGAACGACAGATGGAAAGGAACCAATCTAGGAGATGGCTGTGCTAGAAAACAGGTAAAATCTTCAGTCCTATAACCTTCACTGGGGATGAAAGGAGAAGGGATCCATAGAAATGTGGACAAACAGTCCACAAAACCGCTGGGAAAGGAGGATAACAAAATTCTTCACTTCAGCAAAAGAGACTGTCGTTTGCATAGGCTACATGTCGCTTAAATCATCCAAATTAAATCTGAAAAGGCTTTAGGTTTGGCAGGATGTGATATAATCAAAATTCTGGGTAATACCAAATAACATTTCTGCATCATGCGGGATTTCTATCTTGAAATACCTAGCTGTTGTCAGTGAGGATTTGATGTAAGGATGTGAGTAACACCCCTTGCCCAGGATGACAGGGCGTGGGAAGGAGATAATTTTTAAGGACCCTTTCAATGCAGACCATTCTGCCATTCTACAATACATTTATATTTTTGCCTTTTGAACATAAAAAACAATCAAAATTTTGTACCTGAGACAGCCTTTTCTTCTGAACACAGTTAATCCCTCCAATAAAAGCCATGTTTGGCATCACTGGTCTTGGGAACTCAAACACAAAATCATATCTCATCAGCCAGAAGGATCCATGACTCAGCAGTTGTGTCGCTGTCACTTTCTTTTTGAAAACCTCGTACGCAAGTTCTTCAAAGTGATCATAGATAGGCTTGCAGTAAAAGAGCTCCAGCAG
>VWZN01020378.1:312786-378286 GCA_013396955.1 Regulus satrapa | reverse complement strand
CCGGAGCTTTTCCCGAGTTTCGGCTGCACGAACCGGGACGCGGCGTTCGCGCTGGGCTCCTCTGCGGCAGCCGGGCCGGCCGGTGGAAGCTCTCTAGAATTGTGTCTGTACGAGTTCTGTCAGGTTCCCTCAGGTAATAAAAGCGAGGAAAGCGGAACGGCTCGGAATCCTTTCCAGGGAGGGACCCGGGGGCAGCGGGACCCCCGCGCCGGGCACAGCCCGCTCCGAGCGGGGGCTCCGGGCTGGGATCCCCCCCGCGCCGGGATCCTCCTCCCGCGCCTCCCGGAGCGCTGGGAAAGCTCCAGGAAACCCCAGCGGGAAGAGCCTCCCCGGGGCCAGCCATGGACCGGGCTGGCCGGGGATGGGCAGCCCCCGAGCCCGGGATGGGATGGGAAGGGATGGGAAAGGATGGGAAAAGGTCGGGAAGGAATGGGAAGGGCAGGGAAGGGTCAGAAAGGGATGGCAAGGTTCCCCCGGTCCGGCTGTGGCACCATGGGCAACGATGGGAGAGCCCGAAGTGTCCCCCCAGGATGAACAGGACAGGGACAGTCAGAGCCCTCCCGGCTCTGAGGCCCACGAGCAGGCAGAGTCACAGCAGCTCGGCCATCCTATGCTAATAACGGGCTGGAAATGATAGATTTTACATTAGGTGAAACGGCTTTATCCCAGCAAAAGTAAGCTACCGCTAATTATAAAGCCAATAAAAGTACCGGTGGTGTCGATTGATCCCGAAAAGAGCAGTTCATTAATATGTGCATGAGAGCATCAAAGCCTCAGACACCTTCTCCCTCCTCCAAATAAACCTGTCAAGTCCCACCTGCTCTGCTTAAAGAACACCTGGTTTAGGTGGAGTTGCCCAAGAGCCTTGTGCAGGTTTTTGGGGATGTGACAGGAACCTCAAGCCTTTCCTCAGCTCTTGGCATGTCTGTCTTCAAGATGGTTATAATAAATAGTCAGGAAAAAAGGGGTTTTCACCCTATCAGGGAAGGTGATTGGATGCTGTGAAAGAACTGTGTGGTTTTTAGCACAGCTGTGATTAAAATAAAATATTTTAACAGGATGTTTTTGGACAGGAATATTCACATTCCTGGTTTCCTTGGATTGGAATCCCTAATAAGTTTACAGGCCAACAGAAGTTGGCCAGGACTCTTCTGTTTCTATTTTATTTCTTAGAGTGTCTGAACCTCTATAAAGCCCCGTAGATTTCCCCAAATTTAATTATGGACATTTCACAAACCAGCCAGCGCTCACAATCTGTGCTTCCTGCAGATAAAATTTCCGTGTGGGGCTGACACGGAGATGTGCTGGCCTGAGAAGAGGGGTTTGGAGAAGGGGTCCAGCAATCCTGTAGGAAGGAGTGAACACCTGTTTCTGTCCTCGCAGAGCCCCTGGGATGATCCCAGCAGCCCCTGGCTGGGTTCTCGAGGAGCAGTTCCCACATTTTGTTGTCTCTCTGCAGCAGCCGAGTGAGGAGCAGGGAGCTCCAGCCCCACGGATCCCTGCACAGCTCTCGGTTCTGCACACAACGCTGCAAGGGAGCAGGGAAGAGAGCTGCGTGCGTGAAAAGGCGCTGCACGCGGCGCACAAACCTGCTGGGTCTCACCCAGCTCAGCTTTACTCCAGCCTCAGCTTTCAGAGCTGCCTTTTGGAGGAGCAGCATCGGAAAAGCACCTGAGCCTCTGTGATGCCCAGCCCTTGGAGGGAGCTGGGGCTGGGTAGCCACGGAATAAATAATGTGTTGTGCTAACAGTACGCCCCGTGCTCTTTCCTGCCCAGTAAATATTGATACTTGTTCAATTTTGTGGCTGTTCCCATTTTGTTCGCCCTTGAATCCTCAGTCCCTTGCTATTTTTGAGCCTGATTTCCCTCGCTGTGAGGGACCAGCAGGTGAAAGGACACCCTGAAGGTCACCTCCTGTGTAGGTTTAGGGAATAAAAGCTGTAGATCTGGATCATTTCTGTGGTTCTGAGGTGGGTAGCCAAGTTCTACAAGGAGCTGGAAAAGTTGTGCTCATTTTTAACCTTTCCTGCATCCAAGCAGCCCCTGGTTTTCCTGGAGGATACAGTGAGTGTTCCTAGCCATGGGAGCTGTCACTACTCACACCTTACACCAGCACTCAGCCTTCTCTCCAGGTGTTCTGCAGGCAATTAAGTTGGTGTGAGTGAGGGAAATCCTCAGGATTTTCGGCACCCCGAGTCTCACTGCTCCGGTGGCAGCCCCTGGGGTTCGGGATGTGTCTGTGCTGCTTTGCCAGCTCCTCCTCATCCTGGTGGCCAGCCCCAGCTCCTAGAGCAGCACCAGCAGAGCCACCAGTCCCTATCATCTCCCTCAGCCTTGTGGTAGCCCTGGGCCTGCTTCTGACAGCTAGAGAGCTGCACAAACCCCTCCCCTTCCCAGTTCTGGCTGATTTTTGGTTCTGTGAGTGCCAGGAGCTGCAGGATCTGCGGGAATCTGCCGAATCATCCATGCGTGCATCCGCGAGGCCGTGCCCTGCTCGGTGCTGCAGAGGCAGCCTCTCCTCCAGCAAAGGTATTCTGTGCTCACCACAGCCTCAGCTTCTCCTGGAGAGGAATGGAAGCTTTGCTCTGATCAGGAAAAGACTTTGGGGGTTTATGGCCTTTGCACATCGGGCAGGCTGCTCACTGAGCACCCACGAGCTTCCAGCAGCCATCTTTTACATGGGTAAAAGTCACCCAGGGAAAAATTCTGGGAGAGGATTCCAAAATGTGGAGGGGAAAATGCACAAAAGGAATGAGGGGCAGCTTGGCTTTTTCAGCAGCTACAGGCACCCTGAGAGCACCAAGGACAGAAAGCTGGGGTTGGTAAAACAGTACCAGAGCTTTATGAACATCTTCCTCAAGCTCATTTAGGGAATAGAGTACAGTTTTAATCGTGCTTTTGGGAGTGCAGCTGCATCACACGTGTGACAGGGTGACACCCACCTTGGTGCTGCACCCCTGGGTGTGGGGGGGTCACTTGGGGTCTGGGCAGCCCCGTGGCTCCAGCAGCAGCTGCCTGCACATCCCCTCCCTCTGCCTGTTCCTGGGGTTCTGCATCTTCTGGAGGAGGGAGAAAGCGCCCACAGTGGGTGAACTGTTCACATGTTTGGGATGCCCAGTTCAGTGTGACCCCTGCACCAGAATCATCACTTGAGCCTTTTGGCTTCCTGGGTTTGCATGAAGGGGTCTCCTCTCACTATAAAATGGGAATTTTGCTCAGAACTTGGTGGCTGTGGGGTCACAGAGACCCCACAGTTTCTGTCCTCTGTGGAACCAAACAATTTTAAACCTTTAGTCACCTTCCCTCAGCCAGCCCCTGCAGTGCCCCAGAGCTCCAGGGAGATGCTGACAAGCTGCACACTCTGTGGAACAGGGGGAACATTTAGTCACTTCCACGTTAGGCAGCCACTGCCACCATTCCTGCTTCCACACAATCCAAAGCCACTGTTTTATTTTCCTTATGGGAGGAGAGCATGACCCAGTAGTCACCAGTGCTGAGAACTGCAGCTGGAGGGGAGCTCCACACGGGGCTGGAGTTACCCCTGTTGGAAGGTTTGGGAAATAAGGATTGTCTGTGTGTTACAGAGTCAGGGAATCATGGGAGAACTTGGGTTGGAAGGGACCTTAAAGCTCCTCTCTTGCCAGTGCCTCCCCTGCCATGGGCAGGAACACCTTTCACTCTCCAGCCTGGCCTTGGGCACTGCCAGGGATCCAGGGGCAGCCACAGCTGCTCTGGGAATCCCATCCCAGCCCCGGCCCACCCGTCCAGGGAACAACTCCTTCCCAATACCCCATCCATCCCTTTGAAGCCATTTCCTCTTGCCCTGTCTCTTAGAAAAAGCCTCTGGATTTTGGAAACAATTAGAAGAAGACACAATGAGTTTCCTGGAGGTAATTTTAATTTCGTGACTGAATTCTGGTGAGGGCTGGCCCAGGTGAACTCCTCTCCCAGTGTGCCAGAGAATCCAGGAGGGGTTTGGCACCCCAGCACAGGCAGCAGTGTGCAAACTGTTATTATTAACAACAACACACTTCCCACCCTCTCATGGTGCTTTGAGTAAATATTTAAGCAGTGGAAACTTGGCTTGCACTTCCCCAGATTGGCAATCTGCTGAAAGTTGAGATCCTGCCCGGATCCCCTTACAAAATCCCTGTGAACACTCCGAACATCTTTTTCACCACTCCTCCACTTAATGTACACATTTTAATTATTATGCAGATTCTCGTTGAGGAAATATTTGGATTTGGAAGTGTTTGGCCATGTGGTAATCTTTAGGAAGAAGGTAAACATATTCTTCGTTAAAGAAAATGTAAATAAAGAATTGCCCCAAAATATCTCTGAGAGGTTAAATGCAGGACAATGGGAACCACCTGGAAATGTTCCTGCTGTCCTCAACAACTCAGGGGTGTTTCCAGCGACTCTGGTGACTGCAGCAGGAATTCTGCTGGGGTGAAGTCCTGCCCCTATAAGAAAAAGGGATTTGGAAAGCAATAAAACAACAGGGTATGGAACTAGCTGGGTTTAATGGATTTTAAATCCCAGAACCCCAGACTTGTTTGGAAAAGATCTCAGTGCTCATCCCATCCCACCCCTGCCATGGCAGGGATACTTCCCGCTGTCCCAGGCTGCTCCAGCCCCAGTGTCCAGCCTGGCCTCGGACACTGCCAGGGATCCAGGGGCAGCCACAGCTGCTCTGGGCACCTGTGCCAGGGCCTCAACAGCCAAGAATTCCTTCCCAAAATCCCATCCTTGTCATCTCCTACCTGTTTAGATTATCCCAATTACGTGAAGAGCCATTAATTTACAGAGGGTCCATGGTTACAGCATCCATCGTCTGCACAGGGATGTGAGCTCATCCACAGGATTCCTGCTCATTTTTTCTGTTTCTCCTCCTTTCCAATCCCTGCAGTGGGATTTGGGTTATTCCCACATGGCTGGAACTGTGGGAGAGCATTTCCTGATGGGATCTGATGCTTTTCAGGCCAGTTCCTCACCTGGTAGAAGCAGTGGCAGCTCTGTCCTCCAGCCCCTGCAGCAGCACAGAACGTGACAGACCCTGGGTGGGTTTTGTCCCTGTTCCATGCAGCTGACACGGGGCTTTGCAACGTTAAGCAGATGACAATTTTTACATGTGTAATCAGTTTAATTACACAAACAGTTTACAATATTTTCCTACCCAGGTAGAGGATTCTGTGTGAATTTCAAAACTAATTGTGCCACATTCATACTGCTGAAGGAAACATTTGCAATTCATGCATTATTTTACATTCAGATGTAATTAATTTGGATTAATTTCTAATGAACTCGTTTTGCTTGTAATCAAGAACTTCCTGGGCTGGGGAAATGCCTGTGAATTTTCCCTCTGAGCTCTCTTGCATAACATCTGCCCTGAGCCGTGTGTGAGGAACAATGGAGAGGCAGATTTACAGGGTGTCAGCTCTGCTCTGGGCCTGCAGAAAGATGAGTGAAGCCTTCTCTCACAAATGGAACATGTATACTTCAAACCAATTGTAATTAGCCAAGATACGGCCCGGCCACACTGAGTTCTCTGTGAAGTACTCCTGAGAGTTAAGAATTTATCTCCAGGGCTTTTTAAAGTAAGAATTTCCCTCCCCCCCCCCCCCCGCCCCAAGTTGTGCATAAGTTCTTTAAGTGTCCCACTTAGTTTTCAGGAAAATAAAAACAGACACTGACCAGGATTTGAGTTTGTTTTTAACTGTTTCCTGTGGGCTCGTACAATCATTGGTCATTCAAAATTCCATTTTCCAAATTTCTGGAGGTTCCGCAGACTTCAGATGCTGTCAAGGAGGAAAGGGTGAGCTAAGTCTTGTCTAAATTCTGAGCATTTGGAGCAGAGATGTGGATTCATGTTGGTGGCTCAAGTAGCCAAGAGAATAACTGGAGCAGAAAGAAGAATTTGTGTTCTGGCACTTGCAGTTAAAATTCAAACAATCCCAGAATGGTTCAGGTTGGAAGGGACCTTAAAGCCCATCATCTTCCACTGCCCCAAGCCCAGTCCAACCTGGCCCTGAACAATGCTTAGAGTATTGTATTTGAACATCTATAAAATGGAGATAATCTTCAATATGGAACTGAAATTGTGAAAATTTAAAGAAAATGACAAGAATTCTGCAAGTGGTTCTCAAAGCTGCTCTGGGTCCCTTTGTGGGCAGCACCCCCTGGTCCTGTGCTCTGAGGGGGAGGATGGAAGGATGGCCTCCAGCCAGGCTTTCCAGAGAAGGAGCTGCAGAATGTAAATGAAAACAAAAAAAAACAAAAAACAAACAAATCAGATTTGGGCACAGAAGAAATGCATTGCCCACAAATTACATTTTTCCTGATTTCTGTACAGCTCTCCAGTTGGCACAACCTTGTTTAGCTTCAAAGATCTAAGAAAATTACAGCCTGAGGCTCTTGGATGGTGGCTGAGTGTGGCTCTTATCACTGAAGTCCTGGGGGATAATTTAAGGCCAAATGTCCAGCCCAGCTCTCTTCCTCTGAGATTCCCAATGCTTGCCCTGGGACACCAAGGGAGGCAGAAAATGTGGGCAGTCCTCAGACCAGTCTCACATGAAAAATGTCTAAAATTGTTGAATGCAGTTCCAGTTCCTGCAGAGAAGAATCCTGGAGCATCCCCGGGGGTGTCCAGGCCAGGCAGGAGGGGTTTGGAGCACGCTGGGATGGTGGGAGGTGTCCCTGCCTGTGGCAGGGGATTAGATGATTCTTCAGGTCCCTCCCAACCCAAACCGGTCTGGGATTCTGTGTTCCTTGGAAAGAAATAATCTGGGAACACCTCTGGAAACAAACTGCTGTTGATCCTTGAATGGCAGTGTTCAGGAAAGAGCCAAATGAGTGGATTCCATCCCAGCCCTGGAATCTGGGGCTCTGTGGGTGCTCTGCAGTGTTGCCCAAGGTGGTGGGAGCCGTATCCCAGCTCTGCTGCAGGGGATGAGGGACCAAGGGCGCTCCTGGTGTGGCAGGGGGGTCAGAGCAGCAGAAACCAACCTCCACATGTTGGAACCCCGGGCACAGAGAATTTCAGGCTCTCTGTGCTGACAGGCACTGACCCCAGGAGAACACTGCATTGACCTGAGGCCATGGAGAAGGCTCCAAAATTGAGTGATAGGACTGGGATTATGGGTGTGTGGAGTTCGGATAGAAGTGTGTGAGATCACATGGTGGAAAATTATAGTTTAAGGTTTGTGATATAGTAATACATATAAAGCAAGATGGAGGTTTTGAGGCATTGCCTTCTCATTCGTTTTCACCTTCTTCTTCTTGGGTTTGGGTGATATTGTGGGATTGGGTGGTAAAGTTCACAATGTAGACCACAGGTGGTTGGTTATTGGGTTAAAAGTAAAAATAATCCATGTGGCATTTTATAATTGTTAAATTTATGCTTAAAAGGCCTTGTAGAGACAGACCTTGGGCTTCATTTTTAATTTGTTAGCTTGGTGTACTGAAGAATTCGTGTTCTGTGAGACTGTAATGTAGATAAGAAATAATAAACATCTGGGTCCAAACAAGAAATCCCATCTCTCGTTAATCGCCACCCTGGAGGAATCAAAGATAACCTATACCTACAGGCAGCCCCTGGTGTGGGGACAGGGACAGGGACAAGGACAGGAAGAAGGTGTGGCAGGGATAGCAGGACAGAACCCGAGGATGTGGGGATGGGGAGAAGCATGGCAAGTTTGTCCTCACTGTCTGGGCAGGGCGGGAGCCCTGGACAAAACCAGGACATCCCCAGGTCCCCTGGATGCCCTTCCAGCTGGGCACGGTGTTCTGGTGGGAAATAAACCCTGAGGGATTTGTGGAGGGCTTTGCTCACTCATCTTTTTTTTTTTTCTGAGTGAAACAAGCCAGGAGAGGCTGGAGAGTGTGTGCCACACAGGCTGACAGGGCTATCCTGGAAATCCAACAGGTAAAGGGGGAAGGAATATCCACAGTTTGGCCCTTGGAACATCATTGTCCCGTGCACATTTGTGTCCCACAAAAGGACCAGAATCATGGACTGCAACCAGGAAATCAAAATTTTTCTGTTATCCATTAATCCATCCTCCATTAATGGCCACTGTCTCCATCATTCCCAGGGACAGGGAAAACAAAACAGCTTCAGGGGAGTTGGGGGAGTTCCTGAAGGGATCACAGCTGTATGAAGGGCATGGAGATCATCCTCCTCCTCCTCATCAAATGTCCTCCTGGCCTTGCACCTGCTGCCAGCAAGGCAATCCCAAGGGTGAGGGGATGTGCACTGATGGAAAGGAAGGCAGAAGATTTTAAGCTTTAAATAATATTTTTTCCCTCCCACAGGATTTGTACAGAGAAGCACAGGAACTGCCAACCTCACCCTGGCTACCAGCAAACTCTGAGCATTTAAACACAATTAATGCAGAACACCATTTAATTATAACTGTATTCCCTCATTTGCAGCACATGGATAATATTCCAAAGGGTTGTGACTCTATGGAAAGTCTTGTGAGCTGCACTCACTGAACTGGAGCTCGGTCTGTGTAAGTGGAACTTCAGAAAGGATAATTTTTTTTTTTTTTGACATCCATTTTAAAGAAAATTCAATCCTAAGTAACAACTTATGTTCCAGCTCCCAGAAGAGCCATTGGGTCCCCAAAATAAACTGTTGGCTTAACATTTATTTGTGTACAAACCCGAACACATTTGTTTGCAGAGATCAAAGCGGATTTCCAGCTCACAGACGAAGCCGTGGCCGTGGCAGAGCTGTGCGAACCCTCCCTGGGTGTTTGAACAGCGTGTGTTTAAACACAGCTCTGCAGCCAAAAAATCACACAGAGCCCCGGGCTGCAGGGGCACCCAGGAGCCCTTTGTAAGCTCCGTGTGGGATTTCAGGGGGGAGAACATCCTCGGATCAGTCACTTCCCAGAGCCTTTATTTGCCCCTCAAAGCGCAGGGCAGCGAGCAGGCTCTGCTGCGGTGATGTGAAGAGGTTTCCAGCTGGGAGGACGTGTTGGGATCTTAAGCCTCATGCTGGAGCAGCTCCTTGCTGCTGGAGATGAATCCCAGCATCTTCCCCCTCTTCTCCTGGAGGGGAGCAGAGTTCCAGCTGTCCAAAGGGACTCTTCCCCAGAGCTCTTTTCAGCCCATCCCTCGGGAGCAAGCCAGGAGATCCATGGGGAAGTAAAAGTTAATGGTGATTGTGCATCTCGGTGCTAGCAGTGCTGGAATTCAGTGGATCAAGGACTGCAAGAGCCTGTGAACAGAATCAGAGTTACCTCATGTTCACACACTCCCCACGGGGCCGATACTTGGAGTAGTGGATGTAAAGTTATTGGTTTTTAATAAAGTATCTGCAAAGGGGAAAATATCAATTCAATAGCTGAGAGAACAGAATGAGTACTCCAGCTGCATTTCCATGACCAATCCGGTTCCATTTCTATCACCACTTTATCAATGTTTTAGGCTTTATTATTTGGATACAAAAGAAATAATTGGACTCCAGGAACAAGGCAACCTTCTCAAGGACATGGTGGATTTTAGCTGATGTTGGTTTCTGCTCAGTGAAACTATTGGCAGTTGCTGTGTACGATGGGGTTGATCTTTAAAGCATCAATTCACGGGGTGTTTGTCTTTCCCCGTGCCTGCTGTCTGCAAATCCTTTAGCAGGCAGAGATCTGGGGCAGTCCTGACCACAGCAGCATATTTTATTTGTTGAAAATCAGTTTTGTATTGTAATAAAGAATATTTGCTGTGGCAGCCTGGGGTTTTTCTGGAGACTGATTTATACCTGTCCAGACAGCTAAAGAAAAATGCCTTAAGACTTAACTGCACAATTCTATTATCCTAAGTATCGACTCTCAAATTCCTGTAGTGAACTGACTGTGGATTTCTGATTAAAAATGAATTCTAATTAATTTAAGGATCAGAAAGAAACAAAAAAACCCTATGAGCTATTGCCTGAAATCATGGATGGGAACAGTCTGGTGTGGCTGGAGGGTTGAAAATGTGTGAACAGACCCCGGAATCCTGGAGTGGGTTGGAGGGACCTTAAAGCTCCTCTGCCATGGGGTGCCTTCACCATCCCAGGCTGCTCCAATCCCCCTCCAGCCTGGCCTTGGGCACTTCCAGGGACGGGGCATCCCAGGTGGGGTGGAAGCATCTCTGATCCGTGGTGGAGCTGAGCTGGATCCACTGGCAAGGCAGGGATGAAAACCTGCGGTGAGACCTTCATGGAAAACTCCTTCCTAAAGCATCCTCTTGATTTCTGCTGTCAGAGGGTTCCCGAGCCCGGAACTGGGGCTTCAGCAGCTCAGCTCTGTGACGGGAGGCAGCAATGCCAAATTCATCACCAGGAGGAGGAGGAGGGAGGGATGGGATTCCTGGATGCACTCTGACTGGGAGAGTGGAGGGAGGGGGAGCTGAAGGAGCGGAGGAGAAGCCAGGAATGACTCCGTTTGGAAACATTCTGTGCTCGTGGTCTTTGGCAGGCGGTGACTTCATGGTGCTCTCTCATCTCTCCTGATCAGACCCCGCTCCTGGCTGGTCCCGTTTTTCCCACTGGGATGTTTCTATTTATAGCACATTGGGAAGGGTGTGCAGGGCCAGCTCAGCAGCCTGGGCTGAGCCAGCTTAACCCCTGAGACACAGCTCAGCAGGGACAACTTAACTTCTCCAAAATCAGCTGCCCAGGAGGGGCCTCCTCCTTTGGGATCTCCTTTCCAGAGGGGAGCGCCAAGAACTGCCTGGGGACTGATTGTGGTGTCCCCCCTGCACTCCCCTCCACACCCCTGATTTCCATGGGCTCCTTCCACCGCCCCAGCCCACTCCAAGCCCTGCCCAACCTGTCCTGGGGCACTTCCAGGGATGGGAATGCAGGTGACACGGGAAAAACAAGCAGTGGAAATGGAAAAAGGTCACTCACACAGGCAGTGTTCATTAAAAAAACAGAACTCAACCCCTGTTTGTTTAACTTCTTGTTTGCTTGTTTTTAATCCTTTAATATAAACTAGTCAGTTTAAATTATTTTAGATGCAACCAGAGCCCTTTTTTTTTTTTTTTCTGATTTAAACCAGTTATAAATATAATTTTCTCCTTGCAAACTGAAGGAGTCTCTAAAGTGATTCCAGATGCCAGACATGGACATTTGTAACATTCCTACTGGAGGGACAACTTTAGATATTGAATCCAAAGCAACAGGTTTAACAAACAGGACACCGACATGTGAAGAGATAACAGGGTGAGAAGCAAAAAATCCAGTCCATAAAATTTCAATGAAACTTCTCAAATCTGTAGAGTTTCACAAATGCTGGTTTAAGCAAAGGTACAGATCAAAAATGAAACTTGAAAAAGAATGAAAGGACTGGACTGGGGAGGAGGAGATTAAAATGGAAGGAAGAGGCAAAGGAGAGAATAAAAAGAGTCAGTAAACAAATAGGGACTTTTTAAAAAAGTGCAAAATGTCAAAGGATAAAAGCAGAAATTCAAAAGAAATGCCAAGGAAGAATAATTTCAACAAGGCGGGAATAAAAAATTGAGCTGCATGAGGAAAAGTGCAAGAAATACCAGGAGTTACTAAAGACAACAAAACTGTGAAAATACTCAGGAGGAAAGAGAAAATATGAAAAACCTCATTTTGTATTAATTGTGTTCCCTTTCAAACACCACATTCCAATACTGGAAAAACTGCTGTAATGAGATTATTGTTTACAGCAGGTTATTTATTCCTCAGCTGCCTCCTGTTCAGCCTGGCTGTGTTTGATCTCATTCTGTCAAACCTTGCAGTGGAGCCCTTGAGTTGCTACCTGAAAATAAAGACTTAATCACGCCAATGGATTTAGAACAAAAATCCTCATTATAGCCCCATTTTTCCTAAAGGCTTTGTGTGATTACCCAAAGCTCAGGCTGCAGCTTTACAGCTCCTGGCAATCACCAGCAATTGATGTTTGGGGGCTTGAGCTGTTCCTTGACCTTGAGCTGCTCAGGTTTGGGGTGGCAGTCACCCAGAATCTCCCCTTCAGTGCAGTGCCAAGAAACACAAATTCAATTAAATATTAGAGCCCAAATATTTAGTCAGAATAATTAGGTCTAATCCTTTAATGGTTGTTGAAAATCGCTGCCCTCACAGCGTGGCAAATCTTTGTGTTTTTTGGGAAAAGAGCATCAAAAAATAGGCATGGAACCCCCCAAAGAAGCAATTAGCTAAATAATCCCAGGAATACACTGAGGATGCAAGTGGGAAATGTTGCACGGAGATGCGGTTATAGGGGGGAAATTATTTTATAATCATGTGTTTTAAACAAGCAGGTGCCCACATTTTTCATGCGATGGCACAATTGCGTTAGGCTCTAAAATCAGATTTTAACATACTTTTAAATGTTCTCCCTTCCCCTCTGCTCCAGGGTTTGAAAGTGGGGGGTTTGTCACCATTCTCGTGGCTTCCAAAGCTCCTTTTACCCATCCCACAATTACCAGAGCTGGCTAATGGACCATCTCCTTGATAAACTTCCTCGTTAAGGGGAGCCCAGGACAAAAAATGAGCCTGGTTCTTTAAAAGTTTATCCCTGTGGCACCATCGTGTAAGCATCCATATGGGACAGTAAAAATGGAAGACGACACATTAAATGACATTATTATAAAATGCAATACTCTTGGAATGATCCCTTATTAAATTAGGCTCTATGATCTGAGATGAATTTCCCCGATCCCTAATCCATCACCAGAGAAATATTAAAAGATAGGTCTCAACTGGCATTAGAATCGCACTCAGTCTCTACTTTCATTATTTTGAATTAGGGTGCTACTGGGGGGAAGCCTCTTAATGAGAATTAGAGTGATTCACTGGCCTCCTTTTGGATTTTGACAAGTAAAATATTAACTCTTCAGTCACAGCTGTCGGAATTAAAATACTTGGCAGCCACAGATGCACAAATTAAATTGGCCTTTATGTTTCCATATTGCTGACCTCCTTAGAGGCAAAAACATCAAACCCAACAATAACAGCAAACCCACAGCATGTCATTCCTTGGAAGAAAATATATTTATTGAAGTTTTTATATTTGTTTCGGTTTTGAACACATAATTGAACAAATACGGGGTGTTTTTACAAAAGGCTCTTATTTTAATTTTGCGTTCTGTAAAACTTCAGCTACAAATCAGTTCCTCTGAACCATTAATCAGGCAATAAAATAATAAATGAAGTTATTTCGGGGATTTCTTAACTGTTTAAACCAACATAAATCAGATTTACATGCAGTGCATCAGTGAAAACATCTTAATGGTTTTGACTGGCATTTCTTTGGGATTGTTTCTCTGGTTTTAATAGATTCTTTTTCTTAGGAACAATATTTGAAAATGCACAATTATTGCAAAAGAACAAGGCTTTTTATTAGCAGCACTCCAGTTTGGAACAGCAAAACAAGCTGGAGTTTGGCAATGTCAAGAAAAGATCCTTTCTGATCTTTTCCCCTCTTTTTTGATTTACTGCCGTGGCAGTGGAATTTCAATTAGTCTCAGTTAAAGGTGTCTCAATTAAGTGTATCTCAATAATAATAAGAGTTCCTGAAGTGGAATTGCAGCGTGGAAAAGAAATGAAGGGTGCAGAACTGATGCAGAGGTGGTTTGATTTTTATTTTTTTTTAAGCTCTCCTTAAACTCTCTGATGCATCACATCCACGCCAGCCCAGGGTTTATCCTTCCCTGAGTCTCCAGCTACCTCCAGCGCCTGTCCCTCCTCCCTGAGCATCCCTTATGGATCCTGGCTGGGATGGCTCCAGGGGGCCGTGGGGGATGCCCTGCAGCCCCCTCCACCTCCAACCCCCAGCCCTGGAGCTGCCCCAGGGGGAAAACCGAGGCAGGCACCAGGGGCTGAATTTTGGCTCCTTGGGAGAGGCTCCTGACACGCCGGGGATCACAGAGCACCTCCAGGGGATTTGCTGGGACACGGGCTGGGATGTGCCGTGCTCTGACAGAGGCTGCAGCACTGACAGGTGAAGCGCCTCGTGTTTGATGTGAGGAAATGAAGTTTGTTACCCACTTGCTGCTTTCCCAGTTTTTACTCATCCATAACCAGCCAGGGAAGGTGGTGCCTCTTCTGCTCCTGACAAGGGAGTTCCAGAGCTGATAACACAGCATGGTTGATATCTGAAATAATCCAACTCTGAAACCTTAATACTTGGAAGTACCTTGTTATTCCTGGGATAATATCCCAGCTGGGATCTGCTGGGTGCATTTGCACTGTGCACATTTGTTGTTCCCCCTCTCCACAGGCAGTTGGGAGCACCTCCCCAGTGACATGGGACACACTTGCTGTGCTCAGGACAGAGGAACCTGCCTCAAGTTGTGCCAGGGGAGGTTCACGTTGGGTATTTGGCAAATTTCTTCACCAAAGGGGTTATCCTGTGCCAGGACAGTGGTGAAGTCCCCGTCCCTGGAGGGATTGAACAGCCCTGCGGAGGTGGCACTTGGGGACATGGGTCAGTGGTGGCCTTGGCAGTGCTGGGGACATCTGGACTCGATGGTCTGAGAGGGCTTTTCCAACCTTAATTATTCTGGAGGATGGCGAGGTGCCCTGGTGGCTGGGACAGTTTAGGACTGTGACATCCAGCCTTGCCTGGTCAAAGCTCCAGCTCTGATGCGGAGCAGCCCCGAGTGGGGTCCTCGTGCTGCTCTCAGTCACGCATGGGGACAACATTTCATCAGCAATCCTAAAGCTCTCCTGGAACCACTCTTCCATTGGTTTTATCGCTTTCATTACATTTGCTCAGCAATGCAGACAGCTCCTTCATGGGATTGAGGCTTTCCTAGGAGCACTGACCCCATTTTTCCTCCTTGCCATATCCCCACCTGGTGCTGGAACCCTCCTCCCTCAGAGCACTGCGCCAGCCTGGAATTCCCAGTCTGGACTGGGGCTGAGAACCCACACGGAGCGTTCCAGGCTCTGTGGTTCCTTGTCCGGAGCCGGGAACACCACGGAGCCACTTTGGCTTGTGAATTAGTCCTGGGAACTACTTAATCCATCTTCCCTGGAATTAAATGTGCACGGAGAGCTGCCGGGGGCCGTGCCGCGGGCGGCTTTAATTTCTTTTTTAGAAGGCATTAGCAGAACTCGATAAAGGGTCAAGTAATTTCATCCAACTTGCCACCAGTTAGTTAAGGGGAAGCGACAGGGCTGGAGCCTGACGTTGTTACAACCCTGCAGAATCGTTTTATGAAACGGGAGGTTTACAATCCCTATTTTTTTGGCCGGAAGAGCGATGGCGGGAGGGCCTGCCCCGAGCTTTAGCGGATTGCCCCGAGCCAGCGCTGCGGTTGATATTGGCAGTTTTGGGGGTGGGCTGAGAGCCCCGAAATGAGATGGTTACTTGTGGCACGGGAGCCTGGCCGGGGAGCCTGGCCAGGGAGTAATTCCCGGGAATTGTGAGCGGACAGTGGGTCCGCGGGGAGCGCTGGCAATCATGGCGGAAACAATGTTTGCATCGATCAGCTGTCACGGTGATTTATGGCTTCATTTTGCTGTAATGGAGAATTAGTGGAAAGATTATCAGGGACTCAACACTTTGGCTTGTTACCCATGTCCAGACGAGCAATTTGTCTCCCTGAAGCAGTGAAATACTTGTGACAGCTCCAACACTTGCCCTAATTCAATCAAGAGAAAATGTTGGAATTAATTTGTTACAAGAAAATTTAAATATGTTCAGCAAACAGTAACCGCAGAGCAGCAGCTGATTTATTGTGCTCGGCAAGATATCGATCCGCTTCGATCTGGTCCATGTTGAGGTTTTAATGTGTAATAATTTCCAATTTAAAGCTCCTTTTCAAGATCACGGGTTTAAAGAGAGGGCAGGCTGGGTCTCAAGACCTGATTAGGAGCCTGTTGCAATGGCTTTGTCAAAAGCCTGTTTGAATGTAAATTCATAGTTATCTTTTGCACTATCTTTAATATTCTTGACATGGATTTTATTGTGTGTCAAACCTCAGGCCAGCTGCCTGCCACAACCATTAATGAAACATCTTAGGAAATAAATCTCAGTCTTTATACAATATTTTTAAAAACCTGAAACATTAGATGTCAGCGAAAAAGGTAGAACAGCGTCCTTTTTTCCCCCTCTGCACGGTAAAGCATCAGAGATGGAGCAGTTTTACAGCTTCTCTACACAATTAGATTGAATTATTGTGCAAATGCTATTATGCCATAAGCTTAAATTCCAAAGTCTGCAGGAATATTTTAGGTGCTTGTACAGATCGGTTATCTTCATTGAAGGTGTGACAGCTTATTCAGCCCATACAGATCTATAATTTTTAAGGTTTTCATTATTAAAATGCTCTTCCCTAATGCCTGTAGGGTGACACCACTCGAGGAGGTGGCTGGAATTTGGAAATTTAGCTCCTTATAATTCATGGAGCAGTCATGGTGGCCTGCAGGCTGTGCCAGCTTCTCTGCCACCCAACTCCAGCAAAATGGGGGGAAAAATGAAATGTGCTCAATGAGTCCTTTCAACCACATTGTTATGATTGATTAAAGGGAAACCCAGGGCTAAAACCTGGTTTAATAACTGGCCTTGCTGCTCTAACTTTGAGTTTTCACCAACATTTTTAGACCATCAGTGGGTCACATAATTAGAGAGCAATCCTGTTCAACCTAATCAATAAATAGTCGTCACCACTACTGGACCCATCCATAGCCAAGGATTTTTTTGCTCATTAGTAGAGTTTATTTTAGTTATTCCTAGTTTTGCTGCCTCAGACTGAGCACTGAAAAATCATCTCTCTTTATTTTAACTGGTTTTTAAAAGTATTTCTAACAATGTCTGGGCTGTCAAATGCAGAGTTTGGGCACCATCACCGTGTCAGCAATGCTGCGAGGCGCCCCCCAGCTCCTCCCAGGAAAACCCCCACAAGGCAGCAGGATTTTTCCCAAATGGATAATGGGAGAGATACGTGAACACTTCAACCCCACCTGGGTGATCCCAGGAGGATGTTTGCACCTTCCCAGTTCAGGAGAAAGGACCAAAGTGCTGAAGAAGCCAAGCTCCTGAGCTCCCATGGCCACCAGAGAGCCTGCATTAAATATCTCCATCCCGCAGGGCCTGCAAAACGCTGTTTGAAGGATTAATCCCACCAAACAGGAGCTTCCTGCGAGGCAGCCGTGGCCCCAGGAGCCCCTTCCTGGGCTCTGGACTTTGCTGGCTTTGGAGAACCCTTTGCAGAAGCAACATTTGGCTCTGTTGGAGCTTTTGGAGATAAAATGTGAAAAGTTCCTGGTCCTATATCCAGTTCTGAGTGAAGGTAATCCACGAGGTTTCCAGTGGGGATCACAGTTGATCAGTAACTGAAAATTAGGTGAATTTGGGCAGAACAGCCCTATGTTGCTCCCTGGAGACACTCTGGTTCTGGGGTGGTGACCTCTACAAGGTGTTTTGGTGGCCTGGCAGTGCAGTGTCCCCTGGCCCATCCCCGGGGAGGGAACACAGCAGGACCACGGTCACTGTGCATCCCTTGGACGCACCTTGGCCTCCTCCAGACCAGCTTGGGCAGAGCTCTCCTTCTCGACAAACCCTTCCCCGACTCCTCAGCGAGAGAAGATTTCATCGGTCAAGGGCTCAGAAGACTTCCTCCATCTCAGATGGTGCCTCTGGTGCAAGGGTTTAATGCTGCAGCCTCTGCTGGGCAGCCACATTCCCACCTCACTGCTCTCCAGGGTGGAGCTGGACATCTTCCCCCTTCCTGAGACAGTCTCTCTTTATCCTTCCACACGTGTGCACCCAGTGCCTTTGGTAAAGCAAATACAATTTTATTAAATTTTGTGCATGGGTTGGATCATAAAAGAAAAGGGATTATGGACATGTTGTAGCAGCTTTATGAAGGGAGGGGTCCCTGTATTTCTGAGATTCACTCTGACTGGGGGCTTCAGGATTGGGAATTAATATTTTTTTTATAAATGCCATGCTGATATCACGCTCCCACCTCTGCAAATCCATAATTACAACTCAGTTTTTCATTACAAACTAGAAACGTTAATATTTCTGTGGTCTTTGATGGAATTTAACTTCTGCAGCAAATAATATCTGCACATGTGTTTCCTATCTTGTTCTTTCCCGTGTAATACCAGGCATGCTGCAGCCAGTAAAATATTATTATAAAAGTCCCTTTGCTGTAAGTCTTGACCAAAAAATCCATGGCTTTCTATCAAAAGTGTTCCTGAGGGTTCCTGGGAGCCAGCAGAGTTCTCATGGTAGGAAAGGCCACAGCAGGAGCAGCTTGGTCCTTTGCGGTCACAACTTCATGGCTGTCCCATCTGTGAGGTCCTTTGCTCAGCACCAGACCCCTCACATCTCCTTTTCCTCCCAGTTTTAGGGGACACCAGGCTGCTGCTGGGTGCTTTTGGGAGGCTCTGAGCCATCAGCCCCCTAGGAGACTGAGGCTGAGCATTCCAGGGCTCTGCAGCCCACACCAGTCCTGTGTGACCTGGAGGAAAATCAGGCCTTGACATTTAAAATTGAATTAGACTGATATTTAAAACAGAGATAAACTGACATTTAGAGCAGTCCAATGTTCTGCTGTTTCAATTTGCTTCTCTTTTTTTCCTTTTCTGTCTTCATTTTTCGTGGCTCAAGGCTCCACCACATTGGAGCAGCTCGCTGGGGGTCTGCTGCTGGATCATGACCCGCAGGGACCCTGGGGCTGAGGTCTCGCTCTTGTTCCTCCAGTCCTACAAGCAAGAAGGAGCCTCCTGGCTGGCTCCAGTGGGATGCAGTGTCGTCCTCACCCGTTAATGTGTCAAAATGCAACACCAAAATCAGCTTGTGTTCATTCCCGAGCCATCGGGAGCAGCGCCAGCTTAAAGTGTATTAAAATGTTGGTCAACAGTGCTAAAAGGCAGCATTGTAGATTAATAATATCAAGAGAAATCTAAAAACCTCATCTCATTTTTGGAGCCCTGCATTTAGTTTTCTTCTCTCACTCTCTGCTGGAACAGCCAAGAACTGGTTTGGTTCCTTCTGTGCCTCAGTGAGCCCTGAGAAATGAACTTTTCCAGCTCCCACTCATCAGCATGGCCCTGCAGCCGCGGGCTGCAAATCCCACTGGGGGATGTTGATTTGTTTTTAAAAACTCCTATCAGAATCTGGATCTGCTTCTGCAATTGTCTTTCGTGCTGAAATACAAGTTTGGGGGCTGCTCGTGGCTGCAAACATCAGCGTTGGGAGAGGGCTGAGAGAATGGCATTCCTTTCAAGTCAGATTTGCACAAAGCACAAAAAATCTGAGGAAAAATAATCTTTAAATAAGTTACCAGTTGTGAACTTTATAATGGTGCCAGCCATTAACAATAGACCCTCTTGGGGTGGGTTTTTCTCTCTTGCCATAACAATTTTTTCTTTCTGCAAGGTCATTTTAGGTCCTCAGCCTCGATAATTATTTGCTCCATGAGCCGTTGTGGACAGGGCTGTCTTCAGCCTCTCAGCTCAGAGGGAGAAACCCGATCATGCCGTGGGATCCTTCCTAAATCTCTGCCAACAAAAATGGCTTTATTTTGCCCAGAAAAGGGATGACAAGGGGTGTCTCTACGAAGCTCTGGCACCTCCTGGGCTCTGCCTCCTTGCCCCTGGCCCCAGAGCCAGCAGGAAGGATGGGGCTCTTCCGTGGGGGTGAAACCCTGGCTGGGCTTTTCCAGCATTCCCATTGTTGCACAGCTGAATCCAATCACTGCTATTTGTTTTTCAAAACAGGGCCCAGCTCCCTGTTGCTGGATGATGTTTTCATCCGCTGACATTTAAAAGAGCTATTTCAAAACAAGCTGAGAAGGTTTCTAGAATGTCTCTATTTTTAAGGTTTTATCGAAATCAGCTTTTAATTATCTGTTTGGAAATAATTGTTAGTAAACAGCTCTATGCCTGCTCTGAAGGCGCTCACCAGACCTGTAAAAACCAGCTAAAAATGGCACATTTGGGGAAAGGAGATGATTTTTCCAAACCCACAGAGTGCTCAGATAGTGCTCAAGCCCACGTGCTGCATCCCAGAAAACGTGGCTGTGATTAACCATTTCCTCCAGCTCCTGAATCGTTGTTCCACTCAAGAATAAAGGTAGAGCAAAGTTATTTAAAAAAGAAACAGCTTCTTCCTTGGAAAACCCACAGCTGGGCTCCTCTGCCTGGGGGGAGCTCCCAGCAGGAGCAGATTTCAGGAATTTCTGAGCATCCTGTTGTGATGGAGGGTCATTCTGGGGGATGCATTTTATGAAGGTTGGGAAATTGGTTTTGCTTGATTATGGTTAGGACTCTCTTCAAATGATCTGCCAGGACTTCAGGATATCGAGGAAGAAAAGGGAGAAGAAATTAAGGCCTTCAGAAGACAATTTTGACCTGCTGAGCTGTTGTGTCTCCTGATCCCGCCACAAAGAGCTACCAGATGTCCTTGTCTCATTTCCAGGAGTGTTTCAATAATGTGCATTCCCAGGAAAATGAGAAGCCCAAAACCCAATGTTGACTCGTGTCTGCTGTGGCCACGGGCTTTGCCCACTTGCCGCCACCACATGCAGCCCCACAACAACCAATTACTCACCATTAATTATCAGCAATTTGTCAGAGTGGAGTTTAGGCCTCATGTCTGTAACATCAGCTCACAATTAATTTAATTCACCCCCAACCTAACCCAGGTTTGACTTTGGAGCTTTGCCCACTCAAATACAACAATCCCTGTGCCTGGATCAGAAGGGAAGTTTGCCAGAATCTTCTGAGGAGGGAGGAAACCTGCAGGAATGCTTTCTAGTAAAGCATCAATCCCTATCCCAGCAGCAGGGCCTGGGTGACGAGGGGACATCTGGGCATTTGTTCTCCCATGAATAAGGAGGTTTCGGAATGGCTGTGACCCTGAGGAGGTGAGGTGTCACAGAATCATAAACCCATGGAACGGTTTGGAATCTCATTCCTACCCCTGCCATAGGCAGACACACCACTGAGCCTCCCTTGCTGCAGCATATCCATCTTGAAAAGCTTTTGGCAGTTTTTAATGAACTGCCAGAATTTGGGTCTCTTGGTATGAAGGACACATTCCAAACTGAGATGGCTGTTTAAATCCCACCTGGCAGAGCCAAGCTAATCAATTTACCGTATCAAGCTCCAACGTCTAATTAGAGCTCTCCTGACACCGCTCCCAAGCTTGGTTCAGCTCATCCTGGAGGCAGTGTAGCCCTTTTATTACTTTCTACAACTTAATCACTCTGCTTTAAAGACATTTTCTCTGAATTGCTCAAAGGTTAGCCCCTCTGTCAATTTAAGTCAATATCCTCTTCTTTTCAAAATTAATTGCTATTAATTAATCACCATCTGTAGGAGTTTATTGGTATTGATTGGGTCCCTTTTGTGTGTTTCTGTGAGATCTCTCATTGGTCCTCCTTGCAAGGTTTGTTTTTCACCCACGCCACAGAGCCCCTTTGGGTGAGCGTGGGCTAGCGGTGGCTCCAGACAAACATCCCAACATCCAGGATCATCTTTCTGCCAAAGGATATCCATAGTGGAGGTGCCTCTGGATTTTATGGGATTCTCTGTTCTTCCTGAACAGAAAGAACTTATCAATTTAAGTATTGACACTTAAAATATCAGAGCCCTTCTTTCAAACCTATTCGCAGAGTTTCAATAACGCGTCCTGGTTTTGGGTTCCTGGCGCCCTTTTTCCCGTGTCCATGGGTTGAGGAGGTGTCCCAGCACCCACATCTCTGTGGTGTGACCTTTGGGCACAGATTGGAGCTGTTCAATCAGGACAAGATCACACATCTTTCCCTGCTTTCCCTGCAGTGGGGAGGAGAAGACCTCGCCATAAAATCTCTGTGCCGGGCTCTGCTTCCCGCTGCTCTGAGGTGCTGGTGGGAGGCAGGAGGGTGATGATGGAAAAGCACTAATTTGCTTTCAAGTTTTGCACTGTTATTGGCATTTTCTCTCCGACCTTTTTCCCAGTGTAATCAAATAGCAGCGATCAATACATTAAAAGTCAGTTTTCCTTGGAAGCTTCTCCTGGCAACGTGGAGTGACCAGTGTGGCACCATCTTCCCAGTCAATCGTTAAACTGGAATTTCGGGGGGTTAAAGAGATCCCAGGTGATGTCAGGGCTGAGCAGAGTGGGGAAATGCAGTGGGAATGAGGATGGTGGTGGAAACAGGTTTCAAACGGAAGGAGAGCCCACCCAATAAAGTGTTTTTCACAGAATGAGGAGCCATTTAAACACAGCTTAATCTTGGGATCAGTTTTATTCCCATCAGCTGAGTGGGATCCTTCAGACCTCCCCTCCTGGCTTTGGGACACCCTCAGGATGATTCTCACCTGATAGGAGAAGCAGCCACACCTCCCACAGGCCACAGGACCCACCTCAGCTCCTTCCCTGAGGGCGAGCAGGGAGTGATTCCTAAAGCAGAGCTTTCCACCAGCTTCTCTGCAAAAACCCGATGGCTTTTCCAGCAGGTGGGTGGGGTTCTCACGGTCCCTCGGGTCGGTGACATCGTGGGCCCAGGGCACCGGCACCGGCACTCTGTGTCTGATCCCGGACTCCAGGAGACACGTCCCAGGCTGCTGAGCGCTGTCATTTGTCAGCCTCTGAAAAGACAGAATTCCTCCTCTCCAAAGCTTCCCCAGCTCCCCAGGGATGTCGTCAGCGGCTTTCACCGCCTTGAAAAAAATGTCATTTTTCTTTTTAAAGAGTACTGCGATTATTATCACCAGGCCTCGGGGCACTTCACCCCAAATCACACAATGCTATTTCGGGTCTCTCTTTTACCACAAATGTTCAAAACCATCTGCTTAAATCCGGTTTTCAAAAGTGAATTGGGCATTTAGTAGCCCGAGAGTCTCTTGGCGTCTCTGAGATGCTATGGCAGCTTCCAGTCAGCCCGGAGCACCCAGAGGCTCTGTCCTGAGGCCAGGCATCAGGAAAGCCTTTCTGGGACCCTCCAGAGTGAGATGGGTTTGCTAAAACTTTTGTCCTTGCCTCACACTTCAGGATGCCCAGATGTGAGGATCCAGCTGTGCAGTGCTGGCTCAGGTAGGGTCATGCTCACTCGCCCCACAGAAAATAGGGATTATATTTTGTACTTAAGACTTTTTGGATTAATCTTTGCTGAATTTGAGGTGCTAATTACTCCTGGGGGAGGACAGGGCCCACAGGAGTTTTTTTCCCTCTGCAACCCTTCCTGACTGCATTTATGGGTGAGTTTCCCTGAGAACCTCCAAGACTGAAAGCTTTTTTTTCTTACGAGACAGATGGAGCTGTTCTTTCCAAGAGTGAGCAATATTTAACCTTAAGCACTTTCAAATCCGGCCTCAGGAATATTGAGATGAAAGGCTCGTGGCACTAAGCTCCTTTCAAATGGATATTGCAGCAGAGCTGCCTGGACATTTGTCTGGCTGAACCTGAGCAGTGTTTAACATGCTGCCGGTGTGCCCGCGCTCCTCGAGGAGCCCCGACAAGAATAAATACTCGTCTTTCAGATTTAATTTCCAGCGGCGGCCCCGCTCTCGCTATTGTGTTTCTTCTGAGCATCCTTTATTGGACTTGAAGTTCCTGAGAGTGGCAGGGAGGGTGTGGTGAGATGGCTTCACCCTGCCAGTGATGAGTACAGCTCCTGTGGCTGGGGGTGGGACAGGGGACAATGGCCCTGGTGGCTCAGTGTCACCGTGACACTGGTCACCAGCTCGATGGTGCAATGCCCACGTGGTTTGGGGGAAAAGGGACCTTAAAAATCATTTCATTCCACCCTGTCCCACTGTCCCAGATTGGCCTTGGACACTGCCAGGGATCCTGGGGCAGCCACAGCTTCTCTGTGGCCTATCCCATGCTCTCCCCACCCTCACAGGCAGGAATTCCTTCCCCATATCCAATTTATATCTAAACTCTTTCAGTTTAAATCCATGAGTTGTAATTATTGAAATGATGATATTCAATCAATGGAATTATAGAGTGATTTGAATTGGAGAATAACAGCTGGAGAGAATTAAATTGGAAGTAAAAATACATTTTCAAGAGCTTTTAGGTTTTCTCTTGGCCTATTGATCGGATTCTTTACGCACAAATCCTCATCTCAAAGTTGTGCACTGTGGAGGGAAAGGAGTGACTTTCTCCTCGCTGCAGAAAACACGGGCACTTCTCAGTTCTCTTAGGCTCTTGTGAATCCTCTGAGTTTTCCAGGGAGCCCCTTTTGGCTTTGTCCTCTGCAGTGGCCCCATGGCCCGGCCACGATCTGTATTTGTCTTGATCAGGATATTAAACCCCAGTCGTGCACAAAGCACCGAGGTCCCAGTGCACCACTGTTGAACTAAGAAATCATTATCATCAGCCAGAGGAGAAGGATGGATGATGGATAATGGGCCTCTCCCTGCCCAGCGATCATTACGCTCCTGCCGATGAGGCAGCAACTGTCTTAAGTCCCATTAGTGGATGATGGGCTGTCTGGAAGAGGATCCTCATTGCTGGGCAGCTCACTGCCTTAACCCCGCCGTGCAGGGACTGTCCCCTCCCAGCCCAGCCCCCAGCATGTGGGAAAGGGGACATGGCATCTCCCCACGAGGCAAAAAAAATGCAGAAACTGGAGCTGAAAGGCAAAATGCACCCTCCTGAAGGGTCTGCTGGGCAAAAAATACACTCAGGGAAACATTAATGCAAGTCTGAGGGAGTTGGAGGGTTTATAACGGAGAGGTGTCTTTTATATCTGCTCATCTCGGCGAGGGTTAAACTCCCCGCATCCGTGGGCTGGAGCATCGAGGGCACAGCTGGGGGCCCAGCGAGCAGAGACCGCGGGGTCACCCCGAGGGGTGCCCAGAGCTGGGCACACCCGTGTCACAGCCAGTCTGGGGGTGGGCAGCGAAGTGGCAACGAGTTGGACAGCAAACCTGCTTCAGCTGTGAAGGGGAGGTGATGTGGGAACCACCCCCGGGATGGAGCAGGGGGAGGAGAGGATGCTGCCGGGGACGAGGGAGCAGCTCTGGGGTGTCTGAGCCACCCTGTGGGCTCCTGGCGTCCATTGCCAACGCTGGCTGGGAAATGCTGTGGGAAGGGCCGGGTCTCCCCTGAGCCTGCAGCCTCAGAGAGCGCCTCCTGTCACAGCCAGTTCCGTTTTCACTGAGTGTTCTCCTGCTGCTGTGTGATCCCCGAGTCCTGCAGCTCTGCAAGGTGTGGGAGGGATCTGTTAATACCAGAATGGTTTGAGTTGGAAGCAGTCATCCCATTCCAACCCCCTTCCATGGGCGGGGACACCTCCCACCATCCCAGTCTGCTCCAGCCTGCTGCAGGGGCTGCCACAGCTGCTCCGGGTGCCTGTGCTAGTGCCTCCCCACCCTCAGAGGGTACAATTCCTTCCTATTCACAGAATCAGAGAATCACAGAGTAACCTGAATTTGAAGGGACCCACAAAGATCATCAAATCCAGCTCCTGGTACCCGAGCTCCAGCTGGGACCTTCCACCACAAAGAGTATCTAATCCAACATCTGATCTAAACCTCTCTCAGTTTAATGCCCCATCCCTCCATAAAAGCGTTGGCGAATCTCAGTAATTTTAAGTAAACTTTGAGGAATTGAATTTTAAGTCATATCTAAATCAGATCCATCCCTGGCCTGTGACCTGGGCACGGGGTAATGAACAGAGGTATCTGCTGGCTGTCCCCGGGGAGCAGCTCTTCCCTTGCAGCTTTGCTCTCGATTACATGGCCCCGACTGCTGTGATTCATCCTGACGTGCTCCCCTGGTGATGAGAACCCAGGACAGGATCCTGTGTTTAGCTGGAAATACATTTAAAAATGCATTCTGGAGAGTTTTCTTTAAATTATTAAAGAACAGTAATTCACCTTTTAAACTCACCAAGATGTAAAGCACTTTATGGACTATCTTTCAAATCGTTTTTAAAATCTTCAGATCCCCCTCTTGGTGCTCTCATAACTATTTAGTAAAACAATAATAAAACCAAAACCGATACAAATGTTGCCTCTTGTTTAGAGAAGTAAATATCCTTGGTAAGTCTTAGCAAAGCACTTACAACAGAGTGGTTTGGATGCAGTCCAGACTGTTCAATAGTTAATATATTATTCATATTAATAAAATAATGTTTGGAAAGGCACCAAGAGTCATAATCTGTGCAGCCAGACCTGGGGTTTAGCAGTTAGTTGACAATTAGTTACCAGCTGAGGGTTTCCCATGTTTCTCTGAATTTTACTGGGGTGTGAAGAGGATTTCAAGCCATGTCACTGTCACAGCTGTGATTTATTCAGCATTCCTCGTGTCCCAACCAAGCTTGTTCTGGACCCTGGGGCTGGGCTTTCACCCAGGGGGTTCCATTCGTTGTAAAAATCAAATCCCAGCGGGACAAAAAGTTTGCAGAGTTCCTGAGTGCCCTGGCTGGGGACCCCTCTGTGCCCCTGGCCCCGGCCGGAGCCCTCCCAGCAGCTTGGAGGGGCTGAACCCTCCTGCTGGAGCAGCAGGAAAACAAACGAGCCATTTGTAACCCTTAATTTAAACAGCTCCCGAAGTAATAGTATAAATAGTATAATGCAATTGTAATGGCTGATGAATTATGCATGCAGCCTCTTCCCTCTTTGAATATGCATGAGGCAGGAAATCGCCAAGTGGCAGCACAATATTGCTGCTTTAGTGCTTACCTAGAGCCCTGCCCGGGGCTCAGGGGACAGGCAGCCCAGGGCTGCAGCTCCCCTGCCTCCTGCTCAGCACAGGGATGCTCCAAACCTGCTGGGAAAGAGCCTCTGGCTGGGACAAACCCAGCAGCAAACCTGCACTTCCTCCCTTGGCTGAGGAGAGTGTAAATACCAGAGCCAGCCCCAGCTTTGTACAGCCCAGCTTAAAAATCAGGATAATATCAAACTAGTTCTAGGAGCTGAAGCAAATAAATTAATTTCAGTGACAGGAATAAAGTGGATCTAATTAGAAGTCCCTCTGCAGTGCCTCATTAGTGTGGTTGGTAAGTAAATGAAATTTCAGCAGTAGTGAGTTAGACTATTTGTCTTGGGGTATTTTTAGGCTTCACAAAATGCCAACAAACTGGGTTTTCCTCACAGAAAATTTCCTTCATCAGATGTCTGGGAGCCTTTTTCACAGAGCATGGCACAGCCACTTCATTTACATTCCTTGGGCACTTGCCTCGCTCTCTGCAGCTCATTCATAAATTGAAACAAATCAAAGGGATTTTTGGAGACAAATGGATTTTAGCTGTCTCATTGCCTGCCTGGAACTCCACAGAGCAACGTACTGCTGGTGAATCCGAATACTTCAGAAACTTCATCCTTTCCCCCCATGAATAAACGACTCTTTTTTCCTTCTGTGGGTGCCACCATCCTCCTGCCCAGACACCCCCACGGCGCAGGGTAATTTTATTACAGGCCCGTGCAAGGAGCAGTCATTTGTCAGTCTTATTCAACTTGAGGAGCTGTTGGTAACCTGCAATCCCGGATTGTCAGTCAGCGACGATTTCCCTTGACTTTCAGTGCCTAGAAAGTCATACCCCGTGGTAATTTAATGAGCGGGACATAAAAATTCTGGTCATACCCACCCAGCAGTGGTCCTGACAGATCATTTAGTGAGAAGCCCTCCTTTCAGGACAGAGCCCTCGGATGGAAAGCGCAGAGTTATCCCATTAATTATGTCCTCAACACATCAGAACCCCAAAACCCCAGCAATTCACGAGGTTGATATTTTTGGGATGTGCTGCCACCTCCGATCCCGTTGTAATTACAACACCACAAGGTCTGGACATTGGGAATTTAATCAAATTAATGGAGCTGCTGCTCTGGAGAGGTGGGAGCAGGGAGTGGCCTGGAGCTCAGCTGAAGAGCTCTGCTCCTTGCTGAGGGGAAGCTGAGAGATCCCAGGAGCTCTGTACGCTGCTTGCAGCTTTCCAGGATTTGTTTGTTATGCAAAAAGAGGTGGGTTTTTGTTTTGTTTTGTTTTGTTTTTCATAAAAGGTGAGATTGCTGCCAGGGAAAGGTACAGGTTGCATCTGTGTGAAGGCATTTGGGCACTTTCTGCCTGGTCCTTCTATCAATAGGTGCTCACAGCCTCCCCGACACCTGGAATGACAAGAACTGGGTATAGCAGGGGGAAAGCTTCCCAAAGTCCTCCTTTTGTAGGACTGGGATAAAAACTTGCATGAGTTTTTGCCCCATTTGCAACCTGAATTTCTCTATTTAGCAACACTCCCTGTGATGCTGGAAAAATGTTTGAATTGGGATTTTGATGTTCAGCTTCTACCTCCAGAAATGCTGAAATTCAATACAATTTTTATGGCAGATTGAAGTGTCCAAGGACAGGTTGGACAGGGCTTGGAGCAACCTGCGATGGTGGAAGTGTCCCTGCTCATGGCACAGGGGTCAAATGAAAAGAGCTTTACCTCCCTCCCAAACCAAATTGTTCTGTGGTTTCAAGCCTGATTTTAACACAAGAGCAGCCTTAAAGAGGTGGCCCAAAGCTGGGGCCTACCCATTGCAATCAATTCTAACAAGAATGTCCATTTGAACTGGGTTTTTAAGGCGTTATTGGACTGCAGAGGTTTGGACATCTAAATGAGTATAATGTTCTTAACAGATTTCCAGCCAATGGCTGTGATTAACATATTTATTAAAAATTTTCACATGGCTTAAATTCAGACACTTCCATTCTGTTCCACAGTGTGACTGCCTAGAAATTGGGCCACACAGGATGATTCATAAAGTTTAGATACCAAAATAACATCCTCAGGCAAGAATAATTTGATTTTCCCCCTCCCCTCAAACATGTTGCCATAGATTTTTCCTAAATGTTTTACAAACAGTTATTAAAAGCACATTGAGAATCTGAATTCCCTGTGGGCAAAATGTTTTTGTACTTAACTTTCATTTAATTCAAGAAAAAATCCCATCTGGTTGGAGTTGCAGCAAAACATGGGAAAATCCTTACCCAGCTATCACAACAACATGGATGTGAACCCAAAGATTGTTCATGGCACCTTCCCTCACCCCATTCCCTCTGGGGCTGGGCAGAGCCAGGTTTAGGGCTGGGAAGCCCATCTGGGATCAGGGTAAGGTGAAGCTTTGGGGGCTCAGACATTTCCCCCTTCCCCAGGTGGGCTTTGCTGCATTCCTGGAACATCCTGCGCCCCTCACACTGTGGGTCCTTGGCTGTTTGCACAGTGGTGGTCCTGACTGGACAGTTTGAATCACACAATCACTACAGAATTGGATTGGAAGGACCTAAAGCTCATCCCATTGCACTCCTGCCATGGGCAGGGACACCTTCCCCACACCAGGTTGCTCCGGGTGTGTTAAATAAGTAGGTGCCGTGGGGATAAATGTTCAAAATGTTCTTCCTTACAGCAACCATCAGAGACATCAAAACCACTCCACCATTAATTTGTTGAGATTTAAAATATGCGTTTATCAGCTTGTGCTTTTAACAGCTCCTAACTGAGCAAATAGATGGGAATTGAAAACAAAACCAAAACCAAAACAAAAAACCCAACACCCTTTCAAATCTCCCTTCCCTTAACGGCCCCGTAAATTTTCAATGTCATATTCCTGTGCATGGCTGCCCTTAATCTGACAGTGTCACAGGGATCTATCTTCATTTTCTCACTCTTTTCATAATCTAATCCTCAGCTCTAACATGCAATTAGTGCCCTCCTCGCCCCTCGCATACCAAGCAGGCTGATTGCTACAGCTTTCCCTGTGCAATCCATTTAGCCCCGCGCCTCATAATGAATATGTACATTTGGAGGACCTCGCCGAGGAGGGTCACAGGCAATCAACCTTGAATTCAATTATGCGAGTCAAGGTTAATGACTCGGCGCAGTGGTCAGAGGCAGCGAGGCTCCCGCAGATTAAATCAGACTGTCACAGCTGCCGTGCGCCGGCAGCGCCGGGACAAGGAGCTGGCACTGCCAAGCCCATTGTCCGGTGCCCCCGGCCCCAGCGGCCCCGGGCAGGGCTGCGTGGGGGCACGGCGTGTCTGTGCCCTGCCGTTGCTCCCCCGGGGGCGCGGGGACAGCGCTGCCACCCGGCCAAGGGGCACCGACCGAGGGCTTCTCGCAGCGCAAGGTTTTACTCCGCAGGAGGAGCCCCGAACTCCAGCTGTGTCCAACCCCATGGCGGACAGCCCTGCGCACCCCCAGGAGCCCGGGAATCACACACTGGGTTAGGCTGCGGGACCCACAGGGGCTCGTCTGTTCCTCTGCCCTCTGCTCAGCCCAGAGCTCACGGCACGGGATTGTGCCCAGACAGCCGCGCCCAGCACGGCCCGGGGCCGCACGGGTGGCCCTGGGGCACGGAGCCTCTCCAGCCACGCCAGCAGCAGCGGCCGGGGGCCACCAGCTGCCCCAGCCCGTGGTGGCACCCGGCAGGGACGGCTGCGCCAAGCCCCATCCTCACCCTCATCACCCCAAGGACAGAGAACGTGCTTGCAGGTCAACTTCCCAGCTGGTACTTCATTGGCACCCGTTTCTTTTATTTTGTCTCTCAGGGACACGATATCTTGGTTTGCTCCAGGAGTAATGATGGCATAAACGAGCTCAGAATAGGCTGGAGCTGGGGCATTTCCATAGCCACGAGGGGCCAGCTGCTGGTGTGTCCCAGCTCAGGGCAAAGGTGTTTTGGGCCATGTGTTCACCCCGAACAGAAGCAGAACCCACAGCCAGCCCTGCCTCCCCTTGCCCATCCAAGGCTTTCCACAGGGCTGCACACTGAGGAAGGAGTTATTTAGTAGTGCAGACAAATTAAAAACATAAATAATCTTCGACTGTCGGAATCTTTTCAATAAAAACAAATTATGGGGTTTATGTATGTAAAGCGGTTTCGCTCGGTGTGAAGAATCTTTTACAGGTGATTTATGCTGTTATTAAATATGGGGCAGTTTTTAGAACCAAATCATTGCTGCCAATTGGGGAGCATTACATTGTATTTAACACAAATTCTTAATGAATGTCTTTTTCAAAATGATTTTCAAATGCTTAGATTTTAAAAGAGAAACATCTTTCTTTTAAAAAAGATTATTTTGTTTATTTTGTCTTACCTCCTTTCCACTGGGAGAAAAAAATCAGAGAGGGCACATGAACAGGTTCAGTTCCCATAACTGGGCTGGTCAGCGATGCAGCCCAAGACCTGGCAGAGCATTTTAATATATCCAAATTCCACATCCCTCACTTTGAAACATTTCCCATGCTCAGATGGGCATCCATGGCCTTCCAGCAGGTGCCCATCACTCTCCTCACTGCCCAGCATCAGCAAGGATGTGGCTCAGGAGATGGAATATCCTCATGAATTCCTTGGTAAAAGCTGAAGAATCTTCTGGGTTTATTTTATTTTTCTCAGTGTCTTTACAGCCAAGGTTCAGCACTTGGATGTGCAGGGCTGGGCAGCACAGCCATCCCAGGACAACCCTAGGAAATTGGGAAAAGGGCATCTTGATTTTTATATTTATATTTAAAAGTCCCAGCTTTCCCCTCTGCCCAGCACTTCAATGTCAGGAGAGAGCTCCCTGAGTGAGATCAGAGCCAAAACAGCTCCAGGCTGGGGCTGCTCCATCACCTCCTCCATGCCCTGAAGGCAGAGACCACCATGGACCCACTCCTGGGCTCCCTACAATGATGGGACACTTAATTGTACTGGTTAATAAGGCAGGAGTTCTTAATTGCTCCCTACAGTGATTAAAAAGGAGGACAAAATATGGACAGACAGGCTTAAACCCCTTCCTGCTACTGAGAAACTGGAAAAGGTTTCTGGAGATCTCTTCAGCTCTTCCATCAGGAGGCAAACATTCAGAAATCAGCTCTCCTGGGAAAAAGGAAGAAGCTTGTGAGTGCTTCAGTTCAGCCTGGGAAATCTGGGAGAGAATTTAACTTCCAGAAAAAAAAATTTGGGTGAGACTCCATGGTCTGTGCCCAGGCTGAGGGGTCAGAAATCAGGAACTTTGGGAAAACCTGGGGATTACCCCCAAACAGGAGCAGCTCCTGCAAGTGGTGGTAGAAAGTTTAAAGGTTAAAGAGGAGAAAAGCAGGGAAGTGCCGTGGGTGCTGCTCATGGAGAGGTGACAGGTGGCATTAAGGGAAGGCTTTGCTGGTGTCCAGTGTGATTTGTCTGACACACAGATTCATTCCTAGTCCACGGAGACACCTCTCAGGTGGGTGCTTCAGGATTTACATGAGTTGATTTGGGGTGTGGGGAGACTCCAATGAGGATTCATAAATCCCCCACTCTGGCGCAGATGCCTCCTGTTCTTTCAGCTCCTAAAATGCAATTTTGGCCAAAACCGTAACATCACATTAGGAAGAAATAGCAAATTGAGGCTTGTTCGGGAGGGACAGTGTGACAGGAGTAAAATGAAAACTTCTGAAGGGCTGGCGCAGCCCAGCTCAGAGCAGATCTCTGTGCTCAGGGAGCTATGGAAAATCACTGCCATGGCTGGGCTGGAATTATGGAGAATCCACTCGGCCCAGTGTTTTGGATATCCTAATCCTGGCCATTCTCAGAGCCTGAGGAGTGGGATAGTTTTAGGATTATCTCAGAGTAATTTAAAATTGCTTTAATTAGATTATTGAATATTACAGCTCTAGAGAAATCTATGGGGATGAATTACAGTTGAGATTTTAATTGGTCCATGAGTTTACTTATAACATATAGGATCTCTTCTTCCAGGTTTTATTTCAGTTTCTTCCAAGTACCTAAAAAGTCTTGCAGGGGCTGTCAGGGAAAAGCAGTGAGGTTGTTTTCCCCCATTTAATTATGATATAAATGGTTGTCAGGGAAAGGGCTTAGAGGGGAAGTTTGGGAAACAATTCGGTGTACAGGTAATACTGGTGTGCCTGGTACCAGTAACCTTCCATTTC
This sequence comes from Regulus satrapa, assembly GCA_013396955.1. Lineage (NCBI taxonomy): Eukaryota > Metazoa > Chordata > Aves > Passeriformes > Regulidae > Regulus > Regulus satrapa. The sequence goes on along the minus strand of VWZN01020378.1, from coordinate 345,481 downwards.
CAAAATAGACTGTTGTAGCAAAAGGTTATAGCAAAATATATTCAGTTATAGCTGTGAGAGCAGACATTTCAAACCAGTGTCATTATAATACACATTTATATTAAATTATACTTTTGTATAATAAAAGGCACCTCAAACCCAGACTTTTCGACACTTTTCTGGGAGCTTCGAAAGCTTTCTCAATGAGCACTGAGAGTTAAACAAAGCTTTCCAAAGGATTTATCAGGTAAATGTTATGGATTGATGTGATTTAATTTATGGGATTAGTTTGACTTTCAATTACCAGGCTTCACACTGAATCACTTTATATTTTGAGCCCTGTAAGTAGCACTCCTTACACTCGATCTTTCATTTGGGGAAGGATTATCAATAATTAGACACCATGGCCTTATTGATCAACTAATCAATAAGCACATTAATCATCAGCAGTCTGAAAACAATTCACTCTTTGCATGAAAAGGAGTCAGTGCAATCAAATTAACATCATGTACCTCACCCCCTGCAGATGGTACCTTTCTGAGAGAGATCTCTGAACCTGCTGCTGCGCACCTAGAGAGGCTTTGCAATTTTTTTTTGTACGTCTTAATTAAGTTTGGGTCATTGCTTATCAATTTTCTGCTGTTGATTTGTCACTAACAATAACTTTTAGCCCAAAAATGTGCTGGCTAGAGAGAGAGAGAGAGTCCCCAAAGGTGCCAGTTTATCTCCACATGGGCAGTACAGAAGGATTGCAGAGTAAACTCCTAGGCTGAGTTCTCATCTACATCCCCATCCCCCAAAGCTCAGCAGAGGTGAGCTGGGACTGCCCCCCCAACCAGCTGCTTCACATAAATGTCTCTCTCTGAGTTTTTTCCCCTTTAATCACTCCAAAGTTTTCCCAGGCATTCCAAAGAATTATACCTGCGCATTATCCAAGTAACACGGGGTTTCTTCAACCCAGAGTGGAACACCTGATTAAGTTTGAGTTTGCTGTTCTTGGTCATAAAAAATCATTTATAGCCAAGCCTCTCCATCAATCAGGTGAGACTATTAGGAAAACAACAAACTGCCCAATAAATTATCCTAATCTGCTGTAAAACTGATCCTAGTAATTAATTTAGTCAATTATATTTAACCAGTTGGCAAGTGGCCTAAATAATGTAATCGCATTGGGTTTTTCACAGTATAACACTTGAGAGAGCGGTAAAAATCATTCAGAGTAACATGGATCTGCAATTTTGGTTTGGGATGTGCCACAGAGCTGTGGCTCAGGTGGACACACGACCCCAAGCACAGCCATAAATGCTTTTTTTGTGGTGGTAACAGGTGAGGGGAGATGGCTGTGCGGCCTCCTGGCTTTGCTGGGCCAGATCCCCTTCCAGCTGTGCGGGATGGAGATGGCTTTAGGGGGTCCCTGTCCATAGGTGGAGGGGACTCTGTTTGCTCTGATGCCCCTGGAATGGTCTCAAAGCTTTGGCCTGGGGTCACTGCTCAGCCCCCATGGCTGAGGGAGAACAGATGCAAATCCATCATTTTCATGGGAGTCAGGCCTGCAGGCCTCAGCAAGTTTTGTTTGTCAAGAGTCAAACAGCAATTCCTGACCTGGCTCAGAGCAGGATTTGTGTGTTTTGTGCGCTCATTAATCCTCTGGATTTCCAGAGAAATCAGCAGACTATGCATATCCAGGTGGGAAGGGTTTGTTTGTTTCCTCTAAACAGGCCCTTGCTCCCGGTGTCAGGGCCTGCTCCTGCACCTGGAAACACCAGCAGTCACTCCAAGGGATTCTAATGGAGACTTGGTGGATAACTGAGGTGAAACCCATGTGCTGCAATTTATGGAGTTAAATAAAGGCCGTGATGATGGTCAGGGAGGGAGAAATGCCCTGTTAGTGGGGTGGGCACCGAGGAGTACCCTGTGCAGGGCTCCACCACTGGAACCACATTCCCAGTGCTCCTTGAACGCCACCTGTGCCACTGCTGTGTTCCTGCTCCTAGCCAGGCACGTCATCCTTGCTTTCCAAAGATGAAAGCATTTCTTAATCACATCTTCTCATTCTTCACATTAATGAGGGGACTCATTTCACGCTCCCCTCTCCACAAAAAGCAATCAAGAACCTGGCAAACTTTATTCCCTCATCATCTTCCAAGCCTTCGAATGGGGGTGACTGGAGCCTTTAACCTGTGTGAATCCATCCTCAGGCACAGGCGGGACATGGGAACAATGGGGCTGCTCTGTGTATCACAGGATGGGCCACCATGGTGAGTGGCTCAAACGGCTGGCATGGAGTGTTTCAACTTTGAGGAGGAAGAAGTTTAGCATAGTGAAGTGGCAACAGGGCTGTCCCTCACCCACTGTGGTCCAGGGAATGCTGCCAGGGATACAGATCCTGTCCCCACACAGGAGAGCGGGGGACAGCTGGGAACAGCCAGTCCCCTCCAAATGCAATTAGCATTAGTTTGCTTCATTATTTCAGCTGTTTATTAATAGCAGTTGCAGTATTATAATGCCCTCCAATGTGTACATCAATACCCATATCCATACTCAGATCCGCACATCCCAGATTTCTTTGCTGGTGACTATGAACCAACATGCTGTACCCTGACAGTTCCTCATGCTTGGTGCATGATATGGATCATGGAATCATGGAGTTGTTAATTTGGAAATACCCTCTAAGATCAGGGAGTCTGACCATCCCCAGCACTGCCAAGGCCACCAATGACCATGTTCCAAGTGCCACATCCACACAACTTTTAAATCCCTCCAGGAATGGGGACTCCACCACTGCCCTGGACAGCTGTGCCAGGTTTGGACAATCTTTTCCATGAAGAAGTTTTCCCAATATCCAACCTAAACCTTCTCTGGTGTAACCTGAGGCTGTTTTCACTTGTTCTTTGAGAAAAGAGACCAACCCTCACCCAGCTGCCCCTGCCTGTCAGGGAGTTTTGCAGAGCCAGAAGGTCCCTCCTGAGCCTCTTTTTCTCCAGGCTGAGCCCCCCCCGGCTCCAGACCTTTCCCCAGCTCCATTCCCTTCTCTGGACACTCTTGCAAGATCCCACACCTCCAGCAGGCTCCATGCCTTCATCCCACCTTTGGCAGGTTGGACTCTAAGCACATGCCGGGGCTCATGGATGAGGCAAGAGCCCCTCGACTCTATGCCCAGGGTGACTCCTCCCTGCCAACAGCGCTGTGCAATAAAGCCTGGCTTAAAAGCCCCATAAACCCAGCAATTATAAGACACTGAATGATCTGAGGCAGGGCTGGAGCAGAGGCCTCCTGCCTTTGATGTTTATTGCCACAGCGGAGCAAATCGGAACAATGCTGGGCTTCGTGAGCCCTTCTTAGCACTCGGAATTTCACATTTGTTTCCAATTTTACCAGTTGCCATTGTGGGCTTTCCTTCTGCCATTGTCTAAGGGGTGGTGGTTATAATTTCTCTTTTGTGCTCCGTAATTCGGAGCAGTCCAGGCCAGGCAGGAACATCTGCATGGAGGGCCCTGCCCTCCTGCACCGGGCCGTGTTGGAAGGTCACTCTCCTCATAAACTTCGTTATCGCTGTTGGTTTTATTCATTATATTTGACATATTAAGCTTCTGTATCTTGGCATAAAGGACACAATATTGCAGCATATTGGCAAGCTCATTTGCTTTTCACAGCCAGTGTTGTGTCCAAATAGCAGTCCCTGGGGAGCAACACGTGGATATAGACTGCAGGAAAATGAGCCTCAGCAGCAGGTGGCCTTTTGCAGCCTAATGAACACGGCAATCTGTTACCAGCACGGCGAGGCTTTTCACCAGACAATTAGGCAACTAAGCATGTAATTATTCAGGCCAACAAGAAGAGCCTCTTCTCTAATTTCATCTTTTCATTGCTGTTTACTCACCCACACTCCCCTCATTAATGAGAGATTTTCCAGTCTATGCTAATTGGTTTCAATAACATTCATTTCAGTTGAAAGGGAGCGATTCTGTTAATTGGGAATCGAAGGCGTCTTTTCATTTCAAGTGCGTCCTGCCATGGAAATCTGAACACTCTCAACAGGTTTGAGCTAATGAAATTAAGTTACACAACCACTGGTGGTGTAATAGAAATAAAGTAATTTATTTTCACTGAAGCATGTGCTATAGGTCCTGAACAATTAATCCAGCCTGTTCGGGAGGGCCATCGAAGGAGGTGATTTGGAACAAACAAGGCTGCAGCTCCAGAGCTGCCACTGCAATTCTCAGGGTGGTTGCACTGCTGAGCTCTCCAGCACCACCCAAAATGGTTAATGGGAACAAGAAGCATTTATGGGAACACTAATTCTTTAAGAGCTGTTTGGGAAATAAACAGAGTGCAGAGCTTGCCAGGCTGTTAAGTGTGAGGGTGGGTTAAAGCACCATAAAATAAATAAATGGGTGGTTCCCAGCTCTGAAATTGGAGCTCTCCACAGGGCACGTGTTACTGAGAGGACTGAGGAGCTGTAATCTGATTTCTCCAGTGTTCAGGACCTGGAAAGCAAGAGGGAACTGAAGCCCGAGTCAAATATGTTTGGAGCTTTTCATTGGCCACAAGGAATTGTTCTGAAGGGAAACAGATTCTCAATTATTGATGTAACTTCTGGTGTTCAGGCTGTAAGGAAAACTTCAGCTACCTCGTTCCAGCTTTAGGCTTGGAACTAGTTGATTTTTAAGGTCCCTTCCAACCCAAGCCAGTGCCATATTCTGTGATTCTGCCACAGATAAACCTTAGAACATCTGCTGGGAGCACCAAGGTGGAGACTCAGCTTGGAGGCGTCTGAGCATCCTGGCCATGCCCTGTCTTTTCCTTGCGATGGAATCCCAGGACAATTTGGGTTGGAAGGGACCTTCAGGATCCTCCAACCTTCCACTGGACCCAGTTGCTTAGAGGTTGCTTGTCCTGGAGTGGGTGATCCCAACTGCTGCAGGTCACTGCAGTGGTCATTAATTAATTAAAAATAAATTTGCAGGCTAAGAACTATAGTGTACGAGCAACGCCATGGATAAAGGATGGCTTTCCATGTGGGAAAAATTGGGGAACTTTGAAAACTTCAGTGAAGATGGGACCAATGCTGGAGCATGCCTGAATGCTCTGCCAGGGCAGAGGGATATGGGATTCTCTGCAAATCCAGATATAATAGTGTATTTTCAAATGAAAATACAGCATGTATTTAAACTATCTTTTGGTCATCCAAACTATATATGCACAACTGAGTAAAATTACCCCAAACCATACATTTTCTTGACTTCAATAACATTTAAGGGAGACTTTTAGTTTTTCCCACCTTTTCTTTTTCCTTGCATTAAAGCAGCCTTGTTTAACCCAGGTGAAAGGACAATGGGCAACTTTTGTTTTTATCCAACCTGATCATGGGAGGAGCTGTTCCAAACCTTTGTGGATATACATCCTCTGTGTTGTTCCTCCAGCTGGAATATTTGCTTGGTGGGAGATGCCCTTTCCACCAGCAGGAAGAGGAACTGTGGTTTGTTGCAGTTTCTGGTTGTGTTTCATCTTGGGTTTTTTGTAAGCATTTATGCCAGCCTGGGGGATGTAAATGCTAATGTTGGTCCCTTTAAAATCTGGCTTCCAAAATGTATAATAGGCAGAGCCTTATAAAATAATACTCTGCAGCCTGTTATGAATGTTTCAAAGAATTATTTCTTTATTTTGCACAGAGCTCATCGGGCTGACGTTTGATTCATAGCTGCACAAGCGTACCTAGGGTTGCTAAGGTTACCCAATTTCATTCACCCGTGGATAGTTGAGATCTACATAATCCCATCAGATCTTCCACTGCATTTCCAAGTGCTATTGATGAATGGGGCCTTGCTCAGATGATGTGTCCATTTACATGTGATATATCTCACGAGTCCTGTCTTCAGGAATATTGCAGCTGATGAAATTTCCCATTATGTGCACACACAGAAAGCAGAGGTGCGTGGGTTTATTTTCAGCTTGAACAGCCCCCAGAATTAGGAGCCAAGAAGGGTATTTTGTGCTTCAGTCTCACTTTTTCTGCCCAAATGATGAGTGTTGTGACTGTAATACCAGACTGTGTTTTGGTTGCAGTTCTCTGCAGAGGTACCATCCCGTTTGCCACCAGAAAGGCTCAACCCTTCACTTCACTCAGCCAGCGCTTACCAGTGACACCCTCATCACCTTTGAACAGGAAATATATGAAAAGTGAGCAGCTTTTCCAGCAGAAGTTGCAGACCCTGGGGGATGGCCCAGGTTGGGCATCGTGGCTCTCAGTGGTGACTGGAACCAGGGGACAACTGGGGCAGGGGGGGAAGGTGCACCACAGACACCACAAGTTCTGAGCAGTGCCCTCCACTTTGTACCATCTGAGGACAGAGATTACACACAGCTGATTAATTTCTGTCTTAGAAACCGAAGCCAACCCGTGGGTGCTCTTTAATTTGAATTTACAAGGGCTCAACACCAACTGTCAGCCCAGAGTGTTGGGAGAAAAGAAGACTTTAACTCCACCAACCAGCCAAATCCAAATCACTCTCCCTGTGCCTCTTTTCCTCAGAAACCCAGCCCTAACCACAGGGCTGGGAAGCACTGCAACTGTGGTCTTGGTGGCACCGTGGTGGGCTGGGAGGGGCTGGGGGCCCATGTAACCCCCAGGAGCCAAACGGAAGTGTGGGTGCAGCCGGGGTGTTATCCCAGGGGAGCATCCCTCACTGCCCCCAGTGCCCTCCCAGCCCTGCTGGGATGCAGTGGGACAGATCCTGTTTGCATAAAAGGATGGAAATCAAATTTGGTGCGGTGGGGCGAGGACCGACAGTCCCAGATCATTTATTCCTGCAGCAGACCTGGACAGCAGCTGATCTCCAAAGCCAGAGATGTTGGTCCCAAATCTTCTCAGAGACAGGTTTGTAAGTGGAAGGAGAAAACCGTTATTGAGGCAATCTGAGGCTGAAGCCTGAGCAGCCCTGCAAACCGACTCTGTATTTCATCCTTTAAAAGCTATCACTTTACTTAGCAAGCTGCTTAGTACAATTATACAATGTTTTTCTTGGCCCCCAGCTACATTAAACATCCATTTTACAGCATTTGCTGGGCTCCCCTGAAAGCCTGGCTCCCGAGGAGAGGGCTGTAAAGGGTGATACTGTAAAAAAGGACACGGGTTCCTCATTAACTTTATAGTTTTACTGCCTTGTTTTGGGGCACCCTCCCTTCCTCTCCTCCTGTGGCTGGTGTACAGCTACTTTACCCAAGCGGATTTGGGTGGGAGCGTTTTCCAGCAGCATCCTCTGCTCTTGGGGGCAAAGCCCCTCCTGAAGCGGACCCAGAGCCCCTCCTATCAAAGCTCCCGGGCTGAGCGCAGAATCTCAGAATCTTGGAATCGGAGTCCTTGAGTGGTTTGCGCGGGAAGGGACCTTAAAGCCCGTCCAGTCCCACCCCCTGCCACTGGCAGGGACACTTTCCACTAGTCCAGGTTGCTCCAAGCCCCGTCCAAACCCTCTCCCAGGGTTTCTCCCGCGGCGGCTCCCCTGCTATCAGGAATAAGGCACCTCTGCAGCGGCGAGGGCAGAGCTCCCTCCAGAGCCGCCCGCCGCAGGATTTATGTTTCCCACACGTTCCCAGGCCAGCTGGACTTTTTTACACCCCTGCACATTATCGAGACAGGCAGAGCAGCCGATTAAATCATGTTTGAACGTGCATAAAACCTGTTCTCGTTCCTGCACAGCCTGGCCAGGCGCAGGCTCTGCCTGCTGCTAATTATAGCCGATAAAAACTGCCCGGCGCGGCGGAGCCCTCCGGAGCAGACAACGTCTCGAGCTGTTGATTATTTAGCCCTATTATATATTGATAGCTTAGGATTTATTCCTCAGAGCAGAGCCCAATAGCTGGGGCTCGGCTGGCGCTGGGGAACGGGCTCTGGGGCCGTCAGCCCGGGGTAATCTATCAGCGAGAGGAGCAGCAGCAGCAGCAGGAGGAGGAGGGTGCTCCAGCAATTAGGGAGCAGCAATCCCGGCGATGGGCTATCGGCAGCATAATAGAGATAATGGCTTTTACTGGCCAGGCCGGGCACGGGCCTGCTGGGGAAGCAGTGACATGAGATAAATAGAGAAATGCTCATTAAAAGCTGCTGCGAGCGCGGGCGCGAGGCACCACGGTGTCTGGATGGAGCAGATCCTCCCGATACGGGCGGATGTTGCAGGGAAACCTAGATGGCTGCGAGTTTAAGGGCATACATTAAGCTGGTGTTTGTGACAGAATTAAGTTATTTCCAGCCCAACGTGTTTCTTATTACAGTCCGTCTCCCCCTCCCACCCCCTGCTATTTTTACCTCCTGCGCTGTGAGTTGCCCTTTCTTTCCCTCACGTTTTCTGCCCCCAAAAGACAGATCCTCCCCAAAACTGCCCTCAGCACCAGCGATGGCTGCCGAGGTGGCGGAGGGCAGCTCAGTGCTGTGAAAAGCTGGACAGCTTCACCTGCAGGGGAGAATCTTCTCACTGGGGTCAAATGTCCGTCGCACACCAAGAGTGCTGGTCAGCCAACATCAGGCAGCGATCTCTGCTCTCTGTGACAGGGACGGGACCCAGGGAACTGCTGGAGCTGCGTCAGGGAGGGCTTAGATCAGGTATCAGGGAAGGTTCTTCCCCCAGAGGGTGCTGGGCACTGCCCAGGGTCCCCAGGGAATGGGCACGGCCCCGAGGATGCCAGAGCTCCCTGCTGGAGCCTTGGGATGCCTCCTAGGGATGCCCAGGCTGAGATTGTTGGGGGATCTGGGCAGGGCCAGGAGCTGAACTGGAGGATCCTTGGGGGTCCCTTCCAGCTCAGGATATTCTGTGATTCTATTCCATGAACAGCCTACAGGAATGGTCACCACCCTCTATACTTCTCCACGTTTTTTACAGTCTGGCTAAACAGTTCTGACCCATTAAGGACTGGAAATTTGCTACAAATGCTGGACTCCATATAATGCATGATTTGCTCACACGAGGAGTGCTGAGCCTGGAATGGGGAAGTTGATTTTGAGAGAAGCAACTCTTGAGAATGAGAATGTGTTTTACCTTTGTTAGAGTTTAACCCTTAAACAAAGACCCTGGCTACAATAATTAACAGGAGAATTATGAAGGTACCAGATCACACCCAGGAATAAATGAATACTTTTCCTACAAACCCCTAAAGATGAGCAGGCAGCAAAGTGTACAATTTTAATAAAGTGTTCAATAATAAATAAATTAATATACTGGTAATAAATTACCTCATTTTGTCATCACCCAATTTGTGAACCACAAGGTATCAGAGGAAAAATTCATATTGGAGTTGTGCTGCCTGACTTAACGGGAGCTGGGCACTGGAAGAGGCACAGGGTGAGCATCATTCCCTGGCAAACACCACACACATCCCTCTGTTCTGAAAGGAGGCAGTGAAAGGGTCCGGCTTGAAGATTTTCTCCTTCTGAATATTTCAGTTTAGCTGAATATAAATAAATCAGGCACTTCCAGACTCAGCAGGATCCTACCTCCTGCGATATTGCTCTGTCATCCTATTCCTGCAGCCTTCCTTCGGCATCAGGCATCAGCCTGGCTGCATCCTTTATTACTTCTGTGCTCACAACTGGCCCGGGTAGATCCGGTTACTGGAACACCCAACGGCACTGGGAGCTTTCCCACTCACCAGTTTGGCCTCCCAGTGCTCAGGGATGGCTGGGAGAGGGCCCATCCCAGCAGTGACATCCCTGTTCCCGGCATCAGCCCTGCTTCTGCTCCCCCCACCTGCAATGGGATCACATCCAAGGGGAGCCCTGGCACGGGGGCAGGCAGTAGGGACCGTGCCCCTGGAGAAGGGATTCCACCCCCTGGCATGTGCAAAATCCCACTCTATCCAAAGAGCTGGGGGTTTTTGGATTTTTTCTCCTCTCCTCTGACTTGGAGTCAGTGAGCTCAGGCCTTTCCTGAACATCCCTAAAGACACAATGAGCTGGGATGAGCTGGGAACACTGGGGGCTGCTGGGATATGCTGTGTTCTGCTGGGACATCCTGGCACTTGCTGGGATGAGCTGGGGTGTGCTGAGATGAACTAGGATTTACTGTGATGATCTGGAATATCCTGGCACATACTGGGATCTGCTGGGACATGCTAGGATGACTTGGGATATTCACCACCAGTGAAGTCAGCTCAGCTCCCCGATCCACACCAAATCTGACTGCAAAGGGCATGGGCATGGCTCTGTCCAAGCATCTCCTTTTCCCAGCATCTCCCTATTACCAGCCACTCTTCCCACAGGCATCAGGGTGTGACTGCTGCTCACATGTTCCAGGCAAAGGGAGGGAAGCAGGAATCTGGCAGGGCACCTTCGTTTTGGGAACTAACTCCTGCATCAATCACAGTACATGAAACATCAGAACTTTACGGTAACAACAATTTTGGAATTGTTTCCAAAAACACGCCTGAAAATTTTTCCCTGAATTTCTCCAAAGATTCATGGGGTCAGGCTATATTTCCCAAGCAGGCTGAGTTTTACTGACGTGTTCTGCTCAGCAAACGAGCGAATCCGATAGCGCTGGGCCGGGAGGATGTATTGATCTCAGCACTGAGAGTGCCTTGGCTCCGGGTGGATGAGGCCATGCAAAACGCAGATTGATTTTAGAAAGAGCTGCCAGGAAGAGCTGGGATAGCTCAGGGATGGCAGAGGCACCTGGTTCACTCCTCAAATATTTGTCCACAACCATGGAGGCGGCCGGAGGGCGCTGCTCTGGGAGAGGGATAATCTGGGAGGCTGAGGAAATGCTGGCTGAGATGTGTGGCCTGAGCACCCCTGGTGGTGATGGGACCAGCGAGGGGCTGCCACATGTCCTGTGGCTCTGGGTGGGGTTGGAGCATCCTCCTGACCCTCCTTGGGGTCTCCCACACCCCTCACTTCTCCTGGCCCAGGAGTTGGACTTGACCCTTGTGGGTCTAGATTGGGATATTTGAGGATTCTGGGATTCAAGGATTCTGGGATTCAGGGATTGTGTGTCTGACCCCCTCAAGTTCCATTAAGCCCCTCACAATTCCCCATTCCTGCTCTTCTCCAGGCCATGATTTGCTTTCTTTTCCTTACGTGGATACTGAAGGATCCCAGGGAGATGATGTGGAGCAGGGGCAATACAAAACCCAGACTTCAGAAGCAATGCAAACCATATTCCTTCAGCCACACGCTCATTACACCTAATTTGCATGTGATAATTTCCAGTGCACACAGAAAACATGGCAAGCAGGGCACCCTCAAAGCTCAGGTCTCCATCCAGTCCTCCCAGACTGCTGGGAATTCTCCTCTGCCTAAGGGGAGCAAAAAACCACGATGGGCATGAAAACCCAAGGGAAACAGCAACAAAAAAAGCCATGGCAGTTGTTAAAATATCTTCTGTTTCTTTCCTGCATGAGAGAAACTATTTAAACTGGCACAAAATAAATTTAAGGAGCATATTCTTGGAATTACATAGAAAAATACCCCATACGTTTTGGCAGCAGCTAAACATATCCTTAATGGAATTCATATGGGGCCTGGAGTGATCACAATGTTTGGAGAGGAGCCAGATAGTAAGTAATTTAAACATCACAGGAAATTAAATTTTAGAATTCAATTTTGCATAAAGTTTTCTGTAATGAAAATGTCACACATAAATTATGAAGTCTGATTATATTCTTTTTTGACTTTTTAATAAAATAATAGAGGCACTTGACAGTCAAGAACAAATGCATATTTTATGTGAGGAGCATTACGTTAAAGCAACGTCCTGTGGAAATAATGGAACAGATGTTAACACTGCTCTATCAGTTATCAGGTGCTCTGTTCAACAGCTTCAAACACAAGTATTTATTAAAAATGCTAACGGGATTGTCTCCCAGGGTTATCTAATTGTGGGCTTAAAATGGAGGTCTTTAATGTAATTAATTATAGCTGTGGAATTATAGAGTTAGGCCATAATTTATTGGATATGTGGATGTGTCCACATATAAATTATATGCTGCTGTTAATATAGAATTAATTTGGGGCAGGGGAAGAAGGACTTTGGTGAAAACACAAACTTGATCATAACAGAGCCATAAATCAGAACTAATCCAAATTGCCCCCTCATTTCCGTGGAGGGACTTGACCCCAGCATGTCTCAAACTTCCCCCACCCTGGGGGCCATCAAGGCCCTGGGCTGGGCTGAGGCCCTGGGGGGACACAAGGACAGCCCTGAGACCCCTCTGCATGGCTGGTGCTGCAGGGTGGTGGGCACTGTGGTGGGCACTGCAGGGCAAATCGTGGTGGGCAGCACAGTGGACATGGTGGTGGGCACTGCTGTGGTCACTGTGGTGGACATGGTGGTGGGCACTGCTGTGGTCACCGTGGTGGACATGGTGGTGGGCACTGCAGGCCACGTGTCCAGCTGTAAAACACGGCCCTGTAAGAGCCACCAGAGGCAGCTTTGGATCAGCAAAACTGCATTGATTGTCAACAAAGCCAGTTTTCGGCCAAGGACATTGCTCTGCAGCCTTTCTATAATAACACCAGCTTGGCTTTGTGGGTTTTTCCATATCCTGACAAAATCCTTGGTGCCTCTTTCCGCCCAGCAGCACCGGATGGGCGTTTTGGCTGGGGCTGGCTGAGACTGGATGGGATCTTTGTCCTCCTCCTCACCTTGGAGTCAAAGGGATGCAGCATTTTCTCAGCTGAGAATGTTGGGAGGTATCAGGAAGTGACCCCAGTGCTAACTGTATCCCAAAAATTGTCTTTGCGTGGAGCAGACAGGAATATCTTTATCCTAGCACAGAGATGTCCAAAAGCTGCATCCCTGTGATAGGGGACATTAAAAAAAGCTGGGCACAGCAGCCACAGGAGCTGACCCAGCCTCGAGGATGGAGATTCCAGAGGGAATGTGCCAAGGGTCCCACATGCATCCCTGTCCCTAAGAGATAATAAAAGTGCCAAGTACAGACTGAAAGAAGTAAAAGAAAAACTGGGTTTGCAGTTTGTGCTCCAGTTCCCAGTCCCTCACTCCATTCTGAATGGGAATGGGATGTGGGATGGGAGGGAGGGTTGGGGACACCTGCAGCAGCAGCAGCTGGGTGAACAGGGGTCCTGCAGGTGGCTGTCCTGGAGCTCAGGCACAGGCTGGGTTTTGGGAGGCTGGTGGAGGGCAGGAATGCCCTGGGGGGAGACCTCTGCTCCTCTCAGAGATGTCCTGGAGATGCTCGTCCCCTCTTTGGGTGTCCCAAGGGCACAGAGGGTTTGCAGCATGAACCAGCAATAAAGTCTGACACAGCCCCACTCCCAGGGCTGGTGGCAGAGGCATTTTGTCCCTGCAAGAGGAGCACAACCCCGTTCCTGCTCCCACAGCACAAGCACACTGGATAATGCCAGTTTTGGGACTGGTGTCTGCCGCGGTGGCAGCTGGGACCATCCCCACCCTGAATCCTCCTGCCAGTCTGAGGAGACACTGGTGGCACACGTGGCATGTCCCTGGGGCATGTCACCACTGCCATCTCCACGAGGGGTCCTGGATTCCTGCAAGGAGGGTCCACAGCTCCTGCAAGCCCAGGGCCGCAACAGGCTGCAGCCTCTTCCAAAGAGCTCAGAGAAATACAGGGGGATTTGTTTGCTTGGATTTAAATGGGTAAATTATTTGAATTTCTCCACCCCCAGGTGAATGATTTAGATGGCCTTGACCCCAGGCTGACTGCAGGGATTAATGTGGGATAATGATTGCTGAGGCTATCATTGCAGCAGGCATCATTAATTATCCTTATTGATTGGAGCTTTCAAAGATAAAGCATTATGCTGACTGGAAAATACCCTCTTCCTGCAAGGTCAAGGCTAAAATAGGGCAGCTAAATAATTGCATTAACAAACAAAGAAATAAAAATAACCTCTCACAGAGTTGTGTAATTAAGATCCAATTACAGTGTTTGGCTCTGCTGGCAGAGCGGCCTTGCCTTCTGTGGGATGTGGGACAGAGGATGGGGGATCTCACGGGATCCTGCCAGGTTCACCTGCAGCCCTGAGGGGCTGGGGATCCCTTGGAAATACTCCTGGGATGGGAAACTAAAAGGATCAGATGGAGAAAGTGATAAATGGCCTCAAGTTCTATTACATCCCTTTGGGGTCAGAGCGTGGCGTTCAGAGGTGTCCCAAGGATGCTGCTCCTGGTGTCCCTCACTCCCCTTCCCTCTCCTGCATTCCTGGCCACGCCGAGCACCTGGCTGCAGTCTGCTCCCATGTTTGTCCTGCATCACTGGGCCCCCCTTGCCCCAAAAAGCTGTGTCGGTCCCACCCCTGGCAGTGTCCAGGGCCAGGCTGGGCGGGACTTGGAGCAGCCTGGCATGGTGGAAGGTGCCCCTATCCATGGCAGGGATTGGAACTTCCCAACCCAAGCCATTTGATGATTCTATGATCCCAGGCTGCCACTCCAAAGGAGAAATCATCCAAATCCAACCCTTAAAACCACCTTGGATAGGAGGAGAGCAAACCTTGGTCTCTGGTTCGTTGTGTGCTGGGTGAGAGTGAAGATTCTCATCTCCTGCAGGAGAGCTGAAGCCCTACAAAGTCACGTGATGTCAGAGTTATTAAAGCCCCAAAAGTGGCTTTGGTTTGGTGCAGGTGACTGCTGGCCCTGCCACCCCTCTGGCTGCCGACAGCACAGCACAGACGGCTGGGAATTGCCGCTGCTCTTTGAGGAATATCTGCCTAAAGGTCTCAGTTTATTTTGTGTTTTGTCATGTGCTCCACTGCCTGATAGGATGTGATGTGAGGTTGTGAAGTGTGTTTCGAACTGAAACATTTTTTTGACATCCATTTAATTAGAATTATTTTAATTCAAACATTTGTCATTAGGAAAGCAGACGATCTGGCACGCACTCCCGCAGCCCTCCTGCTCCTCATCATTAGGAATTCTTAAACCAATAAAATAATTTATTTAAACACAAATATCAATTTCCATTTAAGGAATTTTACAACTTGTGTTTGAGCTGAGTGTGTATCAGCGGGAAAGATCACCTCCCATCATGGAGACTTGTTCTGAACATGGGGTTATTCATCCCCTACAATGGGTTTCATGACAGCCAGATTCCCGAGGATGGGGCTGAGCTCTGCCAGGGGAGGTTTCTCAGGAGCGGGATCAGCTCCTCAGGATGTTTACCCACTGCTAGAACAGGGATGGGAGCCGGACCATAGGGCATAGGAAATGAGTGGAGTGTTGGACCTGCCCATCCCCTGCCCTCTGGCAAGGACCCTGCTCCTCTCCCTGGCACAATATCAAACTCATTCCATGAGTCTTCCCCAGAGCCCTGCCAGAGCACACAGAGGATCTGCAGGGGCCTGAGGTCACACCCAGAAGGATCAAAGCTCTGGTTCCTCCTGCTGCAGGTTCAGCCTCAAGGATTAATGGATGAGACCGGACAGTTTTGATTTCCAGCGGGCTTTTTGCTGAAGCGATCCAGAAGTGCTGGAGAATGGACCTGTCGTGGTGACGATGGGAGCAGCCAGGGCTGGATCCCACTCCTGTGTGCTGGGATTGGTGACTGGGAACAGCAGGGCTGTGCTAGCCATGGGCCAGCACCCACAGCAGGGCAGCATCAGCACAGAGCCTGCCCCGACAGCTTCGTTAGCCAGAGACACTCTTTGCAGAGTTGGAGATGTCACGTTGGTTAATTAATACATCCCCAAATATGCATATTTTCCTGGGCTTCTCGAGCAGAACAACCCATTGAGCAGCATGGTGTGAGCCGGGGGGGTAGGGGGGGTCTCTCCAAGAATTGTGTTGTTCTCTGGTGTTGTCACTCATTAGAGGTTGCAAAAGGGGGGGAAACTGTGAAAAGGCAACTCCAGGAGCAAAAAGAGTTTGCATTATTGTTCACCCTGTGAAAAGCAAGGTGCAGGATGTAAAGCACCAGGGGAAAGCTGCCAACAATAGACCCCATAGCAACAACAACTTCTAAGGGGGAGCGGGTGGTTGCACATCCCACTGCCCATGCCTTGATCTTGGTGTTCCAGCCCTGGGAGCCAGGCGGCCCTGGGGGGACAAAGGCCCCCTGCTGCCCGCCAGACAAAGGCAGCTCCTTCCCCAGCACAATGCACCCCGCACGGCGGGGCTGGCACACGGCCCAGGCACCCCTGCACCCCCACCCTGCAGCCCGGCACCGCTGCACCCGCACAGGGGCACACACAGGGCTAGCTGGGCAGGAGCAGGGGGCTGCAGGGTGTTGGAATGCAAGGGAGCCCGTGGAGATCCTGTCCCAGCTGGCACAGCCTGTGATCAGCATCCTGCGGACATCACCCACAGCATCCTGAGCAAAGGCACAGCCAGTTCCTCACTCGTCCCCCTGCCCCTCCTCCCCTGCCCTCCCTGTGGGAGCTATTTCTGGCTCTTGGGGGCCTGCTGGTGCCTCTCCCCCCCTTTGTCACCGAGCACAAACCACGGGGTTCAAACCACATTTCCCTCGTTGCATTAGTGAGAAGCAGAGTAATTTTGACTCAATTTTTACATGCAAAGGTCACCTTTAAAAAGTCATCATTCAGCTGCTCCCAGGGCTGGGTCCTGCCTGAGCTGTCATTAGAGCAGAACTTCAGGAGGTTCTGCCTGAAACAAGTGGGTATTTTTAGCTGGCTTTATCAGAGAGAGAGCTGGGGGTGCATGGGGAGATAAGGGCATGGTTTAGATTTCTGCCTTTACGCTCACTGTCACATTAAAAAAAAAAAAAAAATCATAATTTTGATTTTCTACGTCCCTGAGGGAGAGATTGACAAGAGCATCCAGTGCTCATAATTGGATCATTCCTCTGGGAAAGTTGGCTCCTCTGCTGAAATCCTTACATGCTCTAAGGAAAATTGCTCTCAACATTATTGAAAATATTTTAGGAGACTGAAGATTCTGGGGCCTTTCCAATTCGAGTGCTCCGGTCGGTCATGCCAAAGGAAGACAATAATGGGAACCAAATCTGGAGAGCATTGCACTTAATTGGAGCCCGATCCTGCAAGCTCGGAAGGCCCAGGACCCCCCGGGGCCCCGAGCCCTCCTCTGGTGGGGCCTTGCAGGAAGGAGCCGTTCGGACGGGCTCCAAAATAGATGCCTGAAATAAATTATTGAAAATCTTTGGAGTTTGTTTTGGTTTTTTGGTTTTTTGGTGGGGTGTTTGTTTGTTTGTTGTTTTTTTTATAATGAAAAATTCAAGTGTTCTGACATGGGTAAATGCTGCAGAGCCACACTGCAAGAGGCTGGTGCAAAACCTCTCCTGCACAGTCCTTTCCCCTGCCACTGCAGGATTTTGGAGACAAAGCTTTGGGATGTGTTTGAGCAGTGGTCTGCAGCTCCTGCTTGCTGGCTCAGGATGGAGAAGTTCCTTGTAGAGATGCACCGTGATCCTCACCCTCCAGCTGAAGGAGGTTGAAGCCAGGTGGAGATCAGGTTCTTCTCTGAGGTCACTGAGAGAACAAATGACAGGAGAGAAAACAACCTCAAGTTGCACTAGGGGAGGTTTAAGTTGGATTTTAGGGAAAAATTTCTTCCTAGAGAAGGTTGTGAAGGCCCAGAATGGGGCAGTGCCAGAATTGGCATCCCTGGAGAGACTTAACAGCCCTGTGGATGTGGTACTTGGGGACATGGGTTAGTGGTCTTGGCACTGCTGGGGGAATGGTTGGATTCGATCTTGAAGAGCTTTTCCAGCCTAAAGGATTCTGGGATTCTATTGGCTCCCAGCCATGATGGGCACCATGTGGGACACGCTGGGGACTCCCCATCATTCCCTGTGGGAGCAGTGGTGACATGCACAGTTTTATGCAGCTCACTTTTTGAGGAAGAGGCTAAAAGGGAAGGTTTTGATGAGATATAGCCTTCCCTGCCTTCCACATAAATTAATTGTGCAGTTTAATAAACTAGCAGGTGGTTCCACTTCAGAGCGAGCAGATGTTGTCCTGAATGAGCCGAGTCCCCTCTCACTATCCCCTCATCCCCCAACTATTCCTTCCTTTCTATCTTCCCCTTTCTCCTCACCTCTTCCCTTTTCCCCTTCTTCTCCCTCTGATTTATGAGTAGCTCCAATATGAAACGTTTTGTCTCTATGAATATTGATGATGGGGTCGTGCTGATTTGAGCTCTGTTCATAACTCTGTGCTTCCTGGGAGCATCCCTTCTCCCGGGCTCCAGCGCTGCTCTTCCATCCCGATTTATTCCACAGAGTTTTCGGGAGGCAGCCCCATTTGTTAAAGCTGCCTCTCGCCTGCACATTTGTCTTGGATTATCTCCCGAGGAGAAGACGATAAGTAC
Source organism: Regulus satrapa (assembly GCA_013396955.1). Taxonomy (NCBI): domain Eukaryota; kingdom Metazoa; phylum Chordata; class Aves; order Passeriformes; family Regulidae; genus Regulus; species Regulus satrapa. The sequence goes on along the minus strand of VWZN01020378.1, from coordinate 327,254 downwards.
TTACACAAACCTACGCCGAAATTAAACACACAAAACAAATGAGCCTGGCGTGTTCACATTCTTTCATTTCCAGGGATAATGCCCGGGAGGAAACACTTGTGTGACCGCAGATGGAGGATGGGTTGGGAGCCCCAGGAGGATTTGGGCTGCCCTCTCTAGAGGAAAGCTCTCCTCTGCTTCCCATATGGAGAGAAAAAATGATAGCACTGCTAATGGCTGGGGCATGGCTGGGCACTGAAGGGAAGGAGGAGGTAGCTGGGGATGGAGGGAAGACTGGAAAATAATAATGGGAAATGTTTTGATAAGAAGCGTTGTGGTCTTATACAAATATTCCAAAACTTCTGGAGCCCATTTATCCCTAGATTGAACCCAGATGACAGCAAGCTGTTTGCATGGGCTGGAATGTGCCTCCAACAGACACCCAGTTCTCCAGGCTGGGGACCCAGGGGGGAACATGAGGGCAGCCCTGGGTGGCTCATCCCCCCTCGCCTCCTCCAGAGCCCCAAACATCCCTGTCCAACTATGGCTGGGCACTCTTGCTCCCCTGGGACCTGCCCACAGTCACTCACATTCCTTCTGTGGTAAAAGGAGAGGCACAATCGGGGCACAATCCTGAAACTGTGAATGGCACATGGAAAGCACCTCAACCTTTTTAAAGGTTGGAGAGGGCCCAGCCCACGCCAAAAGCCCACAGCAGCCTGGCACATCCCTGTGCCTTGGAGAACATCTAAACCAGAACAACTGAGCATTTCCACCTCTCCCTTGGCCACCCTCCCTTTTTGCCTTCTCCTCATCTAGAGGGAACCACCATTGAAATTTCCTTTATATCCCCTCCTAAGCTGCTTCTGATGTTGAGGAACAAGTGGCAGTAAAAAGTGTCAAACACTAATCACTAATTTCCTCCTGGAAGTTTTAAGTGTGATCCTGGTGTTTATTTTCCCTGGAGCAGCTGCCGGACTGGGAGCATCTAGCAAGGGCCACAGCACCGTTTCCTGCTGGGGTTTGGCTCTTTACCACTGCACGGGCAACGTCTGGAACTTGTAGTTTTAGTACAAAATCAGCAAGAAAATCCAGTGGCACTGGATGAGATCCATTCCTTTGTCAGCAGTCAGCACTGGCTTCTGCCATCAGCCTCTGTAGAGCGTTTGGGAAGGGTGAACTCTAAGCGTTGCAGCACTCTGGCCATTTCTTTGCTCCATCCGGGGAAGATTTCCAAGGAAAGGACTGTCCAGCCTGGCCCAGCTGCCCAGGGTGGTGGTGGAGTCCCCATCCCTGGAGGGATTTAACAGCCATGTGGATGAGGCATTGGGGAAGTCTTGGCACTGCTGGGGGAATGGTTGGACTCGATCTTAGATTTTTCCAACCTATACAATTCCATGATTTGATGATTTTGTGGGCTGGTGTTGGCCCCAGAGGCCGGGGCTTGTTGCACAAGCATTGTTGGCTGATGCAGAGCAGCTCCTGGAGAGCGTCGATAGCGATCGGCAACAGCAGGAATGAACTGGGGATGTGTAATTCCCATCCAGCAGGAATAATCTTCAAAGTCCTGCTGGGGTGCTTTTGGACGACAGCAGAGTTTTCCCCGCTGGGGAAAATGGGATGCAAAAGAATTAACTGAAGTTGGAATGTTATTGTTTGTGTCAGACTCTGTTAACCACGTTAAAACTATATATAATACTTCAATTTCCTATGTCAAAACTCTCTAATGGGCAATACTCCGAAATCAAAGTCTTATGGAGCGGTTAATCTTCCACACGGACAATGCCAAGTTTAAATCCAGTCCAAATGCCACTTCTCAGTCACAGCTTTAAAGGATTATAAATGATTATAATGGTATTTGTCTACTTGCCTGATACATAAGTTCACGTCAATGTTATCTCCAAAATTGACATTCGGTTTCATCTCGGAGGTGAGAGAATAAACTGTTGACTACCAGCTTCAGAGAGGAAAATGGATTAGCTCTAATGTAATTAGGGCTCCATTCACAGATGATTATTTTCGGCGGGCGCACAAACGGCGCTGATAAGGAGTGCGCTCGGCAGGGGCGACCGGGGGGACCCTGGGCTGAATTTGCTCTTTATCCTGCACGGGGTGGTGGGTCCCTGTGAGCAGTTCCTGCTTCAGACCTGCACAACGTCTGTGCAGTGCCCAAAGGCAGCCGGGGCTCCAGCACTTGAGTTTCCATGATTCCCGTGTGGGTGTTGCTGGGGAGGAAGGTTGGCTGACACTCTCCCTCTGACAGGCCAGCTCTCATGGGATTGTCTCTGGTTTGGGGCTCCCTATTCCCCGGGTCCTGTTCCAGTGTGCCAACACCACCAGCAGCATCGATGCCAACATCAACATCAACACCAAAGCCAAAATCAACACCGAGGCCAAAATCAAGACCAAAACCAAAGCCAACACCAACAGCAATGCCAACATCAATACCAAATCAATACCAATGTCAAAATCAATGCCATGGTCAATGCCACCACCACCACAATGGCCTCCCCCAGCTCATGGTTTTTAACTCCTTCCAGCACTCCAAACCCAAGAGACAACTAAAGCCACGGGCCTTTTTAGTCTGTTATTTGTCTACGTGACTCTTCAGCTCCTAAAAATACATGAAAGAACAAGGATTGTCCCTGAGGATAATGGAACAATAGGAAGCAGCGATGATTTAATGAAAATAAATAAATTAATCTGTATACACTGGTGCTAATACAAATGATTTGTGAACGGCATGAAAGATTTTGCATTATTTTCAAAAAAAGCACAAAACCCTTTTCTTTTGCACTAAAAACTCAATTTAATTTTAAGTCACATGATCAATGGTGGCAAATTGAACTTTATTATGAATTCATAAATGCAGTTTAATACAATTGTTCTTCCTGGCCTTTGTGCTTTGAAGACAGTCCCTTCTGCCAGGACATTATTTTTTTTAATGTGCTGATTCAGCCGTGATGACCTGTGGTCTCCATGGCCCGTGGGTGCCAGCAGGGTTTGGTGCTGGCAGAGCCATGCTCCGTGTCCAGTACGAGGCACTTTCGCATCACCGACGGTGGAAGAGCTTCTGTTGCCTGCCCGTCCTCTGGCTGGGCAGGAAAGACCCTCGTATGGAGATCTATGGGGGAATTATGGAGTGGGGATTATTTTCTGAAGACAATGCAAACTCCAAGGCATGAATGTGTGCGCAGCGACGCTGCGGTGCGGAGCCTTCGTCTCGCAGCCTTGGCAGCTGGAAAATGGCTCAGCCAGCCCAGCCTGGAGCCAGGCTCCAGGGAGCCAGCCCAGAAAACGCCAAGACGTCTCATTTTGGGCCCTGAATTGTTCTGCTCCCACGTCAGGCCAGCCAAGTCCTCCTTATCCCCCGCCTGCCACCCCTCAGCAAGGGGAGCTCAAGGACAGCACTGAGGAGTTTGTCCCTCTCGTCCCCTCACTGCTGCTGTGTGCTGTCACAATGTTCCCATCACGGAGCCACCGAAGGAGGTGACATCTGCACATCCAATATTCACCTGCTATGGAGAATATTAAAACTCCCACTCCTTTGGGTGATTAACAGGAGCCATCTTACTGGCTTTTTAACAGAATAAAAGACAGACGGATAAAAAATATTCAAATCATGATGGGGATTAAATAGATCTCTGCAAAGATCAGAAATGCAATTTGTGGCTGAAAATGCTGTGTGTACATTTTGGGTGTTTCTGTGGGCAGAGCAGAGTCTGGGGCGCAAGAAAGGGACGCCCAGTTCTGAACGCAGCCCTGACTCCAGCACTCAGCTGAGATTTCTTGCACAGACTTTGGCAGTAAAATAACAACAGTTACTTAGAAAAAAGTTTTCCTCTTTACCTATACCCCCTAAATCTAGAAGAATTTCAGATGGACAAATTAAAAAGTACATATGAGATAAAATACACAGTCAGACGCAGATTTGAACTCCAGATCTAAATCCAAAACCACTTGCAGCTTGACATGGCACAATGATTTACTGTGCTCATGATTATATCCTGTAGGTAGCAGCTCTGCAAGTGGGAAATAATTCAGGCAGGGATGTGGAAAGGGAATAACTTTTCTTCTGAGTGCAGGACTTCAAGAGCAGCAGCACAAAGCTGAAGCCCAACAGTTTCCAGTACTTGAAGGGGGCTTATAAAAAAGAAGGGAAGTAACTTTTTATACAGGTAGAGAGTGATAGAGTAAAGAGGAATGGCCTTAAAATAAATGAAGAAATATTTGGATTTGATGTTAGGGAGAAATCCCCTCCCTGGGAGGGTGGGCAGGCCCTGGCACAGGTGCCCAGAGCAGCTGTGGCTGCCCCTGGATCCCTGGTAGTGTCCCAGGCCGGCTTGGACACTGGGGCATGGATCCACCAGGGACAGTCCCATGGCAGAGGTGGGAGGAATGAGTTTTAAGGTACTTCCAACTCAAATCATTCTGGGATTCAGTGATTCTGAGCAATTCCAAAAGCAATTCCATTGGAGGCTGCTTCATGGGATGGTGTTGCAGGTCCCTGTTGCACCCCTCCAGCTCCAGGGATGAAATCTCTGCTCAGTGACTGGAGGGATATTAAACAACCAGCAGCAGTGCAGGGTGATGGTGGTGATGATGATGATGTGCATTTGGGATCCTGACCCCTCAGAAAGCATTCTCCCCATTGTGCACTGAAAATGATATAACCATACATAAAATAAACTCTGCTACCCCCTTCCTCCATGCACCAGGAAACGTTCTGTGAAGACCATTCATAAAGAGCCTGGCCCACCTTCTCAGATTTAATTATAAAAATACTTGAAACACAATAGTCCTTCACATGCAGGACTCATTTTCTAATTGAGTTTTGATATGGATACACACCCAGGAGACCCTCAGCTGATGCACACAACAGATGGAGGGACCAAGCCCTCTCTCCCCTCTCCCTGAAGCAAAGTCACAGCGGGAGGATGTGTCAGATGTCCGGGCTCATCTCTCCAGCCCCTCCTGCCTGGCAGACATGGAGCTTGTTCGAGTGCCACGGACTGGCCCTGAAACGTCCCCGCAGTGGCCAGGGGGGAAGTGGGGCAGAGTAGGAGCCTCTGGGCACTGCAGCACCCCTCCCTCCCTGGGAGCCCTGTCCTTAAGCCTCTGTGAATGACCTGTCACCCACACTTCCCTGCCTGGTTAGGCGACACTGGCAAAATTAATTCTGAGAAAAGGTTCAAACACTAAATGAGAAGCTGAGCCAGCGAGGAGCCCCCGGCGCGGTGCTGGTGGGCAGCACATCAAGGGGGGGACAGCACCCCGGTGATGAATTACTCACTGCTCTAACATTGCCCAGCTGGAGTGGCTGGAGCAAGCCTTAATTTACTATTTATAAACCTCCCCAGCTGTATTTTCCTAGGCAGAGCAGCTGGCTCGTTGCAGGAGTGTGAAGGAGAGGATGTTAACAGGTTGGCTGGCCGGGCTCTGGAGAGCGTTTGCAGCGGCGGAGGGAAGGGGTTCATGTGCAGGACAGCCCTGAGAAACCCCCGGGGCAAGGGGGGTCCAGACAGTTCCTGGTTAAAGATGATATTCATGTGATGATTGTGCCGAGAAAACAGCTCAGGAGGGCGGAGCTCAGGGCTGGTGGTGCCAGCCCAGTGCCCTCCATGGGGGAAAACCCCTCATTTTTTCACCCTCACTGTCCGGGGCAGCTTCTCCCCATCCTGCTCCTGCTCTCACTCCCACAACACCCAGCTCCAGCACGGACTCAGGGAACTGAGAACCTCCCCTCACCTCTCCTGCCCCACTGGGAAAAACCCCGGAGAGAAGCAGCAAAACCCAGTCGGAACAGAGGCAAACCCCAGAGGCAAACCCCAGCCCTTCCCTGGGTCAGAACCACCCGAGGGTGTGCAGTTGCTGAGCTGTGTGCTGGGTGACACATCCCCACACTCTGCATAGGCTTCTCCCGCCGCTGCTAATGCAAACATTTAATTTTGATGATTTATAGCACAGCTATAAAAAAAACCCCTGGATTACACTTCGGAGTCAAGGTCTCAGCTCCAGAGCACATTTTTATAGAGTCAGCATCTCTGTTTTTAAAAGTTATACTTCAATATTAAATATTACTTTTTTTTTAAAGCAAGTCAATAAAATCCCTTTAGAGCAGATAATAAACTCATTTCTTCTGGGCTGGCTATTGTTTCAGGCCTGGGTCAAATCCTGAAGCCTTTAAGGCTCTTCTTTGGCTTCTCCAATGAGGAATTTTGAGTTCAAACCCTCCCTGGCACTGCCCAAGCAGGAATAGACCCTCAGACAGGGTTCCTCAGTTCCCCAGTTCCTCAGTGCAATGTGCTTTGCAGAAGAAATCTCCAATCTTTGGCAGAAGAAGTTCTCCAAGCTCTGACCCCTCTCCCAGGGCTGCTCCGTGTCCCTGGGCTGCAGGTAGATGCCCACGGTGGGGGTTTAATGGTTCCAGACCATGCAGGAGACAATCCCATTTCTGGGAATGATGGAATCACTGTGGAAGTGCTCCACAATAAAACACAACTTCTGCCTTTAAGGGCAGACAAGTGTTTTATGTTTTTACAGCTCTCAGAATTACCCTGTAATCTTATTTATTTTCTAATACAAGTTTCTGTGGAAAAGGGTATCACAAGATAAATAGAAATTAACTGATTATGAGGATTGTCATTCTTTAAGTACATATTTATCAGGCCATTTGCTCATTCTCTTCTAATATCTTGACATAAGAGTGTCAAATTAAACACTCCCCAGATTAGGATAATACCCAGGACTTTTGTAGCTTTCCTATCTGATTTGCAAAGCTTTCTTCTCCACAAATGCACTTGAAGTTGGTGCTTTAGAGGGCTTGATAAAATTCATTTCAGGATTAATAAACCTTCTCCGAACCATTTAACAAAATCTCTGCAGCATCCTCGTCTTGAATGGGGAATAGATTCCAAAGAGCACTTTAATTAATTTGTCTAATTAATGGAGGGAAATGGAAGTTGGTTCTTAGCTGCAAATTGGTTCATGTTCATGGCAGCAAATGTCAGCTGAGTTCCAGGGGTGGCCCAGCCCCAGCTCCCAGCGCACGGGGTTATCTGGGGGGGTTCAGCTGTACACAAAATTCGGCGTCTGGGCCCACGTGAGGCTCTAATTACTGTTGCCACGTTGCCTTTGTGCAGTCATTCATCGCCAGCCCGTCCTTATCTTGTCATCCCCCGGTGTCATTAGCGATGTTTGAATGCATTAGTGACCGAAGGCAGGTTGGGCAGGCAGCGATTAGAGCGGCGGGGCCTGAGTGATGTTTGAAATATCGGAATTGTTCTGCTCGTTTCTCTCCAAACAGGAGAGTGAGGCGTCGGGGCTGCTCCGAGGGGGAAATGCTCCCCGCCGATACCGGGGGCGGTGGCTTTCCCAATTAACAGCCCCCGTTAACGAGTCTGCGGTGCCGAGGTGAGATGGGGCACATAGGTGGGAGCTCTGTTTGAGCCAGGAACGTGCAGGGGTCTCAGCCCTTCACAGCTCCCCAAAAGCTGCTACTGCTGCTGCCGGGGTGTCTGCAAACACGAGCACCCCCAAACGCACCCCGAGCCTCGCTGAGCGCGTTGCTGACCCCAGAAGGGTTTGGGTTGGGTGGGAGACCTTAAACCTCATCCAGTACCACCCCTGCCATGGCAGGGACACCTCCCACTGTCCCAGGCTGCTCCAGCCCCATTGTCCAGCCTGGCCTTGGGCACTGCCAGGGATCCAGGGGCAGCCACAGCTGCTCTGGGCACCTGTGCCAGGACCTGCCCATCCTCCCAGGGAGGAATTTCCTCCCAACATCGCAGCTATCACTGCCCTCTGGCAGTTCATGTGCAGCTGTGGCAAGCCCTGTTGAGCTCAGAATCCTCTTCAAGAGACATCACTGTGGAGGAGGAGAAGGCACCTAGAGCTGGACAAGGACAAGAGCTCTGGGGACCACGCTGGCTGGGCAACCCCTCCAGGAAACACAGCTTTCCAGGCTGAAGGACATCCCTAACCCAAGAACAAATCTGTGGAGTGTCTGTGGACAGAGTTTGTGGTGTTCTGATTTCTGTGCTGTGAAGAAGTCCTGCAGCATCCATACGGACACTGGGGAGTGTGGAGGGAGGAAGGGAAAACAGCCTTGGGGGCTTTGGATTGGGCTAATTTTGGATCGATTAAATTCATGGAAGGCATTCTATCCCATGGCTGCCTATGTACAGAGCACTTTCCTGCCCCAAACTCACAGTGAAATCCCTGAAGCAGGAATTGTGTGCTCCTTCCTGGCTCCCACGGCAAATTAAATCAAATACTTGGACAATTAGTACAATGCCCATGTCAAGGGAGCGGCCTCCAGACACAGCAAACACACTGTATGTTTGATAGATCTGAAAAATCTTTATAGTCAAGATATTTTACACTGAGCCACATTGATTTCCCGTCCATTTTTTTTATATCAGTGTGTGCAACACCAGTCCAGCAAGGAATACAGTAAATACCAGCAGTGATTTATCTGAATGGCATTCAGCAGGCCCTTTGCAGTCACTCAGTTCATAGCCTCAGCATAAATAAATCAACACCAAAACAAAAGCCAGCACGTAAATCCCATGTACAACCTGCACCCTTCTTGGGATGGATAATCCAAGGGGAAAACAGAGCCATTCCTGCCAGAGGAGCTGCACTTCTGGCTCCCCTTGCTCAGCTGAGAATTTGCTTTTCTTCTTCCATTAAATTTTGCAAAGATAGTACAGCATTTCATCTGCCAGTCCTTACAGCAAAGGCCCCATTAGCCCTCAAATTACCTGGGCCCTGTCTCCTGGAAACTCACAAAAGGCCAGGCAGGAGCAGCTCCAAAAAGGCACAGAAATGTTCTGTGCTCGGAGTCTGGGGGATGGAAATGGCAGGAGGAGATGGGAAAGAGGAAGGCTGGAAATGATACAAAGGAGAAGGAGAAGAAGATGAACAAAATTATATATATGCTATATGAAATACAGAATCACAAGGTCATTAATATTGGGAAAGGCCTTCAAGACTATCAGGTCCAACTATTAACCTAACACTGCCACATCCATACAGATAGAGTTAATTAGTGCCACAGTGATGTATTTCAACTGAGTTTAAAGTATCCATGTTCAGACGTTCATTTACCCTCTAATATTTAAGATGCTGCAGATGCCCTGTTGCAGCAGATGTTGGTGCTCCCAGTTTCCTGCAGCTGTGCATGGAAATTACTTTTTCCAATTGATTCTCTAGTTAATTTAAAATAACAAGACTAACAGCCTGTGCGCTAAATTCAGTATGAAAGTGCATACTTTAAAATGGACTTAAAGCAATTTTAACTGGAGATATTTCTTCAGTCTGCTTGCAAGAAGGAAAAAAAAAAAAACAAACAAAATAAAATCAATCCTAATTTAATTTGGAGGCCACAAACCAACTTCCCCGTTCATTGTTTGCCGTGAGGAATACGAAAGGCTGGGTTTACAAACAGGATTTGGGGCAGGGAGCCTGAGAAACCTGTTGCATATCAAGCAATTTTAATTTTTGCTCCTATAAAAGACTGATGTCTCCGATGCTCCCACAGATCCAAGGGGATCACCAAAGCCACTTGCTGTTTCAGGGCTCTGGATATGAGCAACAATCCTAGAAACCCCAGAGACTCCCTAAAAGCCCTGTGGAAGTGCAAAGGATTATTAGTATCAGATCAATGCTCGTATATCTGCTCTGAGCTGCGTTTATTGCGCAGCGGCTGCGGCGTGGCCGCTGGGAATCGGGATCAATGGGTCAATCCCACCTGCCCAGTGCTGCCTTTCCAGGAAAATGTTGGGATCCTCAGGCTCAGCAGCACCCCAGAGGGTTCTGAGCCAGGGTTTGCATCCCAAGCCACACGCCACAAGCCAGGAGAGTGGGCTCAGACAAACCCCCTTCGAGCAGTGGCTCCGCAGCCGTGGCAGGGGCAGGACTGGGGAATGGTTTCTCTCCCTCTTCAAGAAAACAAACATTTTCTTTCCCAATTCTCCTGAATGTGGGAGGTCTCTCCCCATGTGCTTTCTCCACACCTGCAAGGAGGGAGGTTAATCCTCTCTGCACCCTGCAGCAGGGAAGCAGAGCGGGGCTGCCGGGTGCTGGGACAGACCCCTGATCCCAAGTTTATTTCCTTGCCCAAATAAATCCAAGCAGGAATTACAGGGATGGGGCGTGAAAACCTCAGTCTGAGAGGCAAAACTCCACCTCGTTATATCCACCCTCACAGATGCTGTGTTCCAGTTTGTGGAGCTTGAAGTGGGACAAGGCTTCTCCCTTTCTCCGGGAGAGAGCGGGGCCGGCAGTAATGAGGAGCCATCAAACCCCTGCTTGAAATGAACTCACAATATGAGCGCGAAAGCCACCAGGCTGGGGTGGGGATAAAAAAAGAGAATAAAAACTATATTAGTGCTGGAAACTCAACTTTCTACTTTTCTTCCTCTGGCAGAATTTAATAAAGCCTCGTCCGGGCCTAGCGCCGCTGAAAGCCACACAAGCCCCAAGCAGCAACCTTGGGGCGGCAAGATTTTATTAAAGCCAGGCCTAGGGAAAAACGTGTATTCCTACAAAGCCGAGTCAACAACAGGGTGCACAGAAGCTCCAAACAGCCCCCTCCTGAGCTGGGGGGCTCTTTTAGTGAGGCACATTGCTGAGGTGAAACTCTGAGGGAAAAAGGGGGCAATGGCTCAGGCTGGATGTGGCCACAGCCACAACTGGGGCTGGGTGAAGCAGCTCTGCTCTTGTCATGGTTTCAGGGTGGGACTGGCAAAAGTGACCAAAATCCAGAGACTGCTCCAACAGAGTATTTGTTGATGATGCCAAAATGCAGGTTTAAAACAAGCATCCCCCTTCTTCTTAATATTTTGGGGAATTTTATGGGTTTGTTTTGTTGTTTTTTTTTTTGTTTTGTTTTGTTTTGTTTTGTTTTTAAATTTAAATAGTAGAGGTTCTGAAAGTTTAATAAGAATAGCATTCCCCAGCAGCCTCTCAGCCATGCACTGATGTGCTGGGCTGAGAGGCTGCTGGGGTCTGGGACTAGATTTGGGTTGGGTTGAAGTTCAAGTTTGGTTTGGAGTTTGGGTTTGCGGAGGAGTTTGGTTGGTTTGGGTTTGGGGTTGGGTTTGGGTATGGGTTTGGGTTTGGGTTTGGGTTTGGGTTTGGGTTTGGGCTTGGGCTTGGGATTGGTTGGAGGTTGGCTTATGGTTGGGTTTTAGTTGGATAGGGCCCAGATTGGGTGTGTGATTTATTTGGGCTCAAGTTTGTGTTTTGGTTGGCATATTTTGGGTTTTGTTTAGGCTTGGTTTTGGGTTGGGTTTGGGTTTTGGTCGAGTTCAAGTTAGGATTGGGTTGCATTCAGGTTTGGTTTGGTTTGGTCTTGGTTTTGTCTTTGGGTTTGAGTTCATGTTTGTGTTTTGGTTTGAGATCATGTTGGGGTCCCAGTCCAAGCGTGAGTTTGAGTTTGGGACAGAAGTCCAGACCCCTTTCCAGAGCTGTCCTCAAGCTCCAGAGGGTCTGGAGCTCAGAGTGGGACCAGGCCAAGGATCTCAGTCCTGCTGGGATGGAAGCGGTTTTCAATTGGAGCCGGACTTTCCCGGGGCACTTCTGAAGCAGAGCCTGTCAGAAGATGAGTTTTCTAAATTACTTTCCTAACTTCTCTTTTGGCTCCCATTTGTAATTGGTTCATTTCCAGGTACTTGCAAGAATGTAAATATGGAATGAATCAACTTTTTCCACGTTTTCTTCAGCAGCTCTTTTATGAAGAACAGATTTTCCACAGAGGAAATTAAAAAGTACATAAAACTGAGAAATCATGGTGTTGTTGAGAACAGCATCAGCTTTCAATGTCACTTTGTAACTGGCAGCACATACTGTATTTCAATGGCATTAATATAAACTACAAAGTTTGTTTCAATTAGCTTCGTTTTTCTTTCAGAAAAGGAATTATCATAAATCCCTGAAATAACATTTGTCCAAAAAGATGTGTAGCATTACTTTAGAAATCTTTTATGTCTGTTTTTAAATTTCACTTCCTTGTAAAAATTATTATAAATTGATTTAATAAATTCACTTGATTTGTGTACATTGCTGAAATTTTAAAAAGCCACGACACAGCTCTGATTTCCTGTACAAGGCTGTCAAACAGCTCCTCTGTGGTAAATTCTTAGAGAAGGCTCTTGGCAATTTGTTCTCTGCATGGGCATCTTAGTGAGAAGATGGGGTTGCATTAGGATTTGGGCAGATTCTTTTGGAAACACTTCTAAAATAATCTTCCTTTCTGGTGCGTCTTTCCTCGTGGGAGGCCCTGGACCTTGTGGAGGGTGATGGGTGTGGACAGCTCAGACAGTGGCACTGACCAACCCAACCTCACACCTGGATCCTGGACGATCCTTCTGCAGCTGAAGCACCATTTATCCCACACAGACCCCCAGCCTCCAGGCCAGAGTGTGCCCAGGCACTGCAGCACAGAAAATAATCTTCCTTTCCTTTGGACTCCATGTCAGGGAGAAGCTTACACCATAGTCAGTCAGTTAAAGGGGATTTTAATGTCTGATTATCTCTGTTGTGGTGATGGTTCGCTGACAGCTTTAATGGGAAATGCCCCCAGAAGCGGTGCCCATGTAAAATACGGCAGTTCGTGGTCTTGTTTCACACCAAACAAATACAGGCACTAATTTTTTGGGTGCATGAGGCATACCCCAAATCTCTGTGGTATGGGAGGAGGTTGGATGGTTAGGAAGGAGATTGGATGGGGTGGGAGGGTCTCAGATGGTTGTGAAGGAGGTTGGATGGTTGGGAAGGAGGTTGGATGGGGTGGTTGCTGTGTGGCTCCAGCCCCACTCTGGGGAAGATGCACAATGGGCTGGGGGGAGCCTGCTCTTAATTAAAATCTCCCAAAGGTCTCTCAATGCAGCTGACAACAGATATAATTTATCTTGCCAGCTGTCCCCACATCAGAAGTGCACTCTTTGAGTAGTAGTAATAATTATATTAATAAAAATCATCCCTGCCTACAATGTGGAGCAAGTTGTGGCTGCTCCCCTGCCTGAGCCAGCCCGGGTGGTAGAGCAGCTCTGGGCTCTGCTCCCTCCCTATTTCTGCTCCAGGAAAAATGGATTTTCCCAGACATTTTGTGACTTTTCTCAGGAGACTATCCCATATTCCCTGGGCTCTCACACACCACCCCAAATGGCCCTGCCCTGCACTGAGATGTTCTGGAGAAAAGAGCTATAATTGTACATTTGCTGGGAATTACACAGGATGAAGACAATTATAGGATGAAGACAATTAGGGCATGAAGCAGATCCGATCCTGTTTCCACTCCCCAAATCACATTTCCTAGTTTGCTTTTGTGGTGCTCAGAGTCCATCTCGTGTGTGAAGTGCTGCTCGCGTTTGGGTTTGGGTTCCCCGTGTGCCACTCCCACCCCGTGTCCCCGTCTGGGCTCAGAATGAAAACCTCACCCAGGGCTCTCCAACCCCAACCCCTCGCTTTGGGTTTCTCTCCCTTTACAATGGGAGAGGACAAACTCCCCCCTTCCTCAGCGCCTCTGGAAAGTTTTGTAATTTAAATCATGGGTGAACTTTTGGATTTCACTTCCAAGGGAGCAGGAGGACGAACCCCACGGGCACTCGGGCTGCGTTCCACATGGGATTTCCCATAATCTCCTCAACAACCCGAGGCCGCGGCAGCTCCACCCCGATCCCCCTTTCCCCTGCCTCCATCGCCTCCTCTCTAGCGCCCAACGCAATTATCATGCAAACCAGCACCTCGCAGCTCGTTAATCCTTTCAAACCTGAACTTCCTTGAAGTTCTGAGGGGTTTCAGCGCAGTGCTCCCCGTTTGGCAGCGTTTTTCCCCGCGCCGCGGACGCGCAGGAAGGCGCTGGGAGCAGCAGCCGGCGCCGCGTCGGGAGTGTTTACACGGCTGCTGCGGCCAACGCCGCCGCGCTAATTTATTCCTGTCCCTTCAATTCTGTTAGCAGTTGTAAGACAGTCGGATCCCACCCATGGGAGCGTGTGCCCTCATGAAACACAATTACAATGAGAATATCTCATTATCTCATTGGCTTTAGCTTACTCTTCTGTTACCATGGTTTCAAATACACAGAGGAGCCTGAAACTAAGCGCGCTGCTAACAAAGAACATCTCCTTGTACAATGACATCAGATCGTGTCAGACAGAACAGACTTAATTAAATACCCCCCGACGCAGGGCAAATACAGAAGTTGGGGACACTTTTAAAGCCGGCACCTCCCGGGCGCTGCGGAAGCTCCGCCGAGGAGCAGCCGGGGGTTCCCGTCGGAGCGGCAGACACGGACAGTTCTGGCAATAAAACCGCTCACGAAACGATCTCTCCCCTCCCTGAGCCCTCTCCCACCTCTCCACGGCGCTGTCCCGGGGCGGGTGACGCCGGGGACCCGGGGTGACGCTCCGGATGTCCCCGAACCAGGGACCCCGCTCGCAGGGACCTTTCCCCCCTTTCCCCCCTTGTCCCCCTTTCCCCCC
>VWZN01020378.1:207356-312586 GCA_013396955.1 Regulus satrapa | reverse complement strand
CCCCTTTCCCCCCTTTCCCCTGGTTTTTCCAGCTCTGGCCCCGGGGAAGGGCAGAGCCCGGCAGCCCCCGGAGCCCCCGGTCCCACCACCCGCGTGGCTCAGCCGCGGCTTTCCGGCATTAAAAATTCCACAAATCATTTATTTACCCTGGAGTATATCCGGTGACATAATGTGACAATAATGACATCCCTAGTGGTGTTAATTGATTTTGTCCTGGTAGAGAAGGTAATTTGGCGTCCACGGCAGCTTCTAGATCACGGACCCACTGATTGTCTGCCGAGGTAATATTACTGTTAATGAAGAGAAAACACGCTTTCCTCTTTAAAAGACAATATGCTAATTAGGACAGACAATAGAGAGTCAGGGGTCATTTATTATTTTTAAACAGAGAGTTAATGCCAGACGACTGGCATGGAAGTGCAAAACGACTGTAAATTAATAAGTGCAATTCCTGGCTCATAAAATCCATCGTCGCTGTTAAATAAAAAGAAAGGCATTCATGAAATATTCCGACCATCGGAATACTTGAAGGTGTGAATAATTAACAGCCACAAGTTAACATCCGCCAGCTTGTAAAAGGTCTGATTAAAGGCAGTGTTCATCAGCCACCAAACTATCACAGCTCGTCGGGTCAACATCTCCTAATTAACGATTTCTTATTAGAGAGATAAAACGTCTTTTCTGAGGAGAATTATTTTTTTAAAAAAGGAACGAGTGTTTTCAGTGTGGAATAATTAAAACTCGTTTAATGGGGCTGAGCCTGGCTGGGTTCCTCGGGGGGTGGTGCTGCAGGCACTGGTGGCTCTGGTGGCACCAGGCAGAGGTGCTTGGGCAGAGGCTTCACCTGGAACCTCCAGCTCAGAGCTGAACCATGCTAAAACCCGACCCCAAAAATCCGTATTTTACATTTTCCTGGAAAATACAGCAGCACCGCCAAGCCCTTGTTCTTGTTCTGTTTTAAACAGCTGATTTTGTGTATTTATTTATCTCCAGAAACAGGGACTCTTCGCATTCACCTGTTGCAAAATTCTCAATCGCAGAAAGAACTGGCATCATCCCAAACTCAGGATCACCACTGAGGGACTGTTCTCTTGACTTTCACTCCTTTTGCTGCTACATAAATATAAATAATCTTATTTTCAAAAATAATTTGGTTAATGGAGCTGGGAATGTGTTTGAGGTTTGGGATTTTTTTAAATTAAAAAATATCTCTGGAAGGGTGAAGGCAATACCTTCCATAAGCAATTCCACATAAATTAGGAAGGTTGGTCACTGGGATGCTGCAAAGCATGTCAACCTGAATATTGAAGTTGAGAAATTACCATTTGAGCGCCCTGAAAATCATCACAGGTTGAGTAAATACCTCACAGGATGACCACGTCCTGTTGAACTCCTTTTAGGGATTTCAGGGTGATTGCATTCCCATAAATACCCAGCTTGGAGCCCTCTGCTCCAGGCCAGGGCTGGGAGGAAGAACCAGCCCCAGTGAGCCACATCCATGGGGCTGGACCAGCACAGGAGTGGGATGAGCACGGCCACGGGAGCCTGGCTGCTGGGACCTCGGGATGAGGAAAACCAGACAGGGAAAACAAGGAGGGCTCCCCTCAAACCCTCTGGGGTCACCTATGGTCCCCACTTCCCCAGGATCAGAGGAAAATGAGCTGTGGCAGAGCTGGGAAGTGGGGCTTGATCCCCCTGGGGAGGGGGGGTGCAGCTTTATCACCACGTAAACAACAAGAAAGAGCTCTGGTGACAGCGTGGCCGATGAGCTTTGGGGGTTTGGGCTTTAATTTACCTTTTAAACACTGATTTCTGAGCAGGGACCTGCATTAAAAGCATTGCCTGGTGCTCATTTGCATTTAAAGAAGAGAAGTTCAAGCTCTTACACCTCCAAATTCCGCACGAAGCAAGGGCTGATGAACCAATATTTACTCTGGTTTCATTTTGGGGCCTAAATGGCATTTTAGGAGCTGCTTTAATGAGGGAGCACTGCGCATGCCCCCGTGCTGTTTTGGACTTGCTCTAATGATCTGGAGGCGTGGCTATGCTTTAATGATCCACTTTAATAATTTATCAATAGAGTTTGTAAGTGCTAATTTGCACTTTTAGGTGCATATTCTCCTTTTGAAGCCACCACACAACCCCCTATTAATGTTAATGGGAGTTGAGCTCACATTAAAAGGAGATTATACCCCTAAGGTGTTTAACATCTGACTTACCCAGGTCTGCAATCGCATTGCTGGATGTCACTGCTTTCATTTCAGGAGATGGCTTTTGGTTGGGCTGTCACCACACGAGCGCAAAGGCAAAGGCAGCTTCAAACAAGCAGCAAAACTGGGCAGTGGTGAGTCAGTGTGCCAGCCTTGATTTCTTAATCTCGAGTTTAAATCCAACTGCAGCGCAAGGTGGGCGATGAAGCAGCTCCAGAGGGGGATGGTGTCACCCAGCGCTGTCACCAGAGCCACCGAGGTGTGGGCAGGGGTTAATTTATGCCCAGGAAAAAGTGGAAGGGCCAATAGTCTGGAAAACAGATTTCCCCCACCAGTTTAGGAGGGGCTCTAATCACTTCTGGGGGCGATTTTCATCGTGGCATCGAATTCCGGTGTTTATGAATTGCCGTCTAATTAATGGGAAGGAGGTAAGGGCCTGTATTTATCTCCTGACTTAACAAATCACTTCAGCAGAAATTTAAATCCTATTTACTGTGCTGGAATTAATTAGGTTAAATGACATGGCCAAGGATCGATGCAGGAGGGTTTCACCTCTTAACCCTTTCCTCAGCCCACACCTACCAAAAACTGGGCTTTGGGGAGATGAATGGAGCAGCAAGGAGTGATTTGGGTGCCGTGGGCTTTACACAGGGATGTGTTGGCTGACACAGAGAGGAGGGTGTGGACACAGGAGAGAGGGATAATTAATGACTATACCCCACCTTGTCCCCCAGAAATGGTGTCAGAGCTGTCCCCAGCTCAACCACTCACCTGCATCACCTCACCGAGGTTTTCAGATTTGCTCTTAACTCTTTTGGAGGGATTTGGGGAGGGATCAAATAATATCCCTGGGCTCAGCTGGGATCAGCTGTCCGTGCTGCGTCCCCCCAGCTCTGCAGCAAAGCCCTCGATGCTGTGTGAGCCCTGCTCCGCAAGGGCAAAACCAGCCCAGGGTTATCAGCGCTGCTCCCAGCAGAAATCCCAGCCCCAGCCCAGCTCCTGCGAGGAGAATTAACTCTGCCGCAGCCAGGGCTGACACGCGTTCATCAGGAGCCAGGCGGAGCGAGCCTGCTGATGAATTATGCATTTGCCCCACCTGGGAGTTAATATTTACCATCTCTTGCTGAAATCCATTAGGAAGAACAAACATTGTATTTATCCAACACGCTCCAAAGCCGTTCATTTGCATCCCTGCTGCGAGGAGCCAGAGCCAGGGCCTGGAGGGTCCTGTCCAGGCCCAGCTCCAGCCAGAGAGGCTGAGATCCAGCCCTGGACAGCCCTGGGCTGGACACGCGTGGGGTGGGATAGTGGGGAGGTGACTCCGCTGCAGGAACGAGGATGGCAGGGCTGGAGGCTTGGTGCTTCCCAAGCTGCTGCACCCAGCACTCCCAGAACTCCTGAGAACTCCCAGCACCCCAGAACCCTCAGAACACCAGTGCCCACAGCACCCTCGGCATCCCAGTACCCCCTGCACCCCCACAGCCCCAGTAACCCCAGCACGCCAGGAGCCCCCAGCACCCTGCGGTGCCAGCACTGGCAGCACCCCAACCCCCAGGGCGACTGATGCCCATCTGGGTGCTCAGAGCGAGCCTGGGGAGCCCCCCAGCCCCCCCAGCCCCTGCACAAAGCAAAGGCCGGATTTGGGGGCCCAGGGAAGCAGAGCAGTCCTGCTCGGAAGGGCTCGGGGGTGGCGGAGCAAGGGGAGGCTCGGGCTTTGAGGAAAGGAGAGCATCTCCCGCATTTCATCTCCCGGCCGTCCCTGCAGGACCGCGCCTCCCGCGCTCCGGCGTTTCAATCGCTCTGCCAGTGCCGTGTTTGAAGATGTCAGGGGACAGCGGCGCTCTCTGTGAAGCGAGTTGCAAGAAAAGAGGCTGATCCCTGTCCCTGCTCAGGGACGAGCTCTTCAAAGCCTGCAGGAGCGCCCCAAAGCGGCCCCGCTCCCCTTCCCGCGGCGCTCCGTCCCCTGCTCTCACCTGCCCGATCGCTCCAGCAGGGGAAGGAGCGGTGCTGGGCCGGCTCATCACTCCACAGGAGCACTCCAATAATCTTTTTCCCTCTTTTTTCCTCCTCAATAAGGAAAAGAATAAAAAGAGAACTTCTTCCCTTTTTTCTGTCAGCGCCTGGAAAGATGTGGTAGCGCTTCCTGCCGAGCAACAGTTCCAGCAGCCCCCAGGTCTCCTCTGCCCACCCAGGCGAATCTTGGGCAGGAGCACGCTGGGCTGAGATAATCTCCGTCCTCAGCAGTTCAGGGAGCTCTGCAGGGATGGAATGCAGAGAGAAAACAGGAAAATTCCTTCCCGAACACCCGGGATGTCCCACGGCTGAGGTGGAGTCTCTGTAGAGCACATCCATGGGAATGGATCCATGTGAAGAGAGAGGGCAGGAATGGATAGGATATTGGGAAGGAATTCCTGGCTGGGAGGGGGTGAGGCCCTGGCACAGGTGCCCAGAGCAGCTGTGGCTGCCCCTGGATCCCTGGCAGTGCCCAAGGCCAGGCTGGACAGGGCTGGGAGCACCTGGGACAGTGGGAGGTGTCCCTGCCCATGGGACATTGCATGAGCTTTAATGTCCCTCCCAACCCAAACCCTTCTGTGATTCTGTGATCGATGCTGCTGAAAAAATAAATCAAATATTGATATAAATATTTAAACTTCACTTAGGGCCTTCAGCGTCTATTTACTCCAAAGCATCCCCTTGGAAAGTTTTGTCTACATGATCTGCAAGTTAAACAACTTTTCAAAGGACACTCCAGGGGCCGCACAAAGGACCCAAACTCTCTGTGTTGTCGCAGGCTTGTGCTTTAAGCTGTGTTTAAAAGGGGCAGGGCAGGGCAGGGGCCAGGGGCCGGGTGGCTGTGGTGGTTGTGGTAGCCAGGGTGGCCAGGGTGGCCAGGGTGGCCGTGGCTGGGCTGCCACCAGCCCCGTGGTGGCTCCCGGCAGGGCTGGGCACTCGCCGCAGCCCGGGGAGAGAGGAGCACATGAAAGCCAGGCTGGATTTGCCTTGCAATGACAGCTGCATATTAATCTAAAGAATTTCTGAAAAATCAAAAAGACATTTTTCAGCAAAATACACCCCTAGAGCCTCGATCCTAAAGCAAGGGAATAAACTTGAAACAGGATTGATTTCATCTTAAAGGGAATGGCTCTTTGAAATGCTACCAGCTGCAGTTGTCTTATTTGGTTTTCAATACTATAACAAAATTGTGCCATATTGTGTCAAATAAGGAGATAATATAACAGCTTTAAACAAATTTTGTAATTATGGGATCAATCAGGAGTGAATTAAATCCGTGTGCATTAGGTAAGTGGTGCCACTGAATACTGAGTAGCTCCAAATACCAACTCCAGTGGCAGCCCCAGAGCTGAGGGCTCAGTGTGACACCAGCCAGGGGACACAGGAGATGTGGCAGCCCCCAGGCAGTGCTCCTGGACTGGGGAAGGAGCACAAGGCACCACACTGGGGTTAAAGACTGCAAAATGAACTCCAGCAGCCTGTGCCAGCAGAGCAGTGCCCAGCACCAGCTGCCCCAGTGCCAGAAGCTGGGAAGCATGGGGAAATTCGAGTGGGGTTTGCTCCTGGGAATGGGAATGCTGCTCCAGCACAGGGTGGTGACACCCAGCATGTTCTCACTGCCTTTGTCCAGGTGGTTTAAGGATGGATTTGTATTCCTGCAGCCAGCTTGGATGGAAAGCTACTCTCCAATAAAAGTGTGTGCCCCACACAGCCACCACACTCCTGGGGATTTACCTTTGGGTGTTTGGAATCACACCAGACCAGAAATCATCCCCAGCGCAGCTGCTGTCAGAGCCCATCTTGTGGGAAAGCTGCCCATCAAAAACCCTGCCCATCCACAGTGCTCAGGGGTGTGGGGGGCCCTGCCATTTAATTACTTGTTGATGAACTTCTTATGCAAATGAAGCGCGGAGTGGCCCTTCCAGGTGTGATGTCACCCTGGGAGCTGTGGGGAGAGATGCCCCGGGTGCTGCATGAAGCAGGATTGCATCCCAGGGATCACCGTGTGATCACTGAGGACTAATAAAACTATTATTTGGAAAAGCTTTTGCGCATTTAATATTCTTATATAAACTGGAGCATTCCAAATCAGGCCTTTCTGCTCTTTCAAAGAATAAGGAATGCTGTTAGGGAATAATACATTAATAGCTGAGATGCTGCACACACTCTTTTCTGAGGCTGTTTCTGCATCACTTGAATAATTCTGTTGACTCCTCCACTTTAACACCGAATTTGTATTTGAGCCTGTCTCTTAGAAGCTGCTGCCACAGCTGGAGCTACAGAATAACTCAAAACAAGAATCTGAGAACACAGGCGGCACAGGAGGGGGGATTGTGTGCGGGAGTGCTCATCATCCCTCCCCAAAATTGGGCTCTTCCTTTCTTTGTACTCCATTTGATTTCCCTTTTTCCCACACTTCCTTCAGGTTCCCATTTTCCTTCAGGGCAGCAGCGGAGAGCTCAGCTGGGTCAGGATTTGTGTCGAGTACCAGGAGCCCAAGTTTTGCGTGGCTGGGAAATGCAAACCCGATTTTCTCTTTTGGAAAGCAAATTCCAGCAGTGGGAGGGATCAGGAACTGAGAAATTTTGCAAACCCCGACATTATCAATGTAATTATCCAAGGAATCCCTCTCCCAAAATGTATTGCTCCACACACCCTTCACCCTGAACAGAACCCAGGGACCCCAAACTCATGGAGAGGTGAGGACTGGGGGAGCACCACCAGCATGGAGAGAAGCAACTATTCCCCTAGAAACCAGAAATTTAATGTCTTAAATACTCTTTTTGTTGTTGTTGTTGTTTGGTTGTTTGGTTTTGTTTTGTTTGTTTCTTTCTAGAGGATTGAACAGTTTTTCCCTCCATCCTGCACAGGTCTGGGCTCCTGGGCACATCAGTGGGCACAGCCTCCCCCACATTCCTGGAGCTACTCTCCAGTGCTCCAAACATCTCGGAGGAGAATTCTGAGAAGAGCTGGATCTTTTCCAAAGGAATTTCCAAATCTCCTCCTCTTCCATGTGTCTTATTGACTGCAGTCGTATTATCTGAAAGGATTTATGGGGAATTTGGGCTGATGCTCCTCTCAGCAGAACCTGCTGATGATTTAATAATGGTTCTGAAGACAAACCTCGGTTCTGAAAGCTCTGTCACCACTGTTCTCTGGCTGGTGACTCCACAGCCCCATTTTTGGTGTAAAACCCCAGAATTTTCAGGAAATGCATAGCTGCATTGCTCCTGAGTGGGCTGGCAGTACTGTCATTTCTTCTGGAATACTTGGAGGTCTGACGGGGGTCCCAGCCCCCAGCAAGGGGCGGAATGAGATGGGTGGGAATGCTGTGCAGGGAATGCTGTGCAGGGAATGTTGTAAAGGGAATGCTGTGCAGGGAATGCTGTGCAGGGAATGTTGTGCAGGGGATGCTGTGCAGGGAATGTTGTAAAGGGAATGCTGTGCAGGGGATGCTGGAGATCCACACATGTTTTGGATGAGGGGTGGTCACGTGCAGCTGGTGCTTACAACGTTTTACATCGGTCTGCATTATCCGTCTGTCATGTTGGGTATGAAGTCACCCTGGACTACTCCACATGCCTACTTTTCTCAGGCATGTATGGAAAAGCAGGGAGCACCCTCCCCACCCCAGCAAACGACCCTGTTTTCCCATATTTGCCCTGGAAAATCACACATTATAATCGCTGTGTACGCTCCACCGCATAAAATGATCCTCATTTCTTCTGTACAACAGATCCAGTATTGTTTAAGGAATTTGGGCTGTGAGGAATGATCAAGCATCCACCAACAACTTTGCCTTTGGGACTGTCCGTGAGATTCCCTTGTGCTGGGCAGTAGCCAGAGCCAGGACAGCATTCCTGGAGGGGAGTTTTGCATGGAGAGGAAACCGTCCCTGTGCCCCTTGCTGCCACCAGGTCACCTTAAGGACAGCAGTGCGTTTAGACAAGCAATGCTGGGCAGCAGGGACACAAGCAGGGAGGGGACACAGGCTGGTCCCAAGTGAAAAACCTGAGAGAAGCACAAAGCCAAGGCAGGACCAACCCAGCCAGCTGCCAAGGAGCTGGGGAGGTTTTCCATTCCTGTCCCTGCATTCCATGAGAGTCCAAGTGATTCCCAACACTGGCAGCCAGAGATGTTCTTTTGTCCTAAGGATCTCCTTTGCAGAAGACATCAGTTACTACAACACAACAAAAATCCCCCCTTTTAGGATCTCATCACACTGAAAACTTGCTGGGGTTTGTGACAGCACTTTCACATAAAAATACAAGAATTCACATTTTCTGTGTGATGCAGCACCAAAAATCACATTAGCAGAGAGTTGGAGCGAGAAGATCAACATTTATTACATCCCTATCATACACCTGCTTTTAAGTATGAAATGGAATATTGGATAAAGAAGCTTTAAAATCAAACCTATCTCCAGCTTTGTGCTTGGGGCAAGTTTCTGCTGTGCCAGCTCCACCAGGGTCCTGTTAAATTTGCTGTGGGGATCCAAAACACAACTCAAATCATTTGTCTGTTGTGCTTTGGGAGATGGAACTGGTACGTGTGGGCATGGGGGAGGCTGGGAGGAAGGGCATGCTCCAAGGGTTGATCCATCTGGATTAGAGATGAGAACCTATTCCGAGTGCCCTGTGTCACAGCAGAGCTGGCACCCACAACCTGTAGATTTTGGGGAAATGCAGAGCCCTTTCCAAGCCCTTTCACCTCACACTATTTCTAAATCCTCAATCTCACTTGGTTTCAGGAAGATGTGGATTTTATCTGGGCTGTGGATGGGCTCAGCTCACTGTGGGATGCACTATTGGACAGAAGAGTCCCAGAATCACAGAACTTCCTGAGCTGGAAGGGACCCACAAGGATCATCCAGTCCAACTCCTGGCCCTGCACAGGACATTCCCAAAATCCCACCATGCCCTGAGAGCGTTGAGCAAACGCTCCCTGAGCTCTGGAAGGCTGCTGGGCAGAGAGGGCAGCAGGGGAAGCGCTCATGCTGCAGGTTTTTGTTGCACTGAGCAGCAAGGATTACACTCTGGTGGCACCTGGTCAGCATTGTCATGCCCACACAGTACAGCAGGAGCCTGGGGCTGGCTCTGCCTGCCCTGCCTGCACTTCCACTGCCAGAAAAGGCAGCAGACAGGTACAGGAGAGTTACCTGAACAAGCACTAGTGGGATTTGGTGTCAATAGCATTTTGGGGGCATTTTTTGTAGCAGTGTCAGCTCGATACCCAAGCATTTAATCTCCCAGGACAAGCCATGGTCCCTGAATTCCCCCTTTGCAGAAGTTCAGTGCAGTTTTGTAGGCACAAACAGGCAAAAGATGTTGGTTTTCCTTGGAAAAACTTCAACCCATCCCATCCCTCCAGCCCCTGGGTCCCCACCCATCCCACAGCACCTCCCACAGCCCCAGCAGGAAAACCACAGGGATTATCCACCAGGAGAGAGGGAGAAACATCCACATCTGTGCAGGGAGAAAAAGCAATAAATAACAAATGAGATCTGATTATGTAACACAATCTTATTTTCTATGCGCAGACGAATGATGCAGTAATAAATCACACCTTTGTTTCACCAGCTCAGAGCCAGCTCCAAACTGCAACATCTGGAGCATCTGGAGCTTCCAAATCCTGGGGGTACCTGGAGCCCAAGGTTCAGCTCCAGCAGAGCAGATGGAAAAATCTCAGGTTTTAACTCTCGTGGTTGTCCCAGAAGTACTGGCACACAGAGAGGGCATCACCCTCGGTGGCAATGTGCAGCCAGGGCAGGATGGGCTAGGAACAATTTCTTTTCAAAGCATTAGGAAAGGCAAGAAACAGACTCAGAGAATTGCTCCGTTTGGAGCAACCTCTGAGGTCATGGAGTCCAGCCATTCCCCCAGCACTGCCAAGGCCACTCTGGCCACGTGTCCAGGTGCCACATCCACAGGGCTGTTCAATCTCTCCAGGGCTGGAGACTCCACCACTGCCCTGGGCATCTGGGCCAGGGCTGGACAGCCCTTTCTGGGAAGAAATTTTCCCAGTATCCAGCTCAACCCTCCCCTGGCACAGCTGGAGGCCATTCCCTCCTCCTGTCCCTGCCAGGGAATTGTGCAGAGTCACAAGGTCCAGCTCCAGCTGCCAGAGCTGTGCCAGGGGGTGGGGGTGGCTGTGTGGGCATCCTGTGCTCCCCCTGGGAGAGACACCCTCAATCCACGCCTGGAGCACGTTTTACTGTTAAGTGTTGCCTGATCTTTGACCAGCTGTTTGCCGTTTGGGCCAAACCCGGTGAAAAGAGTTTGCTAAAAAAAGCAGCAGCCCTGTGCCCAGCTAGAACACGGGAAAGTTGGGAAAAACACGGGCAGGGCTCGGATGTGCCCGGGAAGCAGAGGCTGTGAAAGCGAGCGAAGCGAAGGACCCGAGCAGCAGGGGCTGGGGTCTGCTTCCCGTGGTCCCGGGAGGTCCGTGGCAGATTTCCACCCGGCAGCAGCGGCAGGAACAGCGGGGCCGCGCTGGAGCCGGAGCCCCGCGGACTTTGGGATTCGCGGCTCGGCAGCGCCGGAGCAGCAACTGCTCCATCTGCTGGGAGCGGCTCCGGCCGGGAAGGGATGCGGGATGGGATGTGGGATGTGAGGTGGGATTTGGGATGTGAGGTGGGATGTGATGCAGGCTTTGATGCGGGATGTGATGCGGGATTTGGGATGCAGGATGTGGGGTTTGGGATGGGATGAAGGATGTGACGTGGCATGTGGGCTCACAGCTCCCCCAGCAGAGCAGCAGCGATGTCCCGGCTGGTCCCAGCATCCTGGGACTCCCAGAGCTCCGAGCATCCCAGGGAACCCTGGCTGGAGTGTGGAACATTAGGGGGTCCTAAAGAAACCATGCTGAGCCCAGCCAACTGCTCTCAGGTTGTAAATGAATCACTCAAAAGAAAGGGGATTAGGATCAGATATTAGGGGAAAATCCTTCCCTGTGAGGGGGTGAGGCCCTGGCACAGATGCCCAGAGCAGCTGTGGCTGCCCCTGGATCCCTGGCAGTGCCCAAAGGACTGGGGATGGGATGGGGCTTGGAGCACCCTGGAGAGTGGAAGGTGTCTCTGCCCATGGCAGGGGTGGATTGGGATGATTTTTAGGGTTCCTTCCAACCCACACTATTCCAGGATCCCATGAGATTTCACAGGTGCAGGGGTGGGAAGCCCATGCTGGGCTCCCAGGTTTCACTTTAAAAAAACAAACACAGAAATGGGGGGAGGGGGAAATAAATGTCCAGAATTTAAACATTTCTTTCATATGAATTTTTGCTTCCTCACAACCCAGCAAGAACCCTGAGAGACCACGCTGGACTGCAGGACTCATCCCTAAATTAATGACTGTGGATGTGTTCAGATGTTGATGGCTCCATGCATTTATTTGCCCTGGGCCAACTTGAATGAGCCCCCACCCCAGAAGGGGTCAAAATGACCCTGGTGGCATCAGACCGCCCCAGAAAGGGTCAAAATGCTCCAAAAGAGTTTTCTGTCCCCAATTGCCTGCCTGAGGGGGCCTAGATGTGTGCAGGGAGAGATGGTCCAAGCCTGGCCCTGTGGCCAGGGGTTCACAGGGGTTTCTGTGCTATCCAAAGTGGCTGATGGATATGGAGACATCCAGACATGGATGTTGGAAGTAGAAGGGAAGAAATACTTCCTTGTTTTCTAAGCGTGGCATTTTTGTACCTCAGCAAATTGGCGTCGCTACCACCGGCAGTCCTTCCTTTAAAATATGGGCATTTCTCTGCTGGAAAATGCTTTCCTGCACTATTTCCTTGACCTGAGAGCTGGGAGTGTCAATACATCAGGGCTGAAGTCTGCTGAGTGCCTAGAAATAAGGGGATATCATCTCCAAAATGAGTGCCCACCAGGCTCTGTCAGCTCTGCCAGCACGGAGCAGCTCTTTGCAACTTTGATTTACTGGCAATTGTTGGAAAAGGAGCAAGCAAGGAATGAAAACCCAATATTTCCATTACCGTTTACTTAATAAAAAAATATTGTAGGGAAGTCAGACATCATAAAACGCCCATCCTCGCTCTGTATTTACAGGGTCATCCAATAACCTGAGCCAGACCAGTAATCAATTTTAAAAAGCCCTTTGCAATTGAAGGCACAGACAAGTGAGTGCTCCATATCAATATTCCCACAGCAGAGCAGCAGCCACACTGCTCTGAGCACCCCAAACATGCCAGGCTGAGTTAGAGCCCTCAGAGGGATCAGTGGCTCGCAGGGAGCACTGGAGGGGGAGGCTCCATTTCCAAGGAACCTTTTGGAACACAGAAATTCCTTCTCCAAGGTGCTCAACAGCTCTTCATCATCCACTCACGGAACACTTTCTCATTGACATGGAGGGGATTTTTGTCATCAAGCTCTGGGATTCTGGCCAATCCACAGGGCACAAGTGCTGCCTGTGGTAAGAAAAGATCCGTTCTGATGAGGTGGTTCCTCCTCTCCTGTCTTGGCTGCTTCTGGTCCTTCCTGTTGTCACAGGATCACAGAATGGTTTGGATTGGAAGGGACCTCAAAGACCCTGGGTTCTGACCTTGTGTGCTGCTGGCTTTAGGGCTTTCTCATGTCCAGCCACATCCAGCTCAGAGTTGAGGCTCTGCTCATGGGCAGCTCCCAATGTTCAGCTTCCTCAGGGTCACTTTGGGCCATATCTACAAGAGCATCCTTTAAGAGGAGAAACCTCAGGCTGCTGCTGAAGAAATCAAGGCTCAGTTCCCAGTGAGGGCTGTTCCCTCTGGACGTGTTCCCAGCCTGGAAAATGTCCTCCAGCAGAACAAGAGTTGGGTTCCAGGCAGGAGCAGGTAGACCAAGGCAAGACCACACAATCCTCTTCTTTCCTGTTTTCTGCAGCCACCCTCCAAAAACATTTTGAGGTCAAATATGCTGTTTCAGGAGCTGCTCATGCTGAGGCTCGTGGAGAAGAGTGCATGGTCCCTGAATCCCCAGGGAGCAGGAGGGGGTGGAAAGTCAAAGCAGCATTTCTGCCAGAGTCACCCAGCATCTCTCATTTCTCAGTCCATGGTTTAATCTATTTTAATGATTATCAATACTGATGGTGAGTGTAATCACCTTGTCTGATACAATTGCTAGAATCTAAAAGTCAACTTGATTTTAATGGTTTATCATTAGGAGTATTATTTAGTCGGATTAAACTGGTCTTAATTCCTCCGCAGTCATTATTTAAAAGCTGTTTGGAGCACATTAGGGCGACCCCCCTCATCCTGGAATGAATCAATGCCCTGTCTCCATCCCATATATTTCCAGCAGCCTCTCACAAGCAGCCACACGATGGACACCGAGGCTCTATAAGCTGTTAATATTCATGAATCCTCCCTTCTGCCATTAAGATTCCCTTAGCAGCCCCCAGCAGGGGTTGGATTAACCCTCCCGCTGTGATGGGGCTCCTTAACCCCATGCTGTCAGCAGGAGGGCTGGAAAATTCAGGGACTGGGATCTGGAGAGGCTGGAGCAGCTTCCAGAGGACAGGCCCAGAGCCTTTGGAGTGAGTGCTGTGCTGCCAGGGAATGTCAGGGAATGCCAGGGTGCATCCCTGTCACCTCCCATGGCTAGGAGACACAGCCCAGCAGGAATCCCAGCTCAGCACGGAGCAGGGAAACTGCTGATCCAGCAGCAATCCCAGTTCATCCCAGCATGGAGCAACAATCCCAGTTCCTTCCAGCATGGAGCAGGAGAACTGGGCTGTTCCAGCAAGAATCCCAACTCATCCCAGCTCGGAGCAGGGGAACTGGGCTTCTCCAGCAGCATGGATCCCTGAGCCCAGGGATCCCTGTCCCCCTGACTGCCCAGTCTCTGCAGAGAGCAGGGCCATGTGCACCGGTGGCTTTGGGAATAAAACCTCTGGATATCACCCAGGGGCTCCGGAGCAGGAGGTGCAGCCTGAGCTGCCTGGATCCTTCGCCACCCCTCCCTGCGGAGTGCCAAGTCCCATCTCTGCTGCCAGGGAGCCCAGCCCTGTGCAGGGCATTCCCCTGGCAGCTCCTGTCCCGGCAGAGCAGGGAAGGGTTGTGCTGCTGCCACGCGTCCAGGGGCTGCAGTGACCCTGATCTGTGGCGGTGCAGCCACTGGTCCGAGTACATTCCACGTCCTTTCCACATTAGCCATTTTTTGCCCCTCTCACAGGGGTTGTATAAAAAAAAATTTTTAAAAAATAATAATAATTAAAAAAAAGGTGGGAGCAGCTTTTGTTGCTGCCAGAGGATGCTGGAGAGCTGAAGAGCCCACTGATAGGGGACAGGGAATGAGAGGCTGGAGTGACCAGCTGTAGCCATGCTGCTCCACACCTGTGCTGAACCTCTTTCCTTCCCAATAGCACAAATTTGGGGAGAGGGAACACAAGGATGGACTCGGGAAAACCTCACAATCCAGGAGAAAGGCAGAAGGTGCAAAAAAAGCACAGTTTTCTTGTTTTAGACAGAGTTTTCTTATTGAACAAGGGATCAAACCAGGGATGTAACAACGAGGAGTAACTGCAGCCTTGGAGGAGTCTTCTGAGGACAACAGAGAACTGTGGTGGAGTGAATTTGTTTAAAATGGGATTAATTTGTTTAAAAATAAAGCCCCAGAGACATTTTAGATGTTTCCTTTAGTTAATGAGATTTCCATGATAGTTAAAACAATGAAATTAGCCAACAATGCCGTTAATCTCGGATTACAAGCAGCACCAGGGAAGAATTAGTAAAATAAATCAAGAAGATTTAAGGCACTTTGCTCTCCAATAAAGTAACTGGGATGGGAGCTCTGTGCTGTGTTTTCCTGGGATTAAGGAAAAGGTGATCAGGATCTGCCTTTCAGCCTCTAACCTGGAATATCTGAGCATGGAAATAACATTTTCTCAAGCCTAAACTTTGATTTAAGCCATATGTAATAATTACTTATATATGACCTATCAGTAAATAACTACCACTGCTTCCCGTTTAAAAATTCAAATTCTTTTCAGTCAAAAGCCTCAAATTAAATCACAGCAACTTTATGCACCCCACATTTGGCTGTTCTAACCAGCAGTATGAAACGGGGATAAAAGACATCCCAAAATAGGATTACACAGAGCAGCAATAAAAGGAGAAATAATCTTTGAAGAAATGATGGAAGAACAAATTCTAAGGGCATTAAGAAGGAAGAAGTCATGGTTTCAATCACAGCCAGGCACAAGATTGCTAATCTCATGTGTACAGCAGATAAATCTGGGAGAACAACAAACTGCATTTTAATTTATGGACTGAAAAGGTTAATTTTTAATTCCCTCTGCTCACTCCAGAAATCAGGGAAATACAGACTGAAACTAATAAAGTAATTGAGTTCTCCAAGGTGGATCCTCAAAAACACAGGGAAGACATTTAATTTTCAGTTTGTTCTTTTGGCAGGAATTTAAATACAATCCATTGAATCCATTAGTTTATTATTTAAGAACAAAGTTTTTTGTTTTGAATACTTTTTATTATTTAAAACCAAAATTCATATTGTGTTCCTGTAAGTCACCTGAAATCAAAGGAGCTTCATGATCAGCCCACACATGTATAAAAGGAGAGGAGAGGCTGGTAAGGAGAAAAAGTCATTAAAAGTCATTTTAAAACTCTTCTTAGCAATAGCTCAGCAGAGCCTGGTCACAAAACACAATTCTCATGTCCTGCAAAACTTCCAGGCAGTCAAATTTCCAGGCACTGACACTCAGACAACAAATGACTCAACATTTAGAGCTGTTTTCAACACGAGTTGTTGCAATTAGACATAACTATTTCTCCCCATTGTAAAGCAGACCATTGAAACACTGCTCATCTAAAAAGAATTAACAAGTGTGTCCTTGTCCTTTCTCCTGATGGTGCCAGCTCTCCAGTAAAATTATTGACTTGGAGCACAGACAGCCCTTAAATGCAAAATAATCACAATTCTCCAGAAGCTTTGCTGGATAATCGAGGAGTTTTGCACTTGAGCTTGGTACAAACCGCTTTGGTTTCTAACAGAGGCTTCCTTGAGAGCTGGGAAAATCCCTTGGAAGTCCCACCGTGGATACAGAATCAGGGAGTTTTTAAGGCTGGAGAAGCCATTCTCCCAGCCCCCGGGGTGCAGCACCCTGAGCCACCACGATGGCAACAGCCCCAGAGCTCTGCAGGTGAATAAATGATAGAATAACTAATTATGTGCAGCTTATCAAAGAGTATTTCCAGAATATTTTTACAGCAAATATATCAGCTGCTTATTTAAAAAAAAAAAAATTGCTACTGAATCCAGGAACTTTCAGACCTCAAGAGGGAGCCTGGAGTAGAGAAGACAATGAAAGTGTGTTCCAGGGTAAACTTTCCAAGAGCCACTGAGCTACTGCAGCAAATTTGTTCCATGAAATTAAACAATGTACTAGCAATTAAAAAATCTGAGATGAATTTAAAAACGGAGTTTTAGAACTGGAGGCAACCCCAAGCATTTATAGGAGCGCAGAGAAGTTGAATGCCTGGCTGGGAAACTCTCCTGGCTCAATTGTCAGGCCAGGCTTCTATTTTTAGCCCAGTAATTAAATTGCAGAGCCTGATGTTTTGTGGAGGGATAGAAAGGATTCCAAAGGTGCAGGAGAAGTCTGTGTACAGCAGCTCGGCTCTTGCTGAATAAACTCTGGCTATCCAGTCACAGCCTGGCCATGTTTAATGAAAAGGAAAACATGTGGAAGAGCTGAACACTATTCCCTGACAATAGGGTGATGTCAAAGAAAAAAAAAATCTCAGTGAAGGGTTTTTTCTGAGCTAAACACAAAGAGTTGTTGGGGTTTGGAGAGAGCAGGGGAGGAAGGACACAGGGGAGGAAATAAGAAGAAAATATGAAGTTTTCCAGAAGAACTTGCACTAGATTCAGGCTCTTTGAAACTTCAGGATGGTGCTGCTCCAAGACCAAGGGCTGGACTGATTGAGGACTTTGAAACACATAGGACTGCAACCCCATGTACAAGGGAAATATTAAATAGCCATGCACAGAACATAAAGCTCTACTAACATCCAAACCTGGATTTAGCATCTCTGACAAGCTCCAGAATATCCCATGGAATCCCAACCATCTGCTGCTGCAAAGCAGAGGGAGACATTAGCTGGAAAAGGAAATACTGTCAAATTTATAATTCAAATGTGCAGTGATGAAGCTCCTCTCAAAGTGAACAGGAGGGCAGCTCATGCTGTACAGACACTTGGACACTCCCATTAATTATGGGAGTTATTAGAATTATGCTTCCTTGTGCAGCCAAAGCCCTTGGGCTGCAGCCACCAAAGCTCTGGGGGAGGGTGTTATCAGGGTTATCCTGTTAAAGCAGCTCCAGGGCTCCGGGGCAATCCTGCCCTGGAGCTGCTGCTCCAGCCCTGAGCATGAGCCCATTTCTTTCCAGGATTAGTCTGTGTCAGATGGAAGCACAGGAATAGTGCAGCAGACACAGAGTGAGTGAACTCTTAATCCTGCCTTGGACCTTGAGAAATGAGGGTTTATTTTCCACCTAATGAAACTCTGGACACAATCAGGAATAAAGTCGACCAGAATTAGGCAATTTCTCCTCAAACCAGACTGTTACACAAATACCAATGATGAAACACCTCCCTCTTAGAAATTAGGACTTTTGGGGTTAATTTCTGTTTTCCAAGACCCAGGTGAGCCCGTCCTTTGGTTTCTGGACTGAAGTGATGGATAAATCTGTCAGATTTTTATTTTCTTGCTTGGCAAGAGGCAGCAGTGAAGCTCTTTTACAAAGCAGTGCCTTCCTTACCTTCAGGGCTCTCCAAGCAGGAGGTCTGCTTTTGTTTTCTCTTGATTACAAA
The DNA here is from genome assembly GCA_013396955.1 of Regulus satrapa. Taxonomy (NCBI): domain Eukaryota; kingdom Metazoa; phylum Chordata; class Aves; order Passeriformes; family Regulidae; genus Regulus; species Regulus satrapa. The sequence goes on along the minus strand of VWZN01020378.1, from coordinate 294,548 downwards.
TACTTCATCCATTCCCAACCAACACTTTATACTTGACCAGATTCCTGTAAGCTCCTCAACCTGATCTGTAGGCATCTGTTTCCAATACAATTTGAACTGGAGAACTATTAACAAGATTGGATTCAGACCCCAATCAAGCCAGAACCCAGGAATTGATGTCATGTGCAGGCTGGCACTGCAATCCCAGGGCAGGGAATGGAGGGGGGAACTTTGGGGGCAATAAAAAGTTGTTTTTCAGAGTCTGTCATAGAAAAGCATCTGCAAATCTGTACAGAATATGCTGTGAGGGTCATGAAAATCAACTTCTGGGGGGTTTTGAGTAAATAAATACTGCCTGGTTTATGTTTCCAGCTGGGGGCCTGAGCAGGAGAAAGTCAGGACTTTGTTCATGGAATAATCCCCTGAATCCCACAATGTGCTCACAGAATGCACTGTCCCATAAAAGATAAAAGCAGAATTTGTTTCAGAACAGACCCACAGTTCAGTGTCCCCCCCTCAGTGGGGCACTGTGTTCCGTGGTGCAGAAGGTTTCACCCAGCCCACAATCCAGGGTTTGGGAATGACACTGGAATTTCAGGGCCCGTCCCGAGGCCAGGGCTGTCTGGTCACTCCTCTGATTGCAGGGCCTTCTGAAATTCCTTTAATCAGAAAGACAACACCGATTAGAATCATAACTTCTGGGAATCATAACTCCTGGAAGAGTTCCAGGTAAATCTGGTGAAGAACTTGCCTTTAATCTGGAACGGATTAACACAAAATGCCTGGAGCCCCTCCTTGTTCCATCCTGGTTTATGGCTCCAGTTCATGGAGGTAAGCACCAAGATGTTTTCACACACAAACCTACAATTTTTCCTACAGAAAAGTTCAGAGAATCTCTTTTTTTTTGCTCTTTCAAGTGCAAATCCAAGCTCTGGTAAGCAGACAGGTGACTGCAGTGCAGAGGCCCAATCCATTCCTGTTCTCCAGGTGTTTAAAGCCAAGGTACAAAAGTTTCTCCACAGACTTTGCTTTTCATTTTTTGAGCACAAAATTTCAATGCTCCACCTGGAAAGAGCATGGCTAACAATAACTTCTACAGAGGGTATGAATATATTAAATATAAAAACATCCCAGCACCATGTGCAGCTCTTCCCAACTTTTAGTGTCTACTTATTGTCTCCAAGTTATAAATTAACCCGTTCAAAGTAGCTTTAATATTGGTATTTTCTATAAACTTGCTATTCTTGTAAGAATTGTCATTACAGAAAGGGTAAAAACTACATTCAGCAAGAAGATTTTATTATCAGGTTAGAAAAAATGTGATTTTTTTAAAAAATCTACTTCATTTCTGAGCTATTTATTAACAAGCCTCCCCTGAACCTTTAGCTGTAACAGGAAAATGAAACAAAAATGTCAAGGAACAAAGCTCCAAAGCTCCCAATGAGCCAGGGAAGGTGGTGAACAAAGCAGAGGACCCCGGAGGATTCGGGTTTTGGCATCTTTAGAACAAGGCTCAGCCCACAGGTGTCCCATCGTGGCCAAGGCAAAGAACAGGTAAAAGGTGCCTTCTGTGCATCTTCTCTGGAGCTAAACATAAATTTTATACACAAATTATTAAAATAACAGCTTTATAAATACAAAGAAATGTTATAATGTACTGACAGTAGACAGAGATACTTTGGGCATTTTGTGGTATAACCAATCAAAGACTTTCAGTCATTCCTGTCCTGTCTTCCTGGTGCTCAGAATTTTCCGACTTTCAGCACAAATCACTCAAAATTCAGGAACTCTTAGAGTCCTTAGATCTCTGGTTAGTGCCATTTTTGGGGGAGTGCAAACAACAGGATAATCTGCTCCCAAATGGTAACTAGTTTTTAAGTCATCTGTTGGTGTAGCAGTCTACTTAGCAGATCCTTTTGAAAATACTGTGGCACTCCATGTAGACAGGGAATATGAATAGGCTTAGAAATTAATTAATCACTTCCATAATCAATTAAAATGTCTGCACATAATTGACAAAGGAAAATCTTCTGGTCTTTTGATGTGTTTGTTGGGTTTTTTGAAATACACTGATAGTGAGGAGGCTGTGGTGGAAGGTAGTGGCACCTTGGTGAAAAGGGGCTAAGATTTAAAACCAGTTTTCCTCTGATTCTAACTTCTATTCCCAGGATGGAAGAGTTTTGGAGAAAGAAAAGGGGGAGTTCCACTTGCTCATGACAACAATCGTACAAAGCAGATTTCTGCTGATAAATCCAGTTGTAAATATTCCCTTCCTCTTCACCTGCAAATCAATCTTTTTTCCAGCAATCCAAAAGACCAGCGTTTTCCTAAAATTCTCATCATCCTTCTCTGAATGGGAAAAAAATCCCACTTTTTTCAGCCACAATAGCAAAGTGGGGGTTTGAGTTGAGTAGGGCTCAGTGTGAGGGCGAATCTAACCCTGGAGGGAACAGAAAATCAAGCAACAAGTGCCAAAAAGCCACTCACATTTTTATGGAGCTGAGGGGATCTGCTGCCCAGGAACACACAGGACACAGAGCCACAAACGAAGCCTGGCCTTTCAGTCAGATCAGGAGAGTTCTGGAAAAGAAAAGCGCACGGATTTTGGCAAGAACGCTCTGAGGCATTTCAGAGGATTAAACGGAGAGTCCACGGGCTGAGTTTGTGGACAGAGCTCCTTTCAGGCAGTGCAGTGCTGCTCTTCAGATGACCAGAGAGGGCTAGGAAGGGTTTAATCTTCATCTCACAGCAAGGCAGATCAAAACTGGTGCCAGGCTTTGGGATACAACATCGATACCAATCCAGTCCCTCTGCTAAAAAAAGCCTGAGTACAATAACTCAAACCAAAACTAAAAACTGAAGCCCAAGCCATGAAAAAAAAAAAAAATTAATTATCCTGTCTGGAAAAAGCAAAATACTCATTTTTCACAGTTTAAGAGTTGCTGGTTTTCTCACTCTGGCTGTGTTTTGAAAATAAGCTGCCTCCCTGCTGGGCTGTGCTGCTGGATTACAATTATTTCCCTGGCATTAGCAGGAAGGCCATCCAACTGCTGGAATGGGCTGTGAACTTTCCTGCTGCACTGACAGCGGCAGGTACAATGGTGATTTTCCACTTTTATTGATTTTTTTGGTGGACTCCATGTGGATGTTTACAGCATTTCCCACAGGCAGAAACACAACATTTATGTTCTGACACAAGGAGCCTGGGAAGGTGTTGAAAGAAGCAATTTTATAACTTCTTTATTTTGGGATGGGTGGGAAAAACATCCACATACATGATTGCTAAATCCTTGTTAAAACACCCTCCAGGTTTTTCTAAAGTACACAAACTTTTCAAGACACTTTTGGGTGTGTTGTTTTTTTTTTTTTTTTTAATGGAAACAGGTAAGAATTGAAATTATTTCTTGGGATTGCTGGACTGTGCTGCTGGTTCCTGAGGAGCAGCTGACAGAGGGCAGTGACACTAAGAGCTCCACATCCCATAATCCAGGCTGTGCCCAAATTCCTCAGGCTGGGACTGCCTGGAATGACACACAAACAAATTAGCTGAAAAATAACATCTGCTGTTGATTTGAGGTCACTTTCTGTTTGCAGTACAAATATGCAAATGCAAAGGTAGAATTTCATGTCTCTTTTTCTTGGCAGCAGTGGAAGTTCCACCTCTCTTTTCTGGGCTCCGTGCCCACCCCTGCTCACTGTTGGAGTGAGGGACTGCAGGGGACAGTGAGACACTGGGGGAACTGCTGGGGACCTTGTTGGACATTGCTCCTGACAGGAAATGCTCACTCTTACCTTCTCTCTTAGATTATGATTATATATGATATCTAATTTATGATTAAATAACAGCTAATAAACAAAACTGATGGATAGAATAGAATGTTGCTTTCCACACATCTTGATAAAAAGCTGCAAAAGCAAGGATATCTGGAAGGTGAATTACTAAAACCTCGCTAAGATATTGATGATTGTGCCATTTTGGACCAGGCTGTGGCAGTTCCAGGCTCCAGAGCTTGGGTTTGTTTCCAGTGGAGCAGCAGGAAGGAAATCCCTCAGCACTACCCTATCTCCAGGTTTATTATCAGTTCCATATAGAATCTGCTTTATCCCCATTTATTCTGTGGGGAAGCATCTGGTTTGCTTCAGCTTTTTGTTACCTCTGCTGTACCATGGGTTTTCTTTCCTATTTTTTTTTAATTGACGAGTTAATGGTTTTGATTTGATACAATATGAAGAGAGCTGTCTTCCATTTCAGACAGAACAGTAGTCCTTGGGCAGGCTGAACATTCCAGCCACTGCCAGGATTAGCTCAAGCACAGCTCCAGTAATTTCACTCCCTGGAATATGTTTTTTTAAATGCAGATATTGAAACAGAACACATGAAGACGTCAACATATTTTATGCTACAAGCAAATAAAGACCACTTTCAATCAACGGGGAGGAAACCAACCGAACCCCACAAAGAAATGAGGCTTGGTTTCAACTCCCACAAATTTCCACAAAACCCGTGGAATCAGTTAAAACATGGAATAGGTTTCCAAAAATCTATTGCATTTTTTATATCTATATCAACTGAAAGTACTCGCTGGAAAATATTCACAGATGTGTGTGGGTCAGAAATGAGAGGGAAGGGAAAAGTTGAGGCAACAGGTCTCAGAGCTCCAGAATTTGTACACTCTATTTTTGGATCCCTCTGGAAAAAAAAAAAAATAAAGTATTTGGATGCTGTAGGAAAATCTCTCTGTAAAGACTATGCTACATCACAGAGAACATATTATTGCTGTAAAGATTTACCTTTTGTCACCTTCTGATTCTTGAGCTTACAGTAAACAAGTTGAGAAATCATAATTAAGTCCATGTTCACATAAAAAGCAGAAGTGACAATCTGAAAGAAACGAGACATTTGCTTGCTCAGTAGGCAAATAATTCGAAATACCTCAACTGCACAGAAACGTTGCTTCATAATCATAATATGAATGAAAAATCACTGCTAGAAATAAACATCAGTGTAAATATTGGGGCAATTATGACTTGGTTCATAGATGGCAGAAATACGAGAATCCTCTGAGTTAAACACAGAAGGGCTCAGAATTAACAGAGTTCACAACTCCACTTAAGCCCCCAAATTGGAGAGCTGTGATTCAGACTGACAATGAGGACTAGGGAGCAATCCCAAACCTGAGCCCGCTGGACATACCTTGCTGAATTCCGTGCTCCCAATCATGACAGTTTTAATGTAAAGCCCCTCTCCAATTAATATTTCAGCTCCCATTTCTGCAGCTCAACAGCTGAGCAAGCATGGCTTTATTTCACTTGATTTCCACAGCCCTTTTACCAGGCCAGTAAATCATATCCCCCTTATGGGGACAGACTTTGGAGTCAATCCCATTTTTTTCCAGGCATTTTTAGCTGCTAAGATCATTCCCCCTTTTCCTCTGTCATCTCCCACCTGCATGTCTGAAACCTGAACGCGGTGACCAAGTGATTCAGCGCTGTGCAAGTGCCAGCTCCAGTGCTGCTCCTGACCTTTTCCCAACCCAAACTGAATTGGCAGGACAGGACTGGTGGGAAAGCAGGGATTTATAAAAACCTTGAGCCAGCTGGAGCTGCAAGTACACACACAACTCGGGGTGGAGAAGATAAGAGAAGAGAGGTGATTTATTCTCATTTGCTCTAAGTGGCAGAGATTAGTGTCAAGTCAGTACAACAGCACAGTACATCAAGCTCATTTGTCAACCACCAAATATTTTTGCAAACATGAACAACATGCTTCTCTGGCATATTATTCTATCTGTATTATGCAGATAGAGGAACATATCCAAGATAAAATTAAAAAAAAAAAATAAAAAAAAAAAAAAAAAAAGAAAAAGGCAGCTTTTGCAAAAGGCTTCAGGCAAGATTACTCATGTTTGAATCTGAGAACTGCTTAAGACTTTCAACTTAGGGGAGTGCAGCAGGCAGCAGACAATGGAAATGAGCCCTGTGACAAGGCTCCAGCACTCCCACACATCCCTGGCACATTCTTCCAGGAGCTGCCAAACCCAGGGTGCTCCATTCCTGCACAGTCTCCTGCTCTCTGCCGGGGAGATACTGAGGGAGCTGAGGAGCCATCACTCCTGCATGGAGATCCAATCCCAGGAGTTGATTTCTGCCTCCATTCCCACCCCGTGCAAATCCCCAAATCCGGTTAGGGACGCTGAACATCCCCCGTGCAAAGCCCTGCACATCCAGATGGATGCAGCAGCTCCCAGTCAGCCCCGATCTCCGTCAGGATCCTGCCAAATTCCAGGGAATAAACACAGCCGCTGTGAATGAGGCATTACCTACACAATGCTTGCTCCTGTTCGCCGATTGCAGACACGAGCTGCGCTTCCAAGAAAGAAAAATACTTTGTGGATCCGAGATGTAACACTCCAGATTTATCACTGTGGCCTTTCAGTCTGAGCTCGTGGTGGATGAGGTCGTCAGTGACGCTGAGGGGCCAGAAATCTGCTACAGGACAAGCTGAACCAGGGAATTTATTGGAATTTAAGACCAGAGCTCTGATTTTTCATGTTCGATGTGATGCTAATAAAGTCACAGTAATTTCCTTAGAGCTACTTATCCAGATTCTGAACATGCTACTGACTCTTAAAAAATACATTTTATAAAATGTGTGTCTGTTTGTTGTTTCCATGCAATAAATATGGAGATAATTGAACAAGAAATAAGTTATGACTCAGGTTCCAGGTGAGCTTTAAAGTCAGTAAAATTCATCCAGCCTAATCAGTGTCAAACAGTTTGTGTTATTTAACTCTCCACAGGAGTGATCCTGCCCCCAAAATTCCCAAAGTGATGCCACCATTTTGTACCAAACTATTCAAATCTCAAAAAAGTTTCAACATTTGTTTTCACAGAGCATAATTCTCTGTAAAATTAGGACTCACTTTGCTCATTGGCCAGAAACTCCTTTTTCTTTCCATGAGACTTCAGGTTTTTGTGGCTTTAAATGCTGGAACAAGTTTCCTGCAGGAATTGGCTGCCTCTCCAGAGAACTGTCATCATTGGACCTAAACCAATTAAACAATAAAAATACAACATACGGTTATACACTGAGAAATCACCTGAGCCTGGAGGATATATTCAGTTTATTCTGCTTATACTGAGGATGTTATTAGATTTTATAGCCATCTTTGAAAATAACTTTTAAAGTTTAAAAAAATGTTGCAAGTAGTATTTTAAGTATTTTTTTATCCCATTCTGGCACTGTGCAGCAGAGCAGACTCACTAAAACAGGACATCGTATTTAAATTTTATTTTTTGGGGTTGTTATTATTCAATATTTATGCAGCAGAATATATGTGTTGCCAGTCCCTGAGACTGTAATTTCAGTATTACAAAAATTGTTACTTTTCTTAAACCCCTGGCAAAATGTCATGTCCCAGGAAGAGCAAATCCAGGAATTTCACATGAAAAGAGGATAAGGAGACTGCCAGAACATTTCTTTGCTTCCTGTAGTATTGAAATTGTCAGTGATGAGAAAAGCATAGAATAGTTTGTGTTGGAAGGGATCTTAAAGATTGTTCAGTTCCAACCCCCAAATTATAAAATTATATTAAAAACGGTTTCTGTTCCTATAACAATTCTTTGCCTGTAATTCTTTGCATTCTTTCTTAGATTGCTGCTCAAATACTGGTTACTTCCATATGGAAAAGTCCCAGTGAAGGTGTGACCTTGGACCCTTGGCATCATCCCTTTCTGCAAAGTTTTAGTGCTGGTCCAGCTACAAACAACACTGTTGTGGTCCAAGGTATTTCAGAATAAAGAATCAGTAACCTGAGCCTCTGGACACTTTTTCTCAGTTTAATATCTTACTCTGGAGTGAGTAAACAGAAATAGACAACGGTTTAGAGGTGAAATCCATGTGCCTAGGAATAGCCTCCCAGTGCAGACAAGGAAATGAGGATTTTCCCCGGAATTTGGGATTTGCCACAGATCCTCTGCCTCTCCAGCTGCTCTGAACATCCCTGCACTCTGGATGTCAAATAACCAGGACTGCAAGTGATGTATGAGGATGTCAGATGTGTGTATGGCTGGTGTGCAAGGTCTTTAAATGACAGTTAAGAACAGCCCAAGCCCCAAAAGGGGTTGAGTTTTACAGTGTTCATCATTTAATTGCTGCTGGGGAAGGAAAAGGTGGAGCTGGGCTATGAGGGCGTCTGCAAGCACGTCCCAGTATTAACCTGGTCACGGGATTTTGGCTTAAACTATTCTCTGAAAGCATTTTAGACACTCCTAGTTGTGAATTCTCCTTGGCCAGAAATTCCTTGGTTTCCTTCGCCTTGGAAACCAAGGCCAGTTCCCAGAGAACAGTCCCAGTTTATCTTAACCTGGGACAGTGGAAAGTGTCCCTGCCCACGGCAGGGCTGGGGTGCGATGAGCTTTACGATCCCAGCCAAGCCAAAGCAGTCCGGGTTCTTTGATTCTGTGATCTAGGACTTTTAAGGCTTTAGTAACAATTACAAACCAAACAACAGAACAGAAGGAAGCGCCTTTCCGGAGAGCTCAGCATCCCATCCCGGAGAGCCGCATCCCTGCGGGAACGGCGTCCCAGGGCTGCCGTTCCCCTTTTGCCTGCGGAGCCGGGGAGCCACGGGAACGGGAGAGGCAGGACACGGAACAACAACAGCGAACGGCACCGGGAGCGGCCCCGGGCACCGGGAGCGGGGGACACGGACCCCAGCGGGGCCGGCACGGACCTGCAGGGCTGCGGCTGCTGCTCCGGCACCCGGCGGGCTCGCCTCGAGGGAGACCCTGCGGGCGGGGAGGGAGCAGGGGAGCACCGGGAAACACGGGATAGCTGGAATGGTAGGGACAGCCGGGGTGACCGGAGCAGCAGCATCCCCGCAGCCCCGGCCNCCCTGCCGTAACAGCACCGACCTCCTCGCTTAAACATTTAATCTGATCAGCAGAGACCTCAGTACAAAGAATTCTAATTAACAGTCCTAGGATCTTTGTAGGGATCTTAGAAGAGAATGGTTTGGGTTGAAGAACCTTAAACCCCACCCAGTGCCACCCCTGCCATGGCAGGGACCCCTCCCACCGTCCCAGGCTGCTCCAGCCCCGGTGTCCAGCCTGGCCTGGGGCACTGCCAGGGGTCCAGGGGCAGCCACAGCTGCTCTGGGCACCTGTGCCAGGGCCTGCCCACCCTCCCAAGGAAGGATTTTCCCCCAGTATCCCGTTTAACCCTGCCCTCCTGCTCCAGGCTATTCCCCCTTGTCCGGTCGCTCCAGGCCCTTGTGAAAAGGGCCCCTCCAGCCTCTTTGCAAGCCCCCTTTAGATCCTGGAAAGCCGGACATGAATATTTTAGAATATTTTGATAGGGAAGAGTGTTGTATAATTTACTGAATTTTTAATACTGTTTTACTTTTTATTTTCATACAGGCTCATCATGTTAGTGGTTGCTGCAGCCTAACTAATTAACACAGGGCTGGAGGAATGATTAAAGGCAGGCTCTGGGTATCTGCATTGTTCTAGTTTAATTGCTGCTCAGGCAATGAGTCAGTGTTGGTTTTGGCAGTTGAGCTGCATTTGTCTGGCACGGTGAAATTCCCTGTTATGTCCATGACACTCATCTGTTGGGGATGGGCAGGATTTGTAACAGTTCTAGCGGCAGGCTTGTGGAAAGAATAGGTTTTGTTATTTGGGGAAGAGCAGGCTGGAGTGGAAGGTGTCCCCTCCATCCCAGCACTCCTGGTTGTAGGAGGGGAGGGGTCCTGGATGGAACCCTCATGCAAGCACAGTGTCCCTACCAGCCTGCATCCATCCCTGTTTCCTTTGGATCTGTGCTGTAGCCTTGTCACAGGTCCTCTTGGTCACCTTGTCCACTTTTGTTCTGAATATTTAAAAACTCCTGTTAATCATAGGAAAAAAGGAGCAAAAGAGCAATTTGTACGTGGAAAGATGGTGTAAAAATACCTCCAAAATCCTTCCAGAGACTACAAAAAGTTTTCAGAAGCAGAGATTGAGATTCCTGGGTTTGTCCAGGCCTGTTGCTTTCCCTGCTCCTGAATAAACACATCTTTGATGTCACAAGCTGCATTACATGACACTACCTTTAAAAAGAAGTGACTAAAGACAGAATAATGTGGAAGACAGCCAATTACTCTATAAATGTAAACGACATTAAAAGTGGTGTGTAACATTATATATTTATGGCTACAATTTTGTTGTGCTGTCACATAACAAAATGAATAATGCATCAGTCCAAGAACTTGTCATTAAGTGAATTTCTTTCTTGCCTTGCTATTAAATTATAAAAATCCTTGGTGTGTGTATATGTGTGACATTAACCCCTTCTGGAAGCAAAATACAGGGTGATAAATTGAAGTCAGTCTTACAGTTTTACAGGTGAAATAATGTTAAGGATTCAAAGACATTCAGGAAGATTTTTTCTGTGAATGAGAGGTGATAAATGCAGTTCACTTCTAAAACACAAACTTTCTCAGTACAAGGACAGTGATGCACTGAATCCAGGGGAGAGCCATGAAAACGATCCAAAATCCAGCTGGAGGTGGCCCTGACCGCCCTGCTGGGGCTGGACTTGATGGTCACTGGAGGCACCTTCCAGTGTCAACCCCACTGTGAGAGACAGGACACCGAATAATTAAAAAGATGAGGCTGCTACTCAGATAGTTAAAGTTAAGTTGAAGAATCTGCTGAGATCTGGAACCTCCTAAAAACATCTCTGAAGTTCATGGTCTCGGCCCCCAGTTCCTGTGGGTTTCAATATCTTTTCCATGTTGTCTTCCTCTAATCCTTGTCCTCCTGAGGAGAGAGGGAGCATCTATTTACGGCCTGACAAGGGAGACCAAAGGGCCAATCTAACTTCTGATTAGGAGAAAATTGCCTTTATGGTTAAAGTCAGTTAGTCTGGATATGGGATTTCAGGCCCCAGCTGAAATCCTCGTCCTGTCCTGCGAGTCCTGCTGAGGGAAATAAAGGAAACCCTAATTCAGTTAGATGAGGGTGAAACTGTTTTGGTGTTGTGCCTTCCAGGCTCCTCCGTGTAGATGCACGTGATGAGTTTGCACCTCTCAAAAGTAAGATTAAACTTATCTGAAATACCATTTATCTCAGAATGCATTAATCTGATTTTTTTTTTCTATTTTCTCCTATTTCTCCCTAACGTAATTGACAGCAAAATTGAATCGGTTTCCTACCGAGTTGGACTTGAAAGGTGAACACTGAATTTTCTATTACTTGGTTTTAATGCAATGTGTACACCTCACGATTTGATAAATTCAGACCTGCTGGGGAAAAGCCAGGAACCACATTTTGGACACAAAGCATCAGATCTTGTTTTATTTTGCAGGAACTAGTGGTTTAAATTTTGAAGTTATGAGAGAAAAATGGTTTCTCTGCAAAATGTGTTGAAAATTCAGGGAGTTGGTTTCTGGAGCAAGAGATTCTTAGGTTAGGGAGGATGTTGGAGGAAACACAAAACAGATACAATGATATCACCAAAAAAAAAAAAACCCAAAAAAACCCCAAAAACCCACCCCAAAATAACCACCCCATAAACAAACCCAAACTAACAAAGCCCCCAAAACCCAAAGAAATCAAGGAAATGAAAACTTAGTGAGGGTTGCTTAGGAACAGGACAGGACAACAAGAGCAGAGTGAGAAAGAGATGAAAAGAAAGGGATGTTTGCTTCAGAAGGAGACATCTGAGAGAGCAAAAATCATTAATTCAGACAGCAGAACCAAGCAGCGATCTGGTGTCCTCTGTTCCTAACGGAGTAGGGAGAAGTCTCTGGATAATGAGTAATTTCCGAATTGTGGAGGGTTGAGAAGCTTTGCTTAGAGAAGCAACATCAGGACAAACATCAGGTGAGCCTAGACCTGACAGCTCTTGCCTCAACAGGTTTGGTAAGATCCAGGATTTTCCAATCCACCATTCTACAGTTTCATGCTTATTCATACAAAGAATTCTACAAATCTAGCAAACAAAACTTTGCCTGCCAAGCCACTTCCACAACAGATATTAATTAATTTGAATAACGTTTCCTCTGAGGTGCTGCCTCTCTTCTATTTTCCCCTGCCTGGTTTCTTTAAGCTCCCAAGTAACTATTGCTGCTTAATTCTGCTGCCGTTGTGAAACGAGGTGCTGGTGGAAGCATGTTCCCCTTTCAAAGCCCTGTGCTCCTCTGAGGAGCAGCATTAATGATGGAAAGCTTATTCAGCAGATGTTTTAGGGGGTTTGGTGCCTTACTGAGGCACCTCTCCATAGCCAGGAGGGGAACCTGTGCACAAGCAAGGTGTGAGCACTTTGTAGAGCAGGTACTGCTTCTCTCCCGTGGAACTCAGCACAAATCCCTGAGTTAATTTTCACTGCTATGGATTAGCTGGTTTCATTTGCAGCTTCAGAAGCTGGCTGATTAATATTAATAATCCCTGTTAGCCTATAGACTTAATTAGGGTGAGAAACAGCTGGATGCTGTGCGGAACCAGCCCCGGCTCCAGACGCGGTGTCTCTGCCCTGATTGCTGAGCTCTTAAGCCGGGCAGCTGGGACCGGCAGGTCCTCACGCTTACCCATCAATACCGCTCCTCCTTCCTGCTTCCAGGACCCTTTGAAAGGCTCCTGGCTCCTGCCCAGGACCCGGCAGCGTGGTCGGAGCAGTCCTTAGAGTCAGGAGGGTTGTTTGGGATTTTTTTTCTGTGTGGGATTTGTTCTCCTGGGTGAGGTTTCCTCGCCGCTGCTCTCAGGGACAGAGCACGAAGGTTCCTTGGGCTGTCAGCTTCGTTCATTTGTCCTGGCTCTCCTTTAAAAAAAAAACAAAACAAAAAAAAAAACAAAAAAAAAAACTTGTGCAAACCGAATGCATTTGTTTCCTTCGGGTATTGCGAAGTGGGAAAAACCTACAGGAATGTTAGGAGTGCAGAGCTCTTAAAGGGCTCCTGAACTGCAGCTCCAGTGGCACCGACCCAGCGCTCGACGTTGGGTCGGGTTCAGGGTCTGGAACGCTGGCAGCAGCAGAGTTATGCAGCTCAATTAGCACAGTTCATAAACTATGCAGCGCAATTAAGGAAGCCCCGTCCGTGGAAAGCAAAGCCAGTGGAAGGAGATGCCTGAAGTAATAAAATATGCGTTCAGTGGGGCAATGATGCAGGTGGTTAATGAAAACGTTACCCGAGATGTGAAACGTGAGTGTGTGTGGGGATGCAAAAACGAGGCTGGGTGTGTTTGAATTTGTCCAAAGGGAGGCTGAGGTGACTTTTTTGTCTTACTTGTGAGTATTTTGGAGACCTCTCTGAACCACCAGTGTTTATTTAAAAATGAGTATGCGAAGTTCTCCTATTTGTGATAAACCTTATTACCACGATGGAACAGCAGATGTTGGGTTTGTGATGCAAATGAGCCTGTGGAGTAAGGCAGCTGTTAATGAGCTCTGAGCATTGCACAAGGCAGTACCCACCTGCAAACCCAAACAGCAGTGCAGGCTCCTCCAAGACCTGGGTTATAATCCCGGAGTGTTATTCAGGGAAAACCTCTCTTAATTTAAGCAGGCGCTGTGACCATAGCCAGCATATGGTAACTTTAGAATAAGCAAGACTTGGTATGGAAACAAGGGAAGCCTTTACTTTGTCCTCAAGGCGTTCTGTCAGAATCAGGGGAATGTTGCTGGATTTTAAGAATATAAGTGGTTTAGGGGAATGTTCATGGGTGTCCTGCTTGGCAGCCTTGGAGTGCACATATATAAAGGCCATGAGTAAGTGGTGCTCTGTCCTGGGTCTGTCCCCTATTGAGGCCAGCCCAGCACAGGGCAGGATTTGAAACTCGTTATTTATCCCATCCCAGATTTCAGCCTCAAACCCAGACAATTATTAGCCAAACTGAAACCCTCTAGAGGTGTGATCTGGGCGTCCTGCACAATTCTCCTTGGTTTTCCATGGCTGATTGCTGGCATACAGCAGGATTTTGGCAATGGGACAGGCTGCAGGGACATAAACCTGATTTTGCCATTAGCCTTTTATGTTGGGAGAAGAGTGGGTTCTTATGAATACCCAGAGTTTAAGAGACTCCAGCCTGACTGTGAAATTAATAGATCTATCACCCCCCCCACCACCCCCATCATTATACAACAATTGTTAATTATTTACAAGCAAACTTCTGCAAGAACAGTATTGTAGCTGTCGGCATTGTTGTTATTAAAATTAAAACACTTTGTCTGGGTGGAAGATAACATGAGTCATTTTGGTGAAATGTAATGAATATGAAATATTCTGTTGCTTTTCCCCAATTAGTCGGAGGGAGAACAATAGCCTGTCTCTTCCCTAACAAGATGTTTGTTTTTAAAAGTCTAACAAAATAAATATTTCCAGGGCTTTGCTGAAAAAGGGTGTCATTCATTGTAGCTATTATAATAAAAGTTAAAACAAATTAGTTTTTTTTCCAGGATGGGGAAAAAACTATTTTCATAAAGTAAATTCTCTTTTTTCAGCTGGTGAAAGATGTGTGTGAACATTTCTGCTTTATTACCACAATATCTTGGTTTGTCTTATTATTACAGCAAAGACTTTAAAGCTCATCTTGTTCTACCCCCTGCCATGAGCACCTTCCATTCTCCCAGGCTGCTCCCAGCCCAGTCCAGCCTGGCCTTCCAGAGATGGGGAATCCACAATCTCTGCGTGATTTTGGTTGTTATTAGAAGTCAAAATGAGGTTCATGGTGAGCAAAGGCTCTGAATTCCTACTGTACACTGAATGAAGTCATTATCAGATGCAGAAATAAAATCCAAACCCCTGTCTGTCTGTGCTGTCCTAGTCAGACAGCCCTGCCCTATGAAATTTATTATATCAATATCTCTTGTTTAGAAAATGGATTTGAGGGTGAGAATATTTCTGTCCTGCCATCATCTCACAAGCTATTTACAGTCTCATAGAAGTGAGAGAGTAGCCAGCTGTGTTCCTGTTGTTCCTGAGCTAAAAGGAAGATGTAGGAAACACACAATTGGATTTGCCTTAAAGAACAACAACAACGTTAACATCGTTAAAAGAATGTGTTCACCCCCCATTAATTTTGTACTTGATTGCCCAGGCTGTGGTGCAATGAACAGGAGTGAAAAAGCCATTAGGAGGAATTGCCATCAAAACTGAAGACCTGTGTGACTGAATGTGTATTCTAGTGAGCAGATTTTTTTAAAAAACTCATAATTTATAAACTCCTTCAGTATTACAAAAGCCCTAACAAGAGTTGCACAAACGTTTCTCCTCATTATTTTTGGGCAAACAGGCTTTCCTTTCTCCCAGCAGCTGCCTAAGGGTGCTTGACCTTACACTTGGCTGTTCCCGGTTGGTTTCTTTGATATTTCTTTGGCTATTATTAGAAAAATGTCCTTGCTGGGACACTCCCAGTGGGGATTTGCTCCTGTGCTCTCCCAGGAGAGGAGGACACAGCCAGGCTCGGATCCATGGGTCAGCCTGTAGGGCCGGTTTTAGTTAAGCTTGACTTGGTGGGAATCTGGAATTCATTTGTCAGAGGGAATTTAAGGGGGAAAGTACAGACATGCTTGATGGGAAGGCTCAGGTGTGTGTGGAATGCCTCTGGAATTCTTTGGAGAGTGTTTCTGTTACAGCTGCCAGGCTCTGGAGGTGCTCTGGTAGGTCCTGGGCACGGGTCCCACCTGGGCAGGTCCCTTTGGAAGGGCTGGCTGAGGTTCAGGGGCTGGTGAAGTGCCACAAGTGTCCGCTGGAAGCCTGCTCTTCCCTGACTTCTCCTTTGGCTAAAGTTCCTCCAGAGGCATTGTCAGACTCCAGCCTTCGAGAAGAGGCCACATAAGTAATATTAACTTCTGTAATTTCCTTGTTACTCTTCAGCAGGTTATTAATTAACTGAATGTAACCACTGGCTGTTGATAAATCCTTTTAACTAATTCAAATTCCATATCGAGCTGAGAGCACTTTCACTCGAGCTGCTGCCCAAGTTAAGCTGGGTGAGGAATTATTCCTGATGTGTTTTCCAGCACTGGGGCTGGGGCAGAGGGAGAGAAGATATTTGTTTGCTTGATTCCACATGACAACTCCAGGGTAACTGAATAGACTGTACGGTCGGGTTGACAGGGCTGAGCACCCGCCAGCAGCCTCGCTCACATACCAGAGCCAGGGGGATGGAAGGGGCACTGGCAGCTGGGATGGAGCCCGTCCGAATTTCTCCAAAGAGCACCAATTTGCCATCAATTATTCATGTTTTTCCGAGGTCTCGCTTCTGAGAGGTATGAATAACTTAAATACGTGTTCGTGTAACAGTTTGAATAATGAATAAATTACTGCGAGGAGGGGAGTTGAGGAGCAGGGCTGAGTGTTAAATAATGGAGGAGGTTTTGGAGGGAATGTGGTCGTTAGCAGTGCGGCTCTTCCTGGGTTTCTCTGGCTGCAGGAGCTGTGGCTGTGAGATGTAGAAATGTATTACAGTGATGCCTGTGAGAAGTGCTGTGAGTTGGCTGGAGGTGCCAGGCAAGGAAGAAGCAGTGTCTGTGTGTGGGACGTGAACCTGCAGCACCCCATGATCTTCCTGGGGCTTGGATGTCTCCTTCCCCTCACCGTGCTTGGGGGCACTTTGTCCCTGGGCTCCAGAATTAAAGCCTTCCTTTGGGGGACCCTGGCACACTGGGGAGCTGCACACGGGGTCCTATTAAATCACCAGCTGGAGAGACACCGGGGTGGATTGCCAGGTACCTGGGAGGAACTTCAGGACATTGAGTGCTTGTCTGGTGACTGCTGCTTCATAGGAGACTTTGAGGTTCAGTGACTTTTGCATTTATTTACTGCTCTAGTCCAATTTTCCCTGCCAGAGTGGCATTTTTCATGACAGAGTCCCTGTATTCTGACCCTCTAGTTCCTCATGCTCTGCTCCATTTCCTCCTTTGCTCTCTTTAGACAGAAATACAAGTTATTCCCAATGTAAAATTTTAAACCAAATTCTTTTTCTGTAACATCACTGCGGTCTTGAAAATGTCACAGATCTTAAAGCTCGTTAAGAGGCCCTTGAAAATGAGCAGCTTTTGAAAGCATCATTGTGACAGTGATGGAATTGGTGTTTGTTATGAAGCAATTTATTCCGTCTTAGCACTGTGTTGTTTAGTTTAGCCTAATATTTTAATATCACAGAGACATTTAAACATGGAATTCTTAGAAATCTGCCTTACTGATGTTAAAAATACTAAGTCTTATGAAGTGTTATATAAAGCATCAGTGTGTGCTGAACCAGCAGCCAAATACGATTTCTTATAGATTGAAAATCAGAGAAAACTGTCTGGACAGTACCCAGATTATCAAGTAATTTAGTTATATAAAAAATTGATCAAGTTGTCTGTTTGCAGCAGTAGAAGTTGGCAAGATCCTAAGTACATTCTTACCCCTCTGCAGCAGTGGCTTCTGCACGGGTTGTGCAGCCAAAACTGCCTTGGAGCTCGGTGAGACCTGGTTCAGTTCAGGCTGATTCTGACCCATAAACCTGCTGATTAAACCAGTTCATCACAGGGGAGAATATTCACACATCTGGAAGGGCCCTGAACTGCCTTCAGGGTGGTGGCACAGCCCTGGAATTCTGGAAGGAGAGATCTCTTCAAAGGTTCCTGATTGTCCTGTGGTGGCCTCCATAGGGACACAGGTTCCTTGTGCCCAAGAGCTGGGTGCAAGTCAGCTCCCAGCACTGCAGCGAGGTGTTCCATTAGTAAAAACCAGTTTTCATGACTGAAATAAATTTTAGGGCTTAAAATTAAATAATAGATTTCATAATCTATTAT
Organism: Regulus satrapa; assembly: GCA_013396955.1. Classification (NCBI taxonomy): domain Eukaryota; kingdom Metazoa; phylum Chordata; class Aves; order Passeriformes; family Regulidae; genus Regulus; species Regulus satrapa. Next base: position 276,784 of record VWZN01020378.1, on the reverse strand, counting down.
TTTATCATCTGGTCCAGCTCAGCATCCATGGGATTTCAAGGGATGTGAAGTGTGGAAACCTGTCCTGACAGAAAAAAAGAGAGAGGCTCATAGGAAACAATGGTTGTCTTGTGGGAAGATTTTAAATATATGCAGCTGATCCCATGGGAACTGCTGTAGTCTATTCACCCTGTGTGAAAATGATGCTCTCTCAATATAATCTTTAATCCTTTTCTTTCACTGAAAAATGTAAGAACTTTATTTCCAAGTTTTGAAAGAATGCTCTGTTGTAGGGAGTAAATACTTTCCAAGCATAGGAATAAAATAAATTTTGATTAGTGCAACACAGAAGGGAAATGTTCTCTAAAAATCTTGTATTCTGTCCATTAATTGCATGGATGTGGATGTTCTTGGGAAATGTACCCAGGCTTTTTTTTCCCTGGGTCAGTGCAAGGGGGAAAAGGAAGTATCCAGCAGTCTTGGCAATATTACAAATTTCTATAACTCTTTGAGACAGAAATTCCACAATTTTTTTTCTTGTAAGATGGGGAAGAAGAGTTTCAACAGAAGGGAATTCTACCTGAAATTAAAATTTTACTTTGAAGATGATTCTAAGCTTCCTGCTATCCACAGAAAAGGAAACTAAAAGTAAATATGCAGTTGTTGCAAACATTTATCTCCAGAGCATGGAAATCCAAGCCTCCATGCACGTGTGAGTAGCACCAGCCCAGGGCTCAGCAGAGCTGTCTCCTGGCCGTTAAGGGTCCAGGTCCTGAGGGTTAAACCCTGTTTGGTGCAAAGCAGTCATTCCTGGAGGAGTCCTGAGGAGAATTTTACCTTCTGGAAAGGCAAAGATTCTCTAACACTATTTTCCTTCTGTTTTCCCCCAGTGTCTTTCATCCAAGGCATCCAAAGCCCTCTGTGTAATCCATGAGTTAAGCATGGCAACATGGCTGCCAGGTAAGGAAAGGGAGATTTTGTTTCCTTTTTAAGGTTACTCGAAGGTTACTTGGGCTGTGTCGTGCCCAAGATGACCATGATAAAACAGCTCCCAGTTCTCTGACACGAGTCTCTCCAGTTTGAGGGAATTCCCAGATCACTTTTCTCTCCCGTGGAATTTACATTTTTGAACTAGATGCTCATTCTATGCCTTTTAGATTTTTGCAAATTTCAGAAAATGAGCATGGCCTTGTGTTTAGCAAAGAGCTTTGGCACCTGTGGTGGTCCAGCCTTTCCGTGGGGAATAGGAAATTCCATGTGGGAGTTGTGCTGCAGCATCTGGGGAGAGCCATGCTGAGGTGCCCACGGCAAACTGGCATCACAGAGGATGGGGGCTCTGGAAATTCATTACATTCCCTTGGGAACCCTGCCTGGGCTGGGAGCATCCCTGTCCTCACTGCAGCTGCAGCAAGGGAGAAACCAGAAAATCCTGAAAAGGTTCACTTCACGTGAACTCCAGTGACCCGGGTTCCCTAAAATTCCTTAAGCAGAGTGAAGGTTTTCCTGATGATGTTGTGTAGTACAGAACTAGATAAAAAAAAGGTCATTGCACAATTGTGTGAAGGTTGTGTTTCTGTTTGCAGTGGGATAACACCCAGAAAATCAAGCAGCTGGATTTACATTTCAGGTCTTTCAGAAGTTAAGGAAATTATTTTCTTGTAGAATTTCCTTCACTGTAAATATTAAAAAATTTTTTTCTTCTCCCTTCCTCTTTGGTTTAAAAGATACTTTTTTCCTGTCCTTCTAATGTCATTCTGCAGAAGCTGAGCTCCTGATAAACTGTAAGGCTCAGCCTTTCAGCTCAAGTTCAATTGGCTTTTGGATGCCTGTAGGTCCAACTGCCCTTTTACATGGAATTTTTATTGTTAATCTTCTATTATTGGGGGAATTATTTTGCAAACAGACCAATTCAGTAGCTTCAAGCTCTGAAACCTGTCAGGCTGGCTTTTATTCTGATTGCTTCTGATAAGGAGCTTTGGTAAGAATGCTGTGCCTGCAGCAAGTGGAGGGATTCACCTTGGAGGGGAGCAGCTTCAAGGTCCCAGGCAAAGGGTGCTTCTTTCAGCTTGGCATGAAAAGGGAAAGGAGGGGTTGAAAATCAGATCAAACCTTGGAATTAATGTGGGACTGCCCCAGAACCAGTGCAAGTGGTTTGTGTTATAAGCTGAGAGTTTTTTCCTGCATAACAATGACTTGGAGTTTGTTCCAAGCATCGGTTCCCCACATTTTAGCCTTGGAAAGGTGCAAATTCGTGCTGTGAATCCCCTCTGATGCAGTGCCAGAGGGATCCAGGCAGGACGGGACAGCTTTGGCCAAACTTTTTGCCTTTTCCATTCTTTCTGTTTGTGGGACACAAATACAGCAAGTGAGAAAACTCTAATGGGGGGTATGGAGTCAAGCTGATGGAGGTTCGAGGTGAAGACACACCTCAGGAACTACACCTAAATTTTCCTTAAAAAAAGGAAAAACTAAAAATTACATGTGATAAGACACGATTTGTTTTCCCTCTTGCTCAGTGCCTGCTGCCTATTAATAGCAAATCTTGTCGTGAGCAAGGAAATGCTTAAGGAACAATTCTCTTTAATACTGATGCAAGGAAAGTATTTCCAGCATGGTTACACAATGTAAGCATTAAGAGGATTTTCTATAATTCCATTTCCAAGAGCTCACAATAAATAAATGGGGTTTTTTCTGAGTGTTTTCTATAAAACTCACATAAAATTCTTGGTTCAGGTAGAGCTCAGGACCTCTCTGAGAAACTCCTGTGTAGAAGAACAGCCAGGGAAGGATCATTTGCAAAAGTCTGATGATATTCTCCGGGATCAGGGAATATCCTGAGCCGGAAGGGAGCCGGGAGGATGATCAAGCTCAGCTCCTGCAGAAGGGGCTGCTGAGTTTCAGAGCAGCTGATTCAAGGGAGGGCTCCACGGACCTTCCTTCCTGGAGCACTTTTCTGCACTATGTGGGCACATTTTGTTGTACTACTCCTGAGGCTCACGTTAAAAGCCAGAGCAAACCTCAGACCCTCTTTTGTGCTCTTGTAAAAGCTGCAGAATGACAGTATTTATTCCTTCGGCCAGGAAATCTCCTCTCCAGCAAGGCTGTTCACTTGTTCTCTTTCTTTCAAACAGTGTGAGCTTACTGAGGGCTGTTTCCCCTCCTTCCTAGGGAAGGATAGCTTTCCACTAACACAGAGAGTTCTGTTTCCTCTATTAAAAACAACTGCCCTCAAGTGGAGCAGGCTTTGTATTTTGCCCTGGAAACAGAGCAGCTCATTCAGAGATAAGGCCTCCTGCATTTGGGTTCCTCCAGTCACCTGACGGAGCCATGGGTAACTTTTAGGCTGCTTTAGTCTGCATTCCTGGGATGCCTTCCCCGTGGCACCGCAATTAACAGCTCCGGGATCCCCGCCTGCAGCCCCTGGATGTTGCCCGGGGCGAGAGGAGGAAAGGGGCAGGCTTTGTCCCCAGAGCACCTGTCCCCATCCCCGAGGATGGCCCGGGGGGATCCCGAGCAGGTAAAAAGGAATCTGTTTGTGTCTGGAGCTGTCTGAACTTTTTTTGTTGGACTTGGGAATGGCTGAGTGTGAGTAGGGTGAGAGCACCCGATCCCTGTGGTTCAGGTGGGTGATTTGTGCCTCGGGATTTGCAGTCTCGGCTCCTTCCTGCTTCTGCTTGATGAAATTGGGAGTCCTTGTGGAATGGTATTGACAGAGCTGGGGAAATTAAAACAGCCCCGTCTTGTGGCATTAGCAAGTGCAATGTATTGCCTACTAAAATAGGCAATACAATTTAAAATTAAATTTTAAAATTTTAAATATTAAACTCCCTTGTTCCAGGAAGTTGCTTCCAGAAGGTTCTTAGTGTTTGGCCTTGGTTTTGCCCCTTCTGTGGTTGCCCCAGCCCTGGCAGCGTTCAAAGCCAGGCTGGGTAAGGCCTTGGGCAACCTGGGCTAGTGGGAGGTGGCCCTGTCTAGGGCAGAGGGCTTGGGACTGCGTGGGCTTTAAGGTCCCTCACAACTCTTTAATGTTCTGTGATTCTCTGGTTGTAATTGACATATTTTTTCCATAGAAAAGAGAATAAATTAGGGATTGTGGGTACTCCATATCTCAAGTAATAATTGTAAGTGGTATATCCTGTGGTTTTGTCAACCCAAGAGAAGAATCCAGAGGAGTTGATACCCAGAGTGAATCCGTGTGGGACCTAAGCAGAGTTTTAGGACTCAAGAGCAGGACACTTCCTAAAGTGTGAGCCTGGTGCTACCTCTGTCCATTCCTCAGCCAAGGAGAGGAACAGAGTTTCACCTCAGGCAAGGCTTTGTTTTAGAGGAGTTTAAAGCACCCTAGGGTTCATTTTGGTAACAAAAGTGATAGGGGGGTTTTTGTTTGGTTTTTTTTTTTTTTTCTAAACAAAGCTTGTTATCTTCTCAATCTTGCTAATAATGTTTTTCTGGAGTCAAGACACCACAACCCAGAAAACAAAGGAAGTGGCTTCACCTACCTGCTGGAGCTCTGCTCCTGACCAGGGAAAGGGCTTTGGAACCCTCAGCAGCTGCTCCAGGCACCAGCTTGCTCAGGTAACATGCAGGAAAAGGAAGAAAACCTGGGGTTCAGTTATTATGTATTTTTTAATCTAATTTTAATCTACTGAGTGTTAGAAGGTAAAAATTCACACAGTTCATGAATGTGCTTGAGGATGTCCCTGGCTCAGGGGGTCCTGTCTGACACTTTCACACACATTTACAAAGCTTTGCTAAACTGGAATATGTCAATCAATGCATTTGCTAATATTTTTTTTTTCTGTCATTGCTGTTTTCTTTTAGACTGGGGCCAAGGAAGCCTTGAAATACAGCCCAGATTTATCTTTCATATGAAACTGATTGCTCCTGGCCAGGATTGTCCCTGCTCTGTCCCCAGCTGAGCTCTCCATGCCCATGGTGCCTGCAGAGGGTGGCTGAGCAGGGCCATGCATCATCTCTTCGGGCTGGTTTTGGCACAGAAGGACCTGTCCCGGGCAGGGGATCTCTTCTCCCTGGAGGATGCTGAGATCGAAGGAAGCCTCTCTGAAGCTCTTGAACAGATCAGAATCATTAGTTCAGCTGCAGTGAGTGAAACAATGTCCTTAATAATTTTTTATGAGATTATATTATATAAATAAGGGGGTGAATGTATAAACAATTTAAATTCCTGATAAGACTCGAAGAGCAAAGCATAATATTTAAAAATGTGCTGACAAAATCCAGCTCCCACCAACTTCAAAGATATTTCAAATTCATCTTTATAATAGTTTTTTATTAGATAGTTATTTAAAGCACATTAAAGATTCTATGAGATTACAGGGGTCCATACCTTCCCAATAATGACAATTAAGACCTGTGGGATGACATATTCCAGAGTTTTATCACGCTGAACATTTATTGTAAAGGTGGATGTGGGAAAATGGACACTGGACTGCTACACAAACCTAATTTTGTGAGGTCCTGGCAAAGCAGTTCATTGGCAGATGTCTTTTGCTGTGCTCCAGGACTACCAGACCAACGACAACGACCAGGCTGTGGTGGAGATCTGCATCACACGGATCACCACGGCCATCAGGGAGACTGCATCCATTGAGAAGCACGGCAAGGCCCTGGTGGCTCTCTGGGAGTCGTGTCTGGAGCACAACCTGAAGCCCTCTGGCAAAGACGAGGATGCCCCGCATGCCAAAATTGCATCTGACATCATGAGCTGCATCCTGCAGGTAGAGCTGGGCAGGGAGCAGGAGTGCTGTGCTCTCCTTGCCAGCTCGGGTTTGCTTTTAGAAATGCTTCTGCAGCTCTCCTTTTGGGTGCTTGTGAGTGGTTATGTTTAAAACTAGGAGCTTGTTTGCACTGTTCTGATTCCTCCTCTCTTGAAATCGTTGAGGTAACTCATAGAATCATGGAATGGTTTGGGATGAAAGGACCTTAAAGCCCAGCCAGTGCCACCTCTGCAGTGGCAGGAACACCTTCCACTGTCCCAGGCTGCTCCAAGCCCTGTCCAGCCTGGCCTTGGGCACTGCCAGGGATCCAGGGGCAGCCCCAGCTGAGTTATAAAAGTACATTTGCTGCTCCCTAAAACAGAGCTTTTTATTGGCAAGTTCCTATGCATTTAAAAAAAAAAAAAGGTATAAAATGAGGTTTTCCAGCAGATGTGGGGGACAGTTGGAACAATAATGAGTATCTGCCAGCTGGGCCGGATCTCAGGCAGGTCTCTGTTGATATCAGCAGCAGGGAGGTCCCCAAGGTTTGCAAACATCATTGTATCACTTTATTGAAATCTGCTCTTCATTGTCACCTCCACATTTTCCAAGTGTGCCTTCCTGCCCTGATGTTTATCATGGAACAAATGAAACTTTTCTCCTTCCCTCTGAATTCAAACCTTTTCTTAACTAAGGATTTTATCTTTATTGTAAGGGGTGGGGGGGAAAAAAAGAATTGTTCTTTAGAATTTTCTTAGATCTTTTAAATCCTAGTCAGAGAGCCAAGCCTTATCTTCCAATTCTTTGTGTGGAGCAGCAGAGCAATAACTTGGAGCAGCATTTGGCTCCTGCTCTGTGGTGTCTCAGCCAAACATAACGAGGCATTATGTTGATTTAAACATGCTGCTGCAGAAAGCTACATTTATTTGAAGGGCTTTTCTCATTAAAGATGCAGCTTTTGGTCATATGGCAGCTGCCAACGTTATCTGTCTTGACACCAAGGGATGGCTGCAGCCCCCTCTTCCTCAGGGGTCTCTGGAAAGGAATGTCCACTGCTTGGCAAGCCTCTGTTCCAAGGGAAAATCGTGAGAGCCACTCAAACCCTATGGAATAACAGATTTGGGGTTTCTCAGTCTGAATTTGTTCAGAGCTGCTTCAGAATGAAAGTCCAGAAAGTCTGCTCTGCCTTCCTTTGCACTGTTCTGTGGTGTCTGAAACATCTGGGTTCCAGGGGTTGCCTGGGATTTCAGCTGCTAATTACACATAATCACATTGCAGGATTATTTTCAGAAACAGGGATGTGCTTCAGTTTCAAAGAGCTGCTCAGAACTGAGTGGAGAGGAGAGCATGGCACTGGTTAAGGAGGCTCCAGAGGGAATGTGGGTCCTCAGTCACAGGCAGACGTGTCCTGCTGCTGTGGGAATTTAGCAGGCAATGGATGTGTGTGGTTTGTACACACAATTTTCTCTATTAATAATAGCAGAAAACCTTTTCTGACCTGGAATCAAAACCCTGGTGTACTCTCGAGGACCCTGGGATAACAGAAGCTTGGAGCCATATTAGGAAGAGGAGTTTGCACCCTTGAGAAATCTCAGAGTTCAGAGGAATTGGGCTGGAGGTTCCCAGAGCAGTTGTAGCTGCCCCTGGATCCCAAGATCTCCTGGTCCAAGACCAGGCTGGACACTGGGGCTGGGAGCACCTGGGACAGTGGGAGGTGTCCCTGCCATGGCAGGGGTGGGGCTGGGTGGGATTTAAGGACCTTCCAACCCCAACCATTCTGGGATTCTGTGATTTTAAATTAAAAAATGAAATCTTAATTAATACAGAATAATTAATGATCAATACTAAAGCTATTACACTGTGAGCAAGTTTCCAGTGCAGTTCCAGTGAGTGGCTGCTCCAACATGTGTTTCCTGTGCTTTGGGATGATGGATACAACCTCTGTCTTCCCAGGGTGCACCAAACACAAAATGTCTTGTTACAAATGTTAACACGTAGTTACTGCACTTCATATCTTATATATTTTATTTTTATTTATTTATATTTATGCACCAATATTTTGTTAGTGCCCTTCTGCTTCCTCTAATAGAAGACAAAAATAGGGCTTTTCTTAACACTTCCTGCTGCAGTCGTTCTAAATTTCTGTACTTGCTTTTTCTTTGACTCCTGCCTTCAGTGCTGGTACCAAAACATGACCTTTCTTGATAAGTTTTTTGATTTTTTTCTCCTTGTTGCTTTGACTTTGCTTTTCCTACTCTGCCCAGCACGAGACTCTTACATTATATTAATCTCCTCCCCCCATTTTTGCAGAATTACAACCGGCCTCCAGTGATGGCCTTGGCTGTGCCAGTGGCAGTGAAATTCCTGCAGAGGGGCAATAAGGAGCTGTGCAGGAACATGTCCAGTTACCTGTCCTTGGCTGCCATCGCCAAGGCAGAGCTGCTGGCCGAGCACACAGAAAGCATCGTCAGGAGTGTCCTCCAAGGTAGGCCCAGCCCAGAGTTTGGGTTTAGTCCAGCTGTGTGACCAGACCAGTTAGGCTGGGTTAGGCATGCACAGAATCATTATCTTATAGAATTAATCAATCATTAGGGGTGGGAAAGACTCCAGGATCAATCCAAGCATTAAACAAATCATATGAGCTGTATAAAGCTATGGAAATATCTATAAACGTGATCAAATGTATTAATCACACTCTGATAACAGACTTCCTCAAGGAATATGTGAATTTACTGCACCTCTGGAGGTTTTGGTATGGATTGGCTGACCCACAGGGCAGGAAATACATCTGTACTCGTTAATATTCCTGGCTAATGGACTCCAAATTATCAGCCCTGATGTGAGGCACCAGCCATGGAGCTCTTATCCTTCCTCTTAGTGTCACTGGCACAGCTCCAAAAGAGAAATGGGGATGAAATTAATCCCATTCTGTGGTGGAATAGTCAGATGGAAGATATAAAAGCTTTGTAGTGGTTCTTTCATTTTGGCTACGTTATTGGCTTTATATAGCACAATGTTGCTAATCTCTTTACATTTTATTTTTTGTGGTTTAAAAAGCCAAAAATATTCATTCCTCTATAAAAGGAACTCCAATTGAACTGGAGTAATAAAGTTCACAGTGTTTGTTGCAATACACTGCTACTGCAGTGGTAAAATCAGTGTTCTCCTTTGAGTAGGGGTAATAGCAGTAAGTAGCAATAACTAATTATTAAAAGAACATTGTTATGAAGATGTTAAGCCCTCAAATTAAGCATGTTCATCCTGCATTTATTATTTTTAAAATAATTTATTAATTTCTTCTGTTAAGACTTTTTAATGGGCTAACATTAAGCATCGCCACTTGTAACTGTGGGGTAGTAACAGAAAGAAACAGTGAATATATTCAAGGTTTTAGGGAAAGTGATGCACACCCACAGCAGCAGATTTCAGCACGGCCGAGCCATGTATTTATGTCCTTCCACCAGCAGATGTTGCTGTGGATATCAGGTTTGGGAATTCCAGCCTAGAAGGGGCCACTCAGAACAGGCAAAATGATTTGTTTTGCCTAGTGACTTAATTACCCTGCACATAATTGCTGTTTCAGGCTTGAGGAGCTGGGTTTGCAGCAGGCTGAGCACTGAGAGCTGCCCTGAGAGTGTTTGCTAAAGGGAGCAGGAGGCAAAGCTGCTGAGGATGAATTTCCAAGGCAGTTTTTGGAGACAAAGCCATGCTGTGGGGCTGCACAGACGGGGCTCAGCCTCGTGGCACCAGGCTGAGCAAATTTTGGCCCCTTGCCTGCAAATGTTGGAGAGGAACTGGAGTTTTTCATTACTTGGGGCAACTCTTTGGCTGCACAGCCAGGTTCTTATCTCATTAGCTAAAAAAGAACTCTTTGGAAAGGGTTTGACTGCGTGCGCTCCAAACACGCCTGTGCTGACACCATCCATCAGCACCGGGGCTCACCCGGATCCATTCCCGTTCCCAGGGGACAGCAACAGCTCTGCCCCGTAATCAGAGAGTCCAGAGAGCGGCTGCTCTACCTCCCAGGACAGCTCCAGCATCCTGTGGTGCCGGGCTGTGGCTCAGCCTCGCTCCTCCATCTGTGCTGGCAGCGCAGGATTGCAGGACTGGTGGAACCCCGGGCACAGAGAATTTCAGGCTCTCTGTGCTGCCAGGCACTGACCCCAGGAGAACACTGCGCTGACCTGAGGCCGTGGAGAAGGCTCCAAAACTGAGTGGTGGGACTGGGATTGGGGGGATGGGTGTGTAGCGTAAATAGAAGTGCGTAATATCACAGTGAAAAACATAATGTAAGGTTCTAGGATATAATAATATATATAAAGCAGGATGGAAGTTTTAAGGCGTTGGCTTTCCTTCTCCTTCACCTTCTTCTTAAGTTTAGGTAAAGCTGTGTGTTGAGTAGAAAAGTCCACAGCCTGAGCAACAAACAATTGTTGAGTTAAAAGTAAAAATAATTTAGCTGGCCTTTATTCATTAGTTAGTTTACCCTTAAAAGGCCTTGTAGAGAGATACTATCATCGCCATTGCTACCTTGTTAGCTTAAAATGGTAGAGCTCACAGCTTGTGAAATTAATAAAAATAAAGACTAATAAACATCTAAGTCCAAACAAGAGCAACATCTTTAAACAACAGCTTTAATCCCAACCCTAAAAGAAGCCGATAAGCCACCTTACAAATTAGCAGAGGCTTTTTCATCACTGGAGCCCAAATTCCCCCAAAATGCTATTTCCTTGCTGTTTTCCAAGCTGTTGACAGAGGAAAGCGCAGCTGAGTGAGGGAGGGAAGAGAGAGGTGTGCTGGTGGAGGTGAGCTGTGGGGCTGGGAGAGCTTTGCTGGTCCTGGGAGCTGATGAAGGAAGAGCAGAGCGCCCGGGGAGAGGGAAGTTTTCCAGCTGAGTCAGTGAGGATGGAAGGCCTGGCTTTGCATTTGGACCTCTGCCAAACCTGAGCTGGGACAGGAGAAGGCTTCTTCCAAGACAAAGCATTTCAGGTATGAGCTGCAGTAAGAGGAGCAGCCAGGAAGGATTTCTGGAGATCTTCTTGAGGATTTTCCTTTTCCTGGTGCATTTCATGGACATTTGTTTTCACTTAATGGAGGGCATTGAACAGAGAGAGGATTTGAGAGTGGTTTTGCCCTTGCACAATGTTGGGACCCTGAGTGTTTTTGTAACTCTGATGATCTGGGTTTTGGCTGCCAGAGATGAACAGAGGTAATATTTCATTGTTCTGTAGCTAAGGTTATTTGCAGATATTACTTAGTGAGGGATTTTTGTCAAGTTTACTGCCAAGAATTTATAACGTAGATACGTTTTTATTGCAAGGTAACAGGAGAAATTCCAGCAATCAGAGCAATTCTTTTAACCTTAAATAAGCAGTGCTGCCAAAACTTTGGAGCAGGTCGTATAAGTTTAGAGATGAAGCACAACCCTCTTGAATGGCACAGGAAAGCAGAATTTACCTTTTATTTTTTTGCTGCTTTTGTATCCGGGCAGCAAGGATCTGTCATGGTCAGGAGGAAGTGTAGCAGAAACATGTCAAGAAATTTGTCAAAGTGTTCTTAGGACAGCTGTAGAGAATGAGAGAGACAGGGAAACCTGGGAATAGAGAAGAAGGATGGGCTGCTTCCAGGGGAAATAAGAATTGCTTTGAATAAGACTTTCCTTATGATAACTTGTTCAGAGGCTTCAACAGGTAGCAAGTGATGGTTCTTGTAAATGTTACATACCCAGTGAGTAGGATATTCATCATTCTCTGCTTGGGCTCTGTTTTCTGCATGGAAATCATCAACAGTTCTTTGGCTCTCTGCAGCTGCTGTTGTGCTCTGTATCCTGCCCTAGGCTTTTAGGGGATTTGGGATAAGTTTGTGTGTGAGAGAGGGAGAATTGCTGGCACTGAGCAGCAATTCTGTCTTGTACAAACCCCCTGAGGGCAGCAAAGAAGTCCAAATGTACCTTAAAACCTGGCTCCAGAGGGCCAGGATTGTGCATGGGGTCTCTCTGATCCCGTGAGATGTTCTATTTATGTTTTCTCTAGCGGCAGCTAAAACTGCACGGTTCAAAATGTGGAAAAAGTCCCACCTTGGACTTGGTTCAGAATTTTGGTTTATGAGAAGAGTAGAGAGTTTTAGTCTAGTAAAGTATCTTTATTTACAAAACAACTTTACAAAAATAATTTCAATAAAATTATCACCAAGTCACTGTACAATATAATACAGCTGCATTTCCTCCCAATGTAACGTCAGATTATGATGGGGAATATTATTTTTATATCAATCCATGGCAGAAATAATGCTTTAAACAAGGAACTAGCTTTCTTAGAATCTACGCATTACTAACAAAAATAGACAATACAATTCTTGACTTGGGTGGTTCCTCTGCAAAATTCACATTAACAGTATAGAACCCAAGGACTGGGGCAGCCTGGAGGGAGCCTGGAATGTTTTGGGTTGGAATGGACCTTAAAGCTCATCCAGTGCCACCCCCTGCCAAGGGCAGGGACAGCTTCCACTGTCCCAGGGTGCTCCAAGCCCTGTTCCCCCTGGCCTTGGGCACTGCCAGGGATCCAGGGGCAGCCACAGCTTCTCTGTTTTACAATGCCAGGTCAGGTTTTCCTCAGCAGGGAAGTCAGGAGCTCCATTTGGCTCCTGAATGTCCCTGGTGACCCTCACTTTATACATCAGAAAACACTGCACTGGAGAGACAGAGCTGCCTGGCCCCAGGAGCAGCTTTTCCAATGCCATGCCTTGATCTGTGGCTGCGTTTTCAGGGTTTTGCCAGGACAGCAGGCAGAGATCTGATCCCATCTCCACAGTGCCTCATTCAGTGAGCTTGCAGCACTGATGTTCCTTGGGAATGGCGGAGGCAGGGGCTGCTGGCTGCTGTGGTACTGACGTTCAGCTCTGTGAAATGCATTCCCTGTGCAGACCCCGGGCTTTAGGACACGTACTGGGCTCCTCCATAGGGCAGCACCTCCGTGACCCCCCAGCCCACCACGTTGCCCCGGCTGCCACAGGTGTCCCCCGTGCCCTGAGCTGTGACCTCGGCCGGGCTGAGCACTCGGTCCCACAGGTTAAAGCCAGTCAGCTTCCCCGAGAAGGCCAGGGCTTCGTCAAACCCCCCTCCCAGGCAGCAGCCGTTCTTCTCCTGGCCGAGCTGCAGGATGCCCCCATCGGGAATGGTGTGAGCACCAGCCACGTCCCAGGCACTGGCTGCCAGCTGCCCCTGTGCCCACAGGGATGCAGAGCCATTCTCCGAGCTCCAGGCGCCGCACAGGTGGAGCCACTTCCCAGGAATAACCACATTTCTGGCAGACAGCCTGTGCTGGGCTCCCCCCACAGCGAGCACGGCCGAGTCCCGGCTCAGGTACAGCTGGAGCTCATAGGGGTTGAACTTGGTCCCATAGGAGAAGACGATGGTTTTGTCCAAGGCCTCGGTCACCTTGAGCCAGATGCAGGCAGTGAAGGAGCTCAGAGTCATTCCAGAGGTCGGGTGGACACTCCCGAAGATCTTCCTCGAGCGCATGGGGAACAGAATTGCAGTTTCACAGCCTGGAAGGGTTGAGAAGATGGTTAGGTAGATATGAACTGGTTTGTTTGCATGTGCACAGTTAGGACCTTGGACATTGCACAGAATCACTAAGGTTGGAAAAGACCTCTATGATCACTGAGTTGTGGCAGCCCCATCCCTGGCAGAGCCCAAGGCTGGGATGGATGAGGCTTGGAGCAATCTGGGATAGGGAAAAGTATCCCTGCCCATGGCAGGTGGGATTGGAACTAGATGATTTGCAAGATCCCTTCACCCCAAGGCATTCCATGATTCTGTGAAGTCCAACTGCCAGCCCAGCAGCACCTTGTTCACTACTAAACCAGGCCCTCAGGTGCCACATCCACCCATTCCTGAGCACTTCAGGGATGGGAACTCCATCACTCCTCCAGGCAGCCTGTCCCAATGCCTCACCCAGGGCTCAACTCCAGGCTTCCCAAAGAGAGTTGAGAGCCCAGCCCATCCAGTGGGACATAGGAACCTCCCTCAGGATGATTTGAAGGAGCGGTCAGAGCTGGTGGAAGAATTGCTGGACACTATGGCAAAGGATAATCTGGCTCCAGGAATCTCTTGGCTCTTTCCTGCCTCCACAGGGGGGCACTGACATCCAAAGGGTAAATGCAGCCTGTCTGCGCTGCTGCTTCCTTTGGAAGCTCTGAATGGAGCATCACCTCCTGGGAGAGGGACTCTTTTGGCCCTTGAAACTGGGTAATTCTGCCAGGTAATTGGGTAACCCTCTCTCAGTGCCACTGAAGTGTTGTTTTATCCTCTGTTCTGAGTGGGGAGTAGTGAAAATACCTCAGTTGTATGGAGGGAAGGGGTCAGGGATCCCCCAAAACAGCAGGTTCAGACACTGAGGCATTCCCAGGAGAGGGGAGGAGGCTGTGCCATGGACAACAGGGCATCAGGGCACTGGAGCTTCTGAAAAGCAGAAAATCTCAGCAGGAGCGTGCTGAGATGGGGTTGCTTATTTAATTTACATGACTCCCTTTCCTAGCCCTGCCTTTAAGATTTTTCAGTCAGGAGCATCAATGGGCACTGGTTAAATGGCAGAAATTATGAGACAACTGATACTTTTAAACCAGCTCTTCTCCCATGTCCAATTAATCAAAGTGTTGATAATAGAAATTAGATTAGTTAAAACCACTAACAGAAATTTATGCAGCTTGGGAAAGCAACTGGTGATCAGTAAAGCCAAGACATTTCTGGTGGTTTCTGTGCTGTTCTCTGGTTGTACCTAAGTTAATATCCAAGGTGACAGGAGGGAACAAGCAGCCCCTTCTCCAATTAAGCTGCTTCATTTCCTGTTTAAAGAAGCTGGAGGATCTGAAATGTCTAAAACGTGTGTGGAAATTTCTGCTCCAGGGAATGAAGGACTCTTTGTGCCTTCCAGGACTGAGCTGCTGTGGTATTTCATGGGCTGCTTCCCTCTAGCTTTGAGCAGATTTTACATCTCCCATTGACCCTTTTGAGGAGGGGCAGGGTCAGTGAGCAACTGCTGGAGATTCTCCTTAAAATGCTGCTTAGGAGCACTATTGTGAAAGAGCTTTTAATTAGCAGGCTTTCAGGCTCTATTATCAAAGCCTAAACAAAATTAAAACCAGCCTCAGTAAAGAACAAAAAAGTGTGATTAGAAAATCCCTCAAGAGTATGGCTGGCAGTAAGTCAAGATGTGAGAAATTAAAGTCAGTTGCTAAAAATTCCCTTGGAAAAAAAAATCCAGAGAGATACTCTGGAAATACTTAAAATGTAGCCTTTAAATTTACAAGTATGATTGTTTTATGTGAAATCACGTGGGAACCAGTGGAAACCAGTGGAAATAAATGATCCACAATGCAGATTGAGTTTGTTGCTCTCACCTAGTGCAGAATAGCTGCTGAGGCTGGTTGGGGTACAGGGAGATAAGGAATGAGGTCATGCTCTCTGCAAGGCTTGTGTTTGAGGAATATGCTCAAAGACCTCCTCCCAGCACTCTGAGGTGGTGTGACAGGGCAGTGAAAACCATTTACTTCTAAATCTGAGTCCGTGCCCTGCGTGCAGGGATGGGTTCGGGTGAGGCTTTAAGAGCTTTGATGTGAATGATGTTGTGGCTGTGCTGTTGCCTTTGCTGTGGCAATTACTGCTCCTTTCTGCTCCCCAGGGTGAGAGCTCGCTCTGGAGATGCTGCACCCCTCCTTCCTACGCAGCCACCCTGCAGGGGTAGATTCTGGGGGCTTTAGGTTGCAGTAACTTCTGTTTGTGGAAAACAGAGCCGTTAATCAGCAGTTAGAAGGCAGGCAGTGACAGCTCGCTGGTGGGCAAGGTGATTTCACTGCAGTTTATCTTGCACAGGGTAATTCTCTACCCACACTTTAAACAAATGAGGAGCTGCTCTGCCACACCCCAGCTGCTGCTTTTTTTTGGGTGTCTCGTTGCACTGCACAGAAAAGCTGAGCTGGGATTTCAGGCACGAGCTCACCTTTGTACGGCCACCTCACTGACCAGTGCAAATGTTTTGGAAGGGGAAAAATCCCCCAAACAACAGCAGCATGGGTTGCTGATTTCTCTGTGCCAGTGGGAATACTCAGGGCAGAATATTCCCACTGGCACACAGGGAATGTGCCCTCTCTGCCCTGGAAGTGTGCCTGGCTGGCTGGCAGCAGCATGGCCAGCTCTAGGACGCTGGAGCTGTGAGGAGATGCTGATGCCAGAAGAGGAAGGAGTGGGAACATGCAGGAGAAGAGGAGAGTTGTGTGCCTGGTGCCAATGCACAGGAGCCACCAGCTGGAGAGGCAAAAGCTGAGAGAAGATAATCTGGATGTCTAAAATACATATGCTGCCCTCTGACAAAGGCTTTGATCTGGAAGAGCCGGGAGGAGGTGGGATCCTGGCTGGCTCTGCCCTGCACGAGGACTTTGATGAAACCTTTCTTTGATCCCACGTTTGAAAAGCTCAGTGCCTCTTTCCCCACAAGTTCTGGGGTTCCCTCCTTCACGCACAGCCTGTTCAAAGCTGCCCTGCTGCTCCTGGGGCTGCTTTGCAGTCGTTGAAGGAGGTGCCCAGGAGGGGTTTGTGGATCCCTGTCTGGAGTGGCCTCCCCAGGGCTCTCACACTGCCCTTACCTGCGGGCAGCAGGTGCTGAGCTGCCCATTGCTGCGACGCCCTTAGCTCAGCCCGGGTCTGCTGCAGCTCCTTCCACACGGAGTTCAGGATGAGGCTGTCCCCTGTGCTGGCGTGCAGCTTATCCTGCTGCAGAGCCGTGTCCTGCGCCCGCCGCTCGGCCCTGCTGCGCCAGGCGCTCTCCAGCCAGCCCAGCCGCACTGACACGTTGTGGCTCAGCTGCAGGACCTGCTCCAGCACCTGCCCTTGCTCCGACTCCCGCAGCCTCCGGGCTTCCTCGGCCTGCTCCCTGCTCCTCACCAGCACCTGCTCCACCTGGGATGCCACGTGGGAGGGGATGGTGGCGAAGGTGCCCGCCAGGGTGGTGGCCAGCTGGCTCAGCTCTGCCTTCAGGGTCTGCAGCTCCAGCCTGGGAAGCTCATCCAGAGCCTGCAGCATCATGTTCTCCTTCATCTGCGAGTTCTCCAGCATGATGAACAGCTTGTCCCACTTGCTGTGCTCCCGCTGGCAGTCGCACGAAGCAGCTGGAAGGGAACGTACAGATGTTGCTATTCCTTTGTACCGAGTTTTAAACGGGAGCGTTTGGCAAAATTTGTGGCTCTGTGAGAGGCTTGTGTCCTCCAGCCTGTCACAGAATCGTGGACTCACAGACTGGTTTGGGCTGGAAGGGACCTTACAGATAATCTGATTCCAACCCCCTGCCCTCTGTACCGGGACAGAACGGTGCAGGGGTGTGATTCCAAAGATCCTAAACCCCTGGGACAGCAACAGGCTTCTGCAGGAAAGCTGAGAAATAAAGAGCCTAAAGCACAGTCCAAAGCACCCCATCCAAGGGCTTTACCCTTACTGTCCATAATAATCTACTGCTACGAGCATGAGCTTCTCCCTCTGAAAAAAAAAATGTAAATTATGTTTGCAGCAACAACTCTTACAGGAGCTAGGCAGCAACGGAGGCAGCTCTGCACTTAACCCAAATTCAGTTTCAATTTACTCACCTTCCTCAGTCGCAGGGGCTGGACCTTCGATTTCATTATCCAGGTTCACGTACATGAGCTCGTAGTCATCGTCTTCATCCACGGCAGAGCCAGCGGCGCTGAGAGCGCAGAGCAGCGTGAGCAGAGAGAGGAGTTCTCGGGGCAGCATTCTCCAGGCGCTGCCGGGGCTCCGAGGAGCTGCCGGGGCTGCGGAGCGAATGAATGAGCGGCCGCGGTGCCAGCGCTGTAACCCGAGCGCTCCTGCCTCTGCTTTTGGCCGGGAGGGGAAGGGGGCGGGCAGCTCGCTCAGTCCCAGCCCTCCAGGTTTGCCTGGGGGATGCTCTGACTGGCCGAGGGCACAAACGGGGAGAGCCGGGCTCGGCCCGGGGCGGGCTGGGACGCGCCGGGGCGGGGAGCGCTGGGGCAGCACGGGCTGTAGGTTGTGTTGTTTTGTGCCGTTTGTGGAAAAGGAAGCGTTCCCTGCAAATTCAGCTCGTGGTCGGTGTGTGCCAGGGCTCTGGAGGGGGTTGGTAGAAAAATAAACATACCTGGAGCTGGTTTGGATACACGTGTCTGGTTCAGCTAAATAGTGCAGCTTTTTTGGAGAGCTAGGCACTGCTGTATAATAAATTCTATTGTATACCGACAGTTTATTGCTTTAAGCAATAAAGGAGAACTCTTAAGGAGTTCTAACAGCTTGTTAGGGTTCTGCTTTTCCAGCCCTAATTAGCACTTACACCACCACTGCTCCGTGGATAATCTGTTAGTGCTGTATCCTGTTTTGGGAACTGTAAATCTGCAGCTGCACAATCGGAGTTGTGTCTGTTACCTTTGAGAAAGCAAAATGAGGTGATTAACGATAATGTTAATGAAACATTTATTTAGTCTAAGACTTACTTTTATTAATCTGGTTTGAATTCTGTGATCTTACTGGTTCAACAGGCTATTAATCAGGTCAGAGATGCTTTGCTTAGGTGAGATTAGGGGTGATCTCATACAAACTATGTATTGGCTATGAAATATCCAGAGAAGAGCAAAAAAAAAAAAAAAAAAAACACAACCCTCCTATAATTACATCTAACTTGGAATCTGTGCTCCCCTTCCATTTGTGTCTCTGGTTTTGCTTATACAAACCTGCACTACCCGTGCTTTAAATACTGGGGAGAAATTCCTCCCTGGGAGGGTGGTGGGGATCGGGCACAGGTTGGACTCCGATCCTCGAGGTCCTTTCCAACCTAAATGGTTCCATGATTTTCAAGTAGGTATGTGCCAAACCTGAGTCCTCCTGGAGGGAAAAATTAGTCTTGGTGCTTGGGCTTTTCTCTTCAGAAACTCCCTCTGCAGCGAAAATCCATCTGCAATGTGCTCCAGAGCCCTGGCTCTTCCCAAGAGCTCTGTGCTGCTGGGATGGCAGAGCTGAAATTCAGGGCTACCTTTTCCAGGAATGGCTGCAGGGCTGGCGCCACCCAGCCATGCCCTTGGGGTCCCTCCCTGGCTCACGGGCAGCCATGGAGTGTCCCCAGCTGTAGGACACTTTGTGCTGGAATTGTGTCATTCCCAGCTGGTCTGCTTGGGAAGGGTGAGAAAATCCAGTCTGGAAAGTATTGGGGGTCAGGGTGGCAGGGAAGGAAGAGGGAAGGAAGGCACTGGGGGTTGAGCGGGATGTTTTTTCCATTCTCACACAACAAGCATTTTCAGCTCTTAGCCTGATTGATTGAAGCAGATGAAGCACGATTGGGGAAAAGTGAATTGTTCAGAATTCCTGATATCTCCTCTGGCTGTCCAAGCTCTGGGAATTAGAGGGCTGGGGAGCTGGGTGTGCATAAATACCCTCAGAGCCCTTAAAGATGTGACAAACAAACAGCTCTGAGTATCCCTTGCTATCTCAATCGTGAAAAGACCAGAAAATGGCCATCTGGGTTGTGCCTGCTGACCTTTCCTGAGGTCTCTGAAGAACAGACACAAACTGGGATATCTGGGATTATTTACATGTGTGCACACAGGTTCTTCACTTAAAAGCAATTCCACGTCAGTGAGGTCACTTCAATCTCTCTGCAAAGGGACAGAATTGCTCTGATTGCCTTTGCTTTTCATTTATCTTGGTTAGGGAATATCAGCCCAGCAGTGTTGGCTGCAGGAAGCTGCCCAAAGCTGCGCTTGCACAAAGTATTTTTTGTTCAGAGGGGTTTGGTGGCTGCAGTCCATCATCTGTGATTGCATCACTCCTCTGATACACCCCACTCTCCAAACGCTCGTTTGCCAGACTAAATAATCAGTCTTCCTTTCCAGATCCCTTCCTATCCTGCCATCCCAGCTTAGGCAATAGCATGGCTCAGGTTGGTGTCTTTCCTTGCTTAAAGCTGTTATTTTTGTTACAGCCTCTTGGATTCCTTCCCATCATGCTTCTATAGCTGAGAGGAGATTTGCTAGTCCAGGAATACGGGAATTTCATCTTTTGCAATCATTGCTGAAATTTCAGTGGAGCTTAAGGACTCGGCTCCACGTGGGCAGAAAACTTGCAGTGCAAACTGTGCAAGTGCAAAGAAAGGGCTCAGTGCTGGAAGCACGACATCATCCGGAGAGAAAATAATTTTTGGTGTGTTCAGTACAGAATGTTGAAATTTCGAACTATGACATGAGTCTAGAAAAGTTCCAGTGAATCCATCCTCTCATCTTCATATCACTGAGTATCCTGAGTGGGAAAGGACCCCCGAGGATCCTCCAGACCCCCCAACAATCCCAGCCTGTGCAGCCCTGGGAGTTGTCCAAAGGCTCCTGGAGCTCTGGCAGCCTTGGGGCCGTGCCCATTCCCTGGGAGCCTGGGCAGTGCCCAGCACTTTCCCTGATCTCCAGGTTCTCTTCCTGAGGGAATTGGTGCTTGGCATCAATCCCATGGAACATTAGTGGTGACACTTTTTATCCAGATTCACTGGGAACATCAGGAAGAGCCCCTGGAAGGTGATTGGAAATGGCCAGAATGGAGCAGTTTGCTCATCTTTGCAGGGTGATGCATCAGCAAATCTCTTTCCTTTGCCCCTGGCCTTTGTGATTGTGTGAAACAGAACAAGATAAATTTGCTGTGCCTGTGGGGTGGGAGTGGGGTCTGATCCAGCCTTTGGGAAGCAGCCAGGGGTTCTCCAGGCAGGATAAGGTGCAGAAGTGTGGCTGGCTGGAGTGGAGAGCCGCTCCTGCGGAGGATAAGGACCCTCAGGGGTCATTAGGAGCTGCTGGGCTCTGAGCTGTCTGAACCTGCCATGAGTTACATGCTCGTTTCTTGGCTCGGGGGGAGGTTGTGAGACCCAGCCGTGTCCTGGGGTGCATTTTCTGTATCTGGCAAGAGCCCCACGTGCTCCAGTCTGAACCCAAATATCCTTTTCCTACCATCCATGAACAGATCTGCTTATCTTCCAAAGTTATCCGGCTCAGATGCACATGGGAGGAAAAGCAGCAGGCCAGAGAGCTGATTCCTCTTGGAAACCAAATCCAAAGAGGCCATGAGGACTTCCAAGGGTTTACAAAAAGGAGCCATACTAGGTTGCAATAGGCAGATGTTTTCCATATGTTGCTCAAGTGAAACTTAAATCCATTGAGGCAGGCATGTACTGCGATGTGAAGTTATATATTTTGGTATGAGCCTGGGCTTCAAATTGAATTATGCACAGACATCTTAAGAAAATGTGTGAGAGAAGGTTTAGCATATCTCTGTCTGTCTGCAGTTCGCTCTCTCTGGCTCCTTTCTATTCCTGGAAATATCATCCTGAACTGTTCAAATGCATGTTTAGCTCTCTGTTAACCAACTATTCCTTCCATATGATGCTTATTTAATTTGAAAATCTGAATCTCAGCAAAGGAGAATTGTAGCTTTTGTCTTTTGTTGTTTTTGTTGTTTCTTTGTAATTTCTCTCCTTTCTTCTTTTGTTTCTTTGTTAATTGAAATCACACTTAGTTTGGCCTAGGACTCAGCAGAGCATTATCCAAAACTGAAAGTCTATTAAGCAGCATTCTCATGATATTTAAAAATAAAACTATAATTAATCGAAATTGATGGGGGGTATTTTACACCATGTTGTTACGCCTGCAATGATTTTCTCTATTTTGATAATTTATTTGGTTTCTTGGCCCAATATACTACTTTCTAGAGTTTTGTGCCTCCCTGGTTTTTTACTGATTATCCTTCAAGACCAGGTTGGAGCAACCTGGTGGGAGGTGCCCAGGGAGGGGTGGCACGAGATGAGCTCTAACATCTCTCCAACCTAAACCATTCTGTGATTGTTAAACTGGTGTCTTCAGGAGGGTTCTGGTGTTGTGGGGCTCTCCCCACTGCAGTGATGCCCTGAGAGGCTCCCTGGAACAGAGGCTGGGCAGAGTTAGAGGAATAAAGCAGGGATTTATTAAAATCCCTTCACAGGATTCACTTTGGGCAGCACAAGAGCCCGGCCGTGGCTCCACCCAAGATGGGCCCGACTCAGGAGTTTTCACATTTTTATAAGTTCTGGTCCATTTCCATCTTGGGTTAATTGTGCAATTCCAGCTCCAGGTGATGCAGTCCCACCCTCCCAGGTTGCTCTCCTCACTTCGCTGCTGTTTGCACTTTTTGGGCCCAGAGCTGCAGCGGTGTCCTTGGTTCTGGGACTGGGAAAGGATTGCTGTGTGTGACTGACTGTGAGGAGAACATATGAAAGAGGAAAATATGAAAGCTAAAGCAGAAGGCATCAGCAGTACCTGAGTGACCCCTGTCCCTGCTGTGTCCCCAGGGAACTCGATGCTGCTCCGGGTGCTGCCCGCGCTCTACGAGGAGCAGCCGCAGCCCATCCACGCCCGCCTGCGGGAGCTGGTGGAACCCATGGCCCAGCTGGACCCCCCCGAGCAGCTCCACCTCCTCAGGCTCCTGCACACCGTGGCCAGGAAGAGAGAACTGGGGGTAAACCACAGCGGGAATCTCGTCCTGCCCTCCTTTTGAGGGGTTTGTGTTTCACAGGCTGGGTGAGGGAGGAATCCCGCAGTGAGGGGCAGTGCCTTCCTGTGCTAATTCCCTCTAAATTCTTTATTTCCACCCCAAGTCGTCCACCTAGTCATAAGGAGAACAGAGAAAAGACTCTACTGGACTGAAAGGTTTGGGTTAAACCATTTGTCTCCAATGTTTTTTGGCTCTTCCTCTGTCAGCTGAGTGTGAATTCCCATAACTGTGCTTCTGTCAGTGTACATGAACTGTATTAAAATCCATGTCAAGGACAATTAACATGATTTAGGAACTGATGAGAACTGATAATCTTTAAAAAAAAAAGAACAGAAGAAGGGGTTGTTTTATGCCCCGTGTCTGTGTCTGAATCCTCCACAGATGCAGCAGTTTCCCTGAATCCAAGATGCATTCATGTGTCTGTGTACCCTGCATTAATCCCTCAGTGGGGACTTGTACACAACTGCATCCTGTTTGGCAGATGGCTCCGATGACTACACCCTCAGTCTCCCAAAAATCGGGTTCTTACAAGAAATGACAACTTACCTACAGCACATTTATTATGCAGTGAGGGTCTTGCCTTCTATTCCAGCTCCTGACCTTGTCACATTATTTAGTTTCTGGTGGAATCCAAAAATTTCTAAAAGTACTTTAATTTACTGCGTCATTGAGGAAGGCTGAGTCTTATATTGTTTTAGTCAATAAAATATACACTGGCCTGGAGCAAGGAACATATTTGGTAAAGGTGGTTTTTTTGGTCTTTTTTATTATTATTTTTTAGTTGGGCATTTCCTTACTTATTTATGCATAACTGCCATATTTTAAAGCAGAGCTTACCCTTATTCCATATGTTCAGTTGAACTTGAATTGACCTCAGCAACAGCTCTATGCAAAGGTCACCAAGGGTGGAAAACTCTTCTATTAACTCAAAGTCTGGTGGCTTATTTTTATCACTCTGGTGATTGTATCTCCTCTGGTTAGATGTGTTCACAATTCAAAACAGAGATCAAATTTGTTTCTGATTTTTTTAACAGGTGCTGAAAGAGTGTTTGCCTTTTTTATTTGGACACCTGAGGGACCCCAACCACAGCGAGGTGATTCTAAACATCCTTCTGGAAATATCCAGCTACGAACCTGCAGCCTTGGCCCCTTACCTTCCCACGCTGAGGGAAATTGGTGAGAGTTTTCCCAGTTTGATTGGGCAGACAGCAAAGATCTTTGGAGCTGTTGGACATCTCGATGAGGTAAGGTGGGAAACAAAAGGACTTTCTTGGGTTTGGGGTTGGATTTGTTGGGGTTGCTTTTAATCTTGTATAAAGTAACGCATCCACGGACTTCTTTCTTCATGAGTAACCAGACTGGCCTGTCATGGAGTCATGGAATGGCTTGGGTTGGAAGGGTCCTTAAAGATTATCTTATTCCAGTCCTTCCCCCTTTGGTAATGAAGTTGGGGGTGTATTGGCTGGACCTTGTGTCTCTGAGCAGCACAGGAAGACACTATCCTTGCTGTTTCTACTGATCTGGAGCTTTATATTCATGTAAAATTAAGTTTATCTCAGAAGAATCAAAACCAGATTGGGTTGGGCTTTGTAAATCTTATTTCTGTTGTGTGGAAAGAGGAGCCAAAATCCCATTGAGGCCTGGGAGCTAAATGAAGTTTTTTGTTATCTCCTTGTTTATTTCCATCCCCCAGCCAGTTTTACTTTTATAAGATCTGCAGGTGACCACATTTAATTCTGTATTTCGTATTTGAGAGTCAGCATTTTCTAGGAGCTTTACAGTTGCTAACCAGCCAGTCCTCAGCTGAGCACAGCTGGGCTCAGAACTGAAGGATTTAATTTGGATTCTGTGTTTTGGGGTGTTGAACCAGCTCTCCCCATCTGGGTCTCTCTGAGGCTCCATTTCCGCTGAGTTCTGCTACTTCAAAGGGGCTGAATTTATTTATTTTGCCTTTTGTTGCTGTGATTGTTTTATACCAAACCAAGAATAAGTGAGGAACCAACTGGCCCTGATGGATTTCATGTAGTGCTGGAAATCACACACTAGAGTAAAGTTTACAAAGAGTAATTCAGAAAATTTCAAAAAATATTTTCCCCTCTTATTTTTAACCTGTTGGTTTATGTGGCTACACCAATCTACTGAGTGGAGCACACACAGCCTGCCCTGAATAATTAACATCCAGTCTCCCTGGAGTAAGTGTTGAGTAAGCTCTCACCATGTTCCATGTCATGAGTCTGACTTTTTAGGAAGCTGCTGACTCAGCAGCGTCCCGGTCCATGGGGAGGACACATTTGTCATTTGTTTGCTGTGTTTGTCACTGACATCCTGGGACCCTGCGCTTCAGACTCAAAAACAGAGATAAAAACAACACACAAAGGGTGGCAGAGGTGAATGTTCCACCAGGAGATCAATGGCTCCTTTCTTGTTTTGGTCTCCAAAAAGCTAGGAAATGTGAATAATTCTGAATTATGGAAGATGCTAAAATGACAGAGTGGTTTGAGCTGGGAGGGGTGTTGGAGCTCATCTCATTCCTCTGCCATGGGCAGGGACATTTCCACTACCCCAGGTTGCTCCAAGCCCCATCCAACCTGGCCTTACGAAAAGAACCACCTCACCTGAGAGGAGAAGGAAATGCCTCCATGGCTGATTCCTGAGCACAGGTGAGATCATGGAACCCTAAAACCTCCAGGCTGGAAGAGGACCTTCGAGTCCAATTGTCAGGCACATGTGCTTCTGATGGTCTAATCTCACAGGCCCCCGTGTCAGGGCCTTCCCAAACCCTCCCTCATCCCCTCTGCCCTCTTTCCTGTCCTGTCACGGAGCAGTGCCATGGATATTCTGCCACTTCTCAGACGGGAGTGGCATCCCCTGCCTGGCCAAGCCAAACAAGAGGGCAAGGAGACATCAATGGCAGTGCTGGAATTTTATTTGTTGATGTTTTATTTCACTGGAAGGCTTGCATGGGGAAAAGAGGTGGCAAGGATTGAGGCTTGGCCCTTGACGGTCGAGACTGTGGATCTGAGCAGCAAATCCTTGCTGGCTCCTAGAAAAAGCCTCTTGTGCTTCCA
The DNA here is from genome assembly GCA_013396955.1 of Regulus satrapa. Classification (NCBI taxonomy): domain Eukaryota; kingdom Metazoa; phylum Chordata; class Aves; order Passeriformes; family Regulidae; genus Regulus; species Regulus satrapa. The sequence goes on along the minus strand of VWZN01020378.1, from coordinate 251,450 downwards.
GGGACCCCGGGAGAGAGGAGAGCTCTGGATTTGAAAGGCTGCCCCTTGTTTACACACAACACTTCTGTTGGTGTCAGCGACACTCTCGGGGAGCAAGTTGAAATCAGAACTTGTCCCTTAACCATAAATTTGTGCAAATGAAAAACCATCCTGGGGCTCAGGGCAATCGGACACTTTATTTTTTCTCCTATGTTTTGAACCACCTGGGAGTTGGAGTTATTTCTGAAAGCCTTGTGATCTTTTTGTAGTCTTCTGAACCTGTTTTAAGAAGAAAGCACAACACTTTGCCACACCTCACTGCCTGTGCTTTAGCCCTTCACCTTCTGGCAGATGTCATGCCATAAAATGTAAGGGCTGCTTACGAGAAAATACACGAATACATCAAACAGGCATTGCTGAAATAACAAGTGGTTATGTGCATCCAAATAAGCTTTGTGAAACATTTTGGATGAGAATTGTGGCAGGGATAACGGCTGCTTTCATGTTGAGCTATTTTGCTTTAATTTTGTTTTGTATAACAGTTACATATTATATTACTCAGGCGAGTTTATTGTTCTTTTACCTCACTCCAGGCGAGTAGCAGCATTTCAGCATGGCTGGAGACTCTCCAGCTGGATCAAAGTGACAGGAAAATGGTCAAAACTGCTCCTCCATTTAGTCTGCTGCACAGTTTGTTTAGAAAACAAAAATGTGTTTTAAATGTTAATTGAGCCTCTGTTTATCTCTTGGAGGAAGGATCGGCTTTCAAATAAATGAGTGACTGCACCAAAAAGTCAACCTCGTTCAAGCCATTGAGGAAAAAGCTCCTTCGTCACATCAGCCCAGCCCAGGGCTTAGATGGAGTTTTCCCCTATATGGCTGAAGGGATGCAATTTGTCTGATCCACTCTTCCCATTTATCTCTGCCATGGCACGATGCAGCAGAGCTGCTTTTCCTTGAATTACATTGACTTGCTCTTCAAAAAACGTCTTGCCCGTGGTGCTCGAGCTGTGTCCTGCCAAAATCTCCTGGGTATTTTTATAGCCCAGCTGGATTTGGAATAAAACTTTCAGCAGTTTTTGCTCTCTGATGACAAGGTCCCAGAAGAAAGGAGGAAATGGGGCTGGGACCCTGCAGAGTGCAGAGCACGTGCATGGCACATGAGCTCCCTGCTGACCCTCAGGAAGAAGAAAGCTCTCTGATTTTGCCTTTGTGTTTCAGCACAGGCTGAAATCCAAACATCTCTCAGTTTCTGTATCAATCTGCTGAAGAGCAAGTGGGCTTCCCTGAGTAAAAGGATTCCCCCAGTGAAGGATCTGATGGGACTTCCTGAGTTAATTGCTGGTTTTTCCACTGCTTTTCCCACTTGGGTGTTTTTAGGACTCTGGAACCCAATCTAATTGAGACAACTATAACAGGAGGCGCCTTAATCTGGAGATGCTCAGATCCAGGCTGGCCGTTCCCCATTCCTGGAGGTGTTGGTTGGAGCAACCTGTGGAAGATGTCCCTGCCCATGGCAGGAGTGGGACTGGATGGTCTCTAAGGTCCCTTCCAAACCATTCTCTGGTTTTGTGAAGTAGCTGACCTAGACACATCAGAGGTGAAAGGAGAGCTTGGTGCTGCTGGGGCCCTGGTCACTGGGGCCCAGGCTGATCTACCAATCCAGAATGATGCAGGGCCCTTAAAGAGCCTTCAGGGACCTGGCTCTAGGTCTGAGGAGGAGACAAGATGTCCTGAGTTAGGCTGGGTTAGGTAACACTGAGAGGAACAAAAGTCACTTCAGTGTAACCACAAATAAACTGTGTTTGAGGCAGCTGCCTCTGTCATGGTGGGGCAGCCACTCTTCCCCGGGGACAGTGACTCAGTCCCGCACACAAACCCCCTCCCAGCAGCAAACAATGATTTCATGTGTTGAGCACTCATTCATGTGTTCTTATCTCCCCACGCTGCCCAGGAGCGAGCCAGGACGTCCCTGCTGTATCTGGTGAACCAGCTGGCCAGCATGGAGCACTCCTTTCACCACATCCTCCTGCTGGAGATCAAGAGCCTCACCGACACCTTCTCGAGCATCCTGGGTGCCCAGAGCAGGGACATTTATCGCATGAGCAACAGCTTCTCTGCCATCGCCAGGCTGCTCGTGCGGCAGCTCGGCACCGACAGCGCCACGGCCGCCAGGTACTGCTGGGCTGGCAAAGCCTCACCTCTCCAGGGCTCTGCTGCTGCCTTCAGTCCTAGCTTTTATATTTTCCAGATTCTCTGCTGCATTAATATGTAACTCTGAGCTTCATTGAAAGTGCCAGCAAGTTCTCCTCACAGTCAGTCACACACAGCAATCCTTTCCCAGCCCCAGAACCAAGGACACCGCTGCAGCTCTGGGCCCAAAAAGAGCAAACAGCAGCGAAGTGAGGAGAGCAACCTGGGAGGGGGGGACTGCATCACCTGGAGCTGGAATTGCACAATTAACCCAAGATGGAAATGGACCAGAACTTATAAAAGTGTGAAAACTCCTGACTCAGGGCCCATCTTGGGTGGAGCCACGGCCGGGCTCTTGTGCTGCCCAAGGTGGATCCTTGGAAGGGCTTTTAGTAAATCCCTGCTTTATTCCTCCAACTCTGCCCAGCCTTTCTTCCAGGGAGCCTCTCCAGAAACACTGTGAGGCACCAAAATTCCCATTAAATATACTCTCACTGCCTTGAAGGAAGCCATGCCCCAGATAAGTAGACTTAAGCATGCTAAAAAGCCTCAGTTAAAAATAAATCAGTGAAGTCAGGCCTCACAATTATCACTGAGTTTTTTCTAGAAAATGCCCACTGAGGGTGATGAGAACAATGGCTGGCGTAGCTCCCTGATGAAGATTTGTCCAAAAAAAGTCTGAAAAAAAATTCTGAAGCATCCACAGCGAGAGGTTCTGCTCACTCAGCTGCTTCTGACCCTGCATCCTAAGGTTAAAGTGCTGTGATGTTCATCACGGTGAGGATAGGAATGCTATTTAAATACAGGGTGGCAGTCACTTCTAATTAGTTGGGAGACTCATAATTAGAGTTGTGTATACTGCAGTAGGTCAGGGGGGCACAGAGGAGTAGCAGTTCTCTGAAAAAATGGAACACAGATGTCAGAAAACTCCTAACAGTGAAGGCCAGCCCTGGAGCCAGACTGGGAGCGGTGGAGCCAAAACACTGAGATCAGTGCAGAAACATATTACTGGTGTCCTGGAGTGATGTAAAAATGAGAGGAGCCCAGGTAGAGCCCCTCCTCTGACTACGAGGCTGTGAGAAATGTCCAAGCTTCACCTGGACATTTCTCCAGCACCTGGTTCTGCTGGCAGAACCTCAGCAAAACCAGCCCTCGGCATTCACAACCCATCGTGGTCCCTCCATTTGTGGTTGAAAATTACTTTATTTGTTAAAATACTGTGATAGTCCTATTCCTTATTGTATTCTGTGCTTAACATTTCTCTCTAGAGCTCCTAAAACTAACCAGTTAAAAACAAGGTTTTCATCCAAATCTGTCTGTTTCTCACTAAAATTCTCCTTTTTAAGGACTGGCTGAAGAGTAGAAGCTTCATTGTCTCTGTGAGTGTGGTTACAAATTATTTTCTCTCTAAGCCACTTCATTTCACTCATTTATTTGTTTATTTTACATTTCATTCCTTCCTCAACCCTCTGTTCCCTCCTTATCTCGACATAGCTCTGAGAGATCACAGCAAAATGCTGGTTTTTCACAGTTTTTAGCTATTTGGTTTCACATTTCAGGCCTATATCAAGCAAAGCATCAGCTAAATCAGACAAGGCTGAATGAGAGTTCTCTGCTGATTTAAGCAGAGCTGATTTTGACTCATGCTTGGGAAGTGGGACCAGTCCAGATGTGAAGGTGGGAGTGCCCTCCCAGCTCTGGAGCTGCTGCAGTCACTGAGCTAAAGAGCAGCAATCCAGAGTGTTTGGGCTGTGAAAGGAAACCAGGATTTTAACTGTGTGCCTGGATTATAACCATTCCTTCCCAAACTCCTGTGTTTACATAAGGAGAAGCTGATTTTTTCAGAGTCATGGCTGGCCCAGCATTGTTTGACACAGGGAATTTTACATGCAAGGACTGGGGAGCGTAATTAAAACCAGGCTGTGCTCTGCTGCTCCTTACTGTCCCAAAATTGCAAGTTATTCAGTCCCAGAGGGGCTTTTAAAGAACATATACAGGGTTTTAATGGACTTATCCAACCTAGAGGGGCAGTGTAGTCAATTAAAAGGAAAGAAAGCATCAAAGCCCTTGTTCTGGGTAAGAACTGAGCATAAGAGGCTGCACCAGTGCTGCTCCTCTCAGCGTTGTGGCTGCTTGGAATTGTTTCATACTGGCAGAGGAGAGATTTAGGTTAAATATGAGCAAGTTCTTTACTCAGAGGGTGGGCAGGCCCTGGCACAGGTGCCCAGAGCAGCTCTGGCTGCCCCTGGATTCTTGGCAGTGCCCAATTGGGACATTGGGGCTTGGAGCACCTGGGACAGTGGAAGGTGTCCCTACCATGGCAGGGATGGAATGAGTTCATCTTCAAGATCCCTCTGACCCAAACTAGTCTGGGATTCTGTTGACAATTCCATGATTTTTTCTCCACCACTTTCCTTATTCAAACATTCTTGTCCATCCTGTTTGAGGAGGTGATTTTCTCTCCCTCAACAGACCACAAGCACCTGATCCATCCTTGTGGCCTCCATGTGCACAGAGGTGAAGCCCTGGCCACAATCCCAGATGTATTTTCACTAATCTCCATTTGGGATGCTCTTTTTCCGCCTGTGAGTGTGCAAATGGTGCTGCTGGTCTGGAGAAATGTCCTTTATGCTAATGCACCACCTGGACATTGCGGTGCCTTTGTCCAGAGGATTTAAAGCACTGAGCCATCAGCAGCCTGGCACTCTTCTTGCCACGATGGTTTCTCCCTGAGCTCATGCATCCTCCTCCTCCTGCAAACAACTTTGGTGTAAAATGATCCTGCTCCAGCAACCTCAGCAATGCTGCGGGGCCTCTTGCCAAGACTGCAAACAATGCCTGGTTTGAGTGGAGCTGGAAGGGCTGCCAGGCATCCCAGTGGGGTGGGATGGAACCCTCACTGAGGGTTTTGTTTGTGCTTATGGCTTCCCAAGGAGCTGATGTGAGCACCAAGCTGGTGCACAGGAGACCTCCTGGCACTCGGAGAGCCTCTGCTTCCGCCTGGAAATCCTGGCACAAACAAGGGCAAAAATTAGGTGGTGGCTTGAAGAGCCCACCCTCGACACCCTAGGAGTGACTTCTTTCTGCTCTACATATGGAAAATAGGATTCATCCCCATTTCTTTCCCAACTGTAATGATTTTATGATTCTTTAGGAGAAGTATTTCCTTGCATTCCCTTCACAAAGCCATGGGAGCTCAGCAGGAGAATGCTGGACAAAGAGGTGCTGTTTGAAACGCCATTTTTAATTCCAAACATCATCAAGGCTCCCTGGTTGGGTCTGTCACTCCCAAAGCCCATCAGTCATCAATCCCCTCTCTGTGTCCTGAGGCTTTGCCCGTATTTACACAGGGAACAGAAGTTTTCCTTAGAGCTCAGCTCCCACAATGGCAGCAGTGTTGGGAGCTGTGGTGGAGTGACTGCTTTCCAATAAATTAAATCTTGTCCTACATCCCCAGAAAGATCTGTTAGGAAAGGTCACATCAAGGGTCTTTATTACAGAAGAATATTTTTCAAGTGTTCCTCAGTGTTAATATATTATGAGATCTTGCTTGAATTAAAAACAAAGCAAGACAAAACTTGTCAGCTCCCCTGAGAAATATCCTCAGCTGCCTTTATCAAAACAAGTGAAAAAGTGCATTTTGTGATGCCACATTTCTGGTTGTTTTTTGAAAACCTGGCTTTTTACAATTGGTAATTTGCAGTTTGGGGAGTTTTTAATGGGCTCCCCCACTGCGAGCGTGACTTGTGGGACTCTGTTGCTTTGGAAGGGCTGTGTTAAACCCCTCATTTGTGGTTTTATATATCCATGCTTTACAGATTTAGCTGTTCAGATGTTTGTTCATCGGGGAAAAAAAAAAAGAAAATCAAACAAAGAAATACTTGGAAGCACAATAAACTTGTTTTAGAGCTGTGGGTAGAGTTTAAAAACTAAATCCTGTCCAATCCCCCTTGATTCTCCAAGAGATTCCTGCTTGCTTTGTGCTGCCTCCATGATTTTTTTGTGCCAGTTCCTCCCTGCTTGCAGGAGTGAGATGGGAACGTGCACATCATCTCAGCAGGAGAGGGAGAGGGGAAGGAGCAATGATGCTCTTGCTGTTGGTCCCTGGGAAATCCAGTCCTGCTCCTGCTGCAGCATCTTCAAGGCAGAGTAAAGATACTTAAAATTCAGATTTCCAGAAAATGGCCAAATCTTTGGAGGAGCTGAGTGTCTCTGCATGCTCTGAGGTACAGAGGAACCCAGAAAAAGCCATTTTCAAAACTGTTGGAGGGAACCCGGACCATTTTTAGCAACAGGGTCTTTTCCAGCAGCTTTCTTTTTGTCCTGTAAGATCAACAGCTTCCCTTCAATTTATTTGAAGGTTACCTTTGAGTTTTGCACTAAAATGCCATGTATTGTGGCTGCCCATCCCTGACAGTGTCCCAGGCCAGGTCGGACAGGACTTGGAGCAGCCTGGGACAGTGGGAGATGTCCCTGCCCATGGCAGGGGTGGCACTGGATGGGCTTTGAGGTCCCTCCAACCCAAACCATTTCATGTTCTCTCATTCTGTGATTTTAAGACAAGTGTAACAAATCCAAAACAAAACTACTTGCTCTGCATAGCCTACAAGTTCATTTTAACTGTTCATTTTCTCTTTGCTGATCTGAAGTCCCATTGCCCAGAACTTTTCCCAAGTTTTTAAAGGTATTTTTCTTTCTCAGAGTGCAATAATTCAGTAAGAACGGCATGCACTTTGGTCAAAACTTTAAAACCACAGAATTCTATAAAGTCTGCAAATAGCTTGACTTTTGCCTTGTGAAAATAATGCAATAAGTCAGTGTTTAGCAATTTTGAGAGAATGGTTTGAGTTCAGATGAAAAACTTTTGGCTATCAGGGACAGAGGTGTGATTTGCTGCTGCTTGGCAGTTTCTAATCCAGGGTTGTCAGAGATATTCAATGTTTCTGATCCATCAGAGATATCGATCTAGAAGATGTTCCTGAAAATAATCTCAGGGAATCTCTGCTTAAACATAATTATTTTACCAGATCCAAACCACAAGTCCCAGGCAGAGAAACAGCATCAGCATAATGAACACAATGTGCCAGGGTTCAACCTCTGCTTTCTGCTTCCTCAGGATGGAAAATGACCCTGAGGCAGAATGTCCTGTACCCCTGGATGATTTAAAATCTGTCGTGAATGGCAGTGAAGAAGATGAAAAGCTGCAAGTTAAAATCCAGGCTTTTGAAGAGAAAATAAATGTGGACAACAGCACCCCTGGCTCTGTGAGGAGATACAGCCTGGGCCAGGTTTCTAAGGAAGAAAGGAAGGATATGAGGTTTAACAGGTACGGCTCTGGAAAATGTGTGAGGGGTTCAGAGAGATCAGTTTTGTCATGAAACTGGAGGGTTTGGTCTGCTCATGTAATACTCACAGGCTACATAAACCTTATTTTAACCAATTTTTGCATCCATGAACTTAAGGGCTGGATTAAATCCTTCTAAATCCCAGAATCCCAGAATGGTTTGGGTTGGAAAACACCTCCAAGCCCACTCAGAGCCACCCCAGCCACGGCAGGGACACCTCCCACTGTCCCAGGCTGCTCCCAACCCGTGTCCAGCCTGGCCTGGGACACTGCAGGCATCCAGGGGCAGCTTCTTTGGGGAGCCTGTTTAATGTTTTCTGTGCTCTAAAGCGGCAAAAAGGGCAGGCAAACAACCACAGTGAGGTATCACAGAAAGGAAGGCCCCGAGAGCTTCTCTGGGGTGTTAGCACTAACAATATTTATCAATGGCAGCAACGTGACCCACGGGGTCCTCAGGCTGTCCCTGCCCCACGGCTCCACACAGAGCTGTGCTCCTCCTGCTCCAGGGTTTGCCCTTGGAGCCCAGAGCCTAGGCAGGAAGAGCTGGAGGCTGGCTCCCGGCTCAGAGAAACGCTGCTGCCATTTGGCATTTTAATGATGTGATTGGTAAAGTGGCCACACCACCCCTGGGGTTACAAGGTCCTTGCAGAGGGACTGCCTCGCTCCCCCCGTGGCAGATGTTGGCATATGTGGATATCATTTGGATATTATTTCATTTACTTATTAAAGCTGTGGCTTTGGAAATGCAGATTTCCCAGATTGCCCCCGGCTCGGGGAGCCCCACACTGGGTCTCTGAGGCAGCTGCACAGGGCACATTTGGGGGGATTTTTGTGCCCTGCCTCTATCACAAACCCTTTTCCCTTCCTCCCTTCCTCCCTTCCTTCCTCCCTGCAGGTCCAAGAGCCTGGCCCTGCACGCACTGCGGGTGAAGGGGACGAGCTTGGAGGGAGGGCCGGACGAGGACAGCGGGGACATCCCTGCTGGCATCTCCTTCTCCGAGCTCTGCCTCAGCCAGGAGCACGAGAAAGGGCCCTTGGGGCTCCCCCCCGGAGCAGGGCACCAGGGGAGCCCCCTGGTTCCACAGCCAAGGTCTGGCTGCCCCCAGCCTGCCTGCCCGCCCGAGCTGAGCCCGGAAAAGGCCCCGCAGGGAAGGGCGGAGGCAGGCCCTGAGGAACACCAGGACAAGCTGTACCTGCACCTGAAGGAAAACCTGGGCAAAGTCAAAGAGTACGTGCTGGAGATGGGGAGGAGGATTCCCATTCCTGACCAGTGTGTGATCGAAGGTAAGCAGGATGAGCCTTCCCAGGGGCTCAAACGGCCAGCCAGGCTCCCCTCAGGGCTCGGGCAAGAGGAGCAGAGAGCGTCCAGCACAGCAGGGAGGAACAGCCTCAGAAAAGCACAGCTTTCCCAAATGGAGTCTTCTGAAGCCTTCCAGGATTAATTTCCTTCAGGGACACAGCACATCCCTTGCCTTTCCCAGACTCCCATGAAGGCTCTAGTGAAGATTTCCTTTTGGATGTCATGGGGAATGAACCCTGAGGGTCCAGAGCCTCTGGGGACAAGGGCAGGGCAGAAGGAGACATTCCCAGCTCTGGGCTGGAGTTGAACTGGGTCAGACAGCAGGGATCGATGTGCTGGACAGCCCATGTGCCAAGGGCCCATGCTTATCCATGAGGCTCCTGCTGGGCTGGTTTGGGGCAGATCTGGGGCTCCTTCCTTATTATCAATTATTAAATCAGCTGGATTGAGACAGTGCAGATCAGGACCCTCAGGGCAGCACATTCCAACCACAAAACTCCCTGAGGGCACAGCAGAGTGAGATCCCCAGTGGGTTGGGTTGGGTCCCGTCTCACCAATCCCTGGGGTGCTTTAATGTTCACTGCTTTCATCCCTGGTGGGTCTGTGATCTCCTCCTCTTTGAAGTGAATGCTTTGGGTTTGGTTGGGTTGGGTTAGGTTGGNGGGTTGGGTTGGGTTGGGTTGGGTTGGGAGCCTCCTGTTTATTCCCTTTGAGGTGAATTTGGATGCATCCAACCCCTCACAGGTGGCCATGAGCTGTTCACAGCCTAACCCTTTCATGGGCCATGTTGATCCCAAAAAGCAGCTGCCTCAATCAGTTAAATTAAATTTAATAAACTAAATTTCCAGTCACTTCCAATATCACCTTCTAATACAACGTCACTTCAGCTCCAGCTGCCCGCCCGAGCTGAGCCTCCACTGACATTGATAAAATATTTATTTCTTTTCTTTCTCAGTGGTCAAGGAGTGTAAAAGCAGATTCCACAAGTAAAAGGGATATAATTCTTTCTCTATATATTTTAAAAGCTTATGCTTCTGAAGAACTTCCTAAATACCTTAAATTCCAGGTTTATTAGTTGAAATAGTTATTTGGGAGAATTAAGGATAAAACTTGTGCTCCATAAAATTCCAGCAAAAACGTGAGAGTGAACAACTTGGCTTTTGAAGTGCTGAGTGCTCTGACCCCACATTTATGAAATCCTGTATATTGCATATTTTTTAATGTATTGCTCAGTTTCCTTTGTGCAATACCTCTTATGATACATCCTAGGCATGTGACTATTCTAAATTCATTCAAACTATTGTAATTTCCTGAAAATCCTCAACTAGCATTCCTAGGGAAATTCCTTGAGCAGGGACACATGTGCAGAGCAGAGATTTATGGACTCATTCTAAATCTGTTGAAGAAATGCAGTCCTGGTCATTCCACAGGGGACAGCTATGTTAATATTCCAGATATTGCATAAACCTCTCCAAAACCCTGCAGTTATTGCACTTCAGAGATCCCCAGACTCTAACAGGGCCCACTCAAAGGCGTGTTTTACATTTCACCAACGTGTTTAGCACAAAACACAAGATTAGAAAACATTAATAAACATAGTTGGCTGATTTTATATTGGCTGTGTGGGAGTCTGAACTGAACATTTAATATGTAAGACATGGAAGATATGAAAAGATAAGAACTCCAGAGCAACCCCTCATGGCACAGAGTACTTGAAGGAAATAGTGGCAAAATGTGTTGCAAGAGTGCAACATTTCCCAAGCTTTCCTTTCCTTGCTCAGGCCTTTCCTGGATTTCAGGTGGCAGCTCTGGGGGTTCAGCAGGCTGTTGATGGCACTTTGAAGAATTTCCAAGGGGTTCTGGGCCAAAATCTGCTCTCTTAACCAGAACTCCCCCCCTGCCTGCATTTCTGCTGCTGGTGGTGTCTGACCTGGGGCAGCCTGTCTAGGAATGGGGTGAATTCCTCATTGCTTAACCCGAGACTGGGGGCTGCTCCAACAGGGATGTGCTGCTGAGGATAGAACCTTGGGGATATCCCAGTTTTCCTCTAGGACCCCTCAGAACTGGGCACTGATAGCACAGGGGAAGGTGTCCCTGCCCAGGAGCTGGAGGGGCTGTAAGGCCCCTTCCAACCCAAACCATTCTGGGATTGCCTGCATTAATCAGAGCCTCAATTTGAAAAATAAAGATAAGAGTGGCTGCAGGAGTGTGAGGAAAATCAGAGACCTCCACGTGGAGATAAATGGACCCTGCAGCCTGGAAAAGAGATTTGCAATATCACGAGTGACTGGGAGGATTAACTGAGTGTCTGCCCTGATCCAGGTGCTGGAGAACACACAATGAAGTTGTCAGAGGCAAGTTAAAAACACACAAAATAGGCACCTCTGCTCTGTTAAATTGTCTGTGATTTGCAAATTAGTTTTTTTGCTCTTGAATCAGATGTTTGCTGTGTAGGTCTTACCCCTCACGGAGTAGTTTTGCTTTACAGGGTGTGATTTGCAGGCTCCTTGTTGACTTCTAAACTCATGCAATTTATATTCTGTGTCCAAATGGATGCAATATCAACTGGAGTGTCAGATTTTACAGCTGGGAAGGGCTGCAGGTTAAGAAGTGTCAGGGTGGATCCATGAACTGTTTGTGACAGCTTGAAGATGCCTCATACAGACCTTGAAAAATTGCCATGTCAGGCCTGTTGTTTAATATTTACTATTTTTGGCTGGCTGTGCCTTGGGCAGGGGAGAGCTGGATCAATTGGGTGATGATCCTACAGCAGGAGCAGTGTTAACACTGGGCTGTTGGCCAGAAGGTTTTATCCTAAAGAAAAGGACTAAGCTGGGGGTGTTCCACAGAGCAGACAAGCAACAACACCAGACTTATGTGCATAAGGGATTTTTTTTGGAATAACACTGCAGTTAGAGAGGGGATTTGAGCTGGGGCAGAAAGAAGGAACCCAAACTGACAAAAATCCATTTATTGGTTCCATTCCTGCTCAGTTTGAAGCCTTGTGCCCTGACCCGCCTCTCTGATACACCTGATGCAATCTGAGGCCTTTTTTAACATCATGTTCATCACTTAAACTCTCTTAATCCTGGGGATCTTTTCCTCAAAAGAAGAGAAAAACAACAAGCCACCATATTTGTCAGGCTCTTCAGTCTTCATGGTGTTCAGCAGAGTTTTCCTCAGCCCATACTTTTTGGGATGGGGTATGATCCTGTGTTCTCCTGGTACCCCCAGGATGCTGCTAATGGCCCTCCTCACCCAAACCATTGCAGGATCTGGGGTAATTCTGTGCTTGTTGGCATCCTGACATGCCAGAGCTGCTTTGGAGACAGCCACACCACCCAGCTGGGGTTGAGTCCACCCAGTTTCTCCTGGCACAGACCCCGTTTCCTGCACGAGCTCTGCAGCCCATGCAGACCCCACCTGCTGCTCTCACCCTGACCCCTGCACACTGCAGCAATTCTGATTTGCTCTCCCTGTCCCCCCATACCTGCAGAAGGGTGCCCCAGACCCATGGCCATGTGTATCCTGCCTTTGGGAGTGGCTGGGTGCAGATGATTCCCAGACAGGAGCCTGCACAGCTGCTGGATTTGGTTATGACAAGGGTTTTCTGCTGTAGCTCTGCTCTGCTTTTAGGTGATTTGGATTTAAAAGTTGCCATTAGTGCCCAGAGCTCAGAGCTTTGGATGTCAAGTGAACTGCTGGAAAGAAAACATTTGATATTATCTGAGTGTCAAAGGTGCTGAAGGATTTGTCATCTCCAGCCTTCTACTGAAAGGACAGAGCCCTGGGAGACCACGGAATCCTCTCCCCCTCGCTCACTGAGGCCACAATCAGTGACATCCAACAAAAAATATTAGAACCATTTTCCAGCAGTCACCCCTGGCTCCTCGGTGCCATGCAGCAGGAAATCCATCCAGCGAACATTCCGTGGGTTCCTGGCAGAGGAGGAGGCAGCAGGGGGAGCAGGTTGCAGCGTGCTGGTCCCCAGTGTGGTTGTTATTATGCTTTATGTGGTACTGAGGGGTAATGGGGACCAGATGGCGGCGTGGATGGAAAAGCTCATTGCTCCCCTGCAGTGCTCACCCCTGCTCCGGCCTGATAAATTCCAGCATTCCATCAGCCAGAGCCTGATTGGGAACAGATGGGCCCCGGGTCCTGCAGTGGGACCACAGAGCTGGGGAGGCTCAGAAGAGCCTTCCAGGGAGCAGCTCTGCCCCTCTGCTGGGCCAGCACACAGGAGCTGCCAGCCCATCCGGCAGGGCTGGCATTCCAAATGCATCCCGGAGGCAAGGGAGGCAGTGGGGATGGGAGTGCCACCACCCAGGCTGGCCATCGTGCTCCTGGCGACCCACGCTGTCAGACCCCCCTGGGAATGCAACCAGCTCTTCCCTGGCTGCCCTCACACGCGTGTGACACATCCCGGGAGCTTCACACCTGCCCTGGGAGCAGCCCTGGAGACAGGCTGCTCTCCAGGTGGACTTTCCCTGGCACCTGGGACACTCCTGTGGCTGCTGGCATCAACCAGAGGATGGAGCCTGGAGCAACCTGGTTAAGGGGAAGGAAGGGGGAGCAGAACAGGATGGGCTTTAAGGCCCTTCCAACCCAGTCTGTGATTCTGTGATGATTTTATCACTTCTGAGTGTCTGGATTTGCCCCTTGGATGCGGAGCCGGTGCTGGGTCAGCACCATGCTGGTCCCCACCCCCATGGCAGCCCTGCCTTCTCCATTCATGTTGGTGTGCCTCAGTGGAGGTAAAACCTTGGGACTGAGTTATGCCCTGCACACAAAGTTAGCAGTGTTAAAAACAATATAAAGCAGCATTTCTTGAAGCTGCTTGCTTTAAAAAATGGCACACTCCTCCTATAAACGTATTTGTTGTTTGCATACTTTTTGTAGCCCAAACTGAGGTCAGGCAAAGGAAACCAAGGAAGCTGAAAAAGCTTAAACCCCAAATTTTAAAAGTTGCATCCATTCCTTATTGGTTCCATGGTTATGTGTGGGTTTGATTCTATTTAGGAAATTTATGAGCATACTTTTACTCCTATTAACAGATTTCATTTAATAGTAAAGGATTATCAATGTAAATCAAATAAGGCATTAATTTTTTCCAGAGCCAGTGACTTTGTACCCTCCTGCTTCAGCCCAGCATGTGAAGCTGGAATAGGTAACAATTAACAGCTTTACTGACATTCTTCTGGTTATGTTTTTGTTCCGTTTCCCCAGGCACAACCACTCAGTTGTGAACTTTAAAATTGCAACATATATTCCCTTGTTTCCTGTAGGAGAAACAAGTTGTTGCTTATTCCCTTGCTGGAAGGCAGAAACTCGCCAAGAGCTGGGCTGAGAAATGTTCCTTGGCTGGAAGAAGGTTTCCTTGGCGTCTTGATCAGTCTTCTGGGGCATTTGGTGACTGTGTGGGGTGGGTTTGTTTCTTGTGCAGCTCTTCATATGTTCTCATGTTTTAAAATCCTTTTCTTGTGGTACTTGGACTCTCCTGCCAAGCCAGGCCAGGCTGAAGAAGGGGAACTCAGCAAATAAGGAAAAAGAACAGAAAAAATTGCCAGAGGGCAGGGCCAGATGAGATATTGGGATGGAATTCCTGGCTGGAAGGGTGGGCAGGTCCTGGCACAGGTGCCCAGAGCAGCTGTGGCTGCCCCTGGATCCCTGGCAGTGCCCAAGGCCAGGCTGGACACTGGGGCTGGGAGCACCTGGGACAGGGGGAGGTGTCCCTGCCATGGCAGGAGGTGAAATGAGATGAGATTTAAGGTCCTTTCGAGCCAAGCCACTCCATGATTCCATGACTGCTGACATGATATTCCATTACAGATGGAACCTGGGAGCTCATCGCGAGCTGCTGAAAGATGCACGTAGCAAACGTGGGCTGCTTATCAGCCAGTGCCAAATTCAGCACATCAAACAGAGCAGAGCAGCCCTGACTAATGGCTCAGCTCATTCCAGAGGCTGGGAGATTGTCTGGGAAGGAGCTTTCTGCAGTGGGTAGTGACAAATGAGTGCTGCAGTTTTGCAGGAGCTCTGTGCTCAGCCAGGGGCTCTGCTCGTTGGTTTTGGCTCGTGTCCCCAGCCCCCGTGCACTCCTCAGTGTCACCAGCAAAACCTGGCTAAGCACTTTCCCAGGAGCTCCTGTTTCTGCACAGATCCTCTGCCATTTTTTCAGCCTGCAGCACTCAGGAAGGTCCTTCCCAGCCCACCAAACGCGATCCTACCTGGTGCCTTTTGTGCCTTTGCTCAGCTCTCCCCAGGGGCTGCAGCCCTGCCCCTTCTGCTCCCAGGTAGTTTGTCAATCCGTATGTTTGTAGCTGGGAGAGTATTGGCTGTGTTCCAGGGGAGAGGAAGGACAAACTCCTGCTTCTCTTCGTAGTTTAGGGTCATTTTTAGCTAAGAGTAATTTCCCATCTTGAAACGGCAACTTTTCACACACATGGCCCAAGGCCAAGCCTGGGTTTCTGCTCGAGCGCATCGAGTGAAGGTTTTTTTAGCATCTGTGAGGGGTCTGCAGTTTGGAAGAGCATCTGTCAACAGCCTCCTTGGAAATGTCATTGCGTGCTTTCATGTGCCCCAGGATCCAGGATGGCTCTAATTAACCCCTTTGGCTTCCCAGACTCCTCTGTTGCAGTGAACACTGAGCACTGGCAGGTTTGGGTAAGAACCGCTAGGTTTGGGTAATTAAACTCAAGTTTTCCCCATAGCCAGTAATCCAGGCGTGTGGATTTTGTGCCACTAATCCAAGAGAGGTGGATTTATGCCCCATTTCTCCCTGCTGGGGTATGTTGCTCACGGGCCAGCCATGCAGGGATGTGACTCAGTCTCTTGCTGTCCCAGTGAGTCACCGTGGGGAAAAGGGGCAAGGAATAAAATGCTCAAAGAAAATCTCTTAACTGGAAAAATGAATTGTGACTTTTGAGAAAACGTGATTAAGCAGAGACCGTTTTTGGATCTCCTGACAAGGAGAGGCTGAGAGCAGAGGCAGCCTGTGTGTCCAGCAACAGACAGGCTTGAAATGCTTGTTTTTTACATTTTCCATCTAATCAAGATGTGAATGCATAGGAGGGAAATGTAATAAATTCAGTATTTCATGCAAAATGTGACGTGTGAGGAATGAGTTTACCAGAGGTACAAAAGAATGCATTGCCAGAAGGAAGTGTCAGTGAAATTGCAGATTGTCACTGAAAATGTAGAAAATCTAAAGGTGGGATGTTGGAATCTGCCAGAAATGCTACAGAGAGGCCAGATGGCTGTGAGGCTGGGAGCAAACCCTCCAGAAGCTGGCAAGGGAAAACCATTTTATCATCCTTTGACAAAGCTGCTTGGGTTTGCTGAGGAAATGGCTCCACGTGGACAGAGGGCAGAGATGGATGGGATTTGGGGATGGAATTCCTGCCTGGTAGGGTGGTCAGGCCCTGGCACAGGTGCCCAGAGCAGCTGTGGCTGTCTCTGGACCCCTGGCAGTGCCCAAGGCCAGGCTGGACACGGGGGCTGGGAGCACCTGGGACAGCAGGAGGTGTCCCTGCCATGGCAGGGGTGGCACTGGGGGGGCTTTAAGATCTTTCCAGCCCAAACCAATCCATGATCTATAATATTTAGCAAAAGCAGGATTGTGCATCTCCATTTCCAGTTAAATCCATCACCTCAGCAGGGATCCCACAAGTGTCAGCCCCACGTGGCTGGAGCCTGATAGGGCAGAGGTTTTCCAACCAACTGTTAAAATAAGGATGAGGGATACATGGTTTTGATGGACCTGATGGTTTGACATCCCAAAGGCATGGGAAAGCACAAAGACTCTGAACAGCCTGGCTGGGCTGGGCTGCCCCTCCTGAAATTGGCAGCCAAGGGTTACTGGGCCAGATCTGAAGCACCCGATCCTAAATTTCTGTCCTTGCTTAAGGGTGCAGACACAGCAGTGCCCCACTGACTGCAGGGGTATCCCAAACCCTCAGTGGAATGTTTCCCCACGTGGCTCTGGCACCCCAGCAGTGGGTTTTCTCTCTGGTTTGTAGCTGATTTTAATATGCCATGTATTTCTCTGCAGACACTGTTCGAAGCTGTGTGGCAAAGCTGTTCTTCAGCTGTCCCCTGAAGGGTCACTACTGCCTGTACAGCAAATCCAGCTTCATCCTGGTGAGCCAGCAGCCTCCCCTCTGGATCCACATCATGTTCCTGTTCCAGCAGGTGAGGGCCACACAGACCAGGGCCACCTCTGGGCTGCTCCTGTGGCACTTGGACATGGACAGGACATGGTTACTCATTAAATAGATGTATTTATTACATGTATTCATGAAATGCACCTCTAGCTCACAGTCATTTGTGACCCTTGTGATCCCTCAGAAACTCATTCGACTGAGCCAAAGTTATTTTATGCTTCTTAAGTTTTCCTATTCCTGTTAAATATCCCAAATTCAAACTGGCTGGGGTGATGACAAAGTCTGGGGGTAAAAATGTGGGACCAAACCGTATTGTTCTTATTCAGGCAAAACTTCCAGCAAGTCCCAGGTACCTTGGACGCAGCCAGGAGTTGGCAGTGGAGTTTAGGGGAGCAGCACCTCCTCCAAGGAGGTTGGAGGGGCAGAACCCACTGGATTTTTTTACTGCAGAGGTTTGGACTGAGCAGAATTTGTAAATCTTCTCAGTGCTGTTCTACCACCCTTCAAGTGATTTTCCTGTGTTTGACATTGTTTCCAAGCAATGCCCAGTATTTGGACACGGGTGGAATTTCCTAACAGGTTACAAATAGTGTGAAACTAAGAGAGACCCCTACAGTCACACTTCAGGAAGAAGCAGGTGGGGGTTGAGTTAAAATACAATATTCAGTTTCTTAACACATCCAGAGCCTTTCACTGCAGTTCATCCCACCCTAAGGCAGCCTGGGAAACAGGATGCCAACCCAGGATTTACCCAAACTGTAACACATGAGGGATGCTGTGGATGGAACAGTCTGAATTGCTCTGCCCTGTGTGTTTTCCTAGAAATAAACAGTTCTTTTCAAGAACACTGGTCAGTTAATTTAAAAAAATATTAATGGAGAGTTCTACTGTGTTTCAAAACTCTTGGATAGAAATTGGGAAATTATTAGTGCAGGACAGCAGGATCAGGCTGGCTGAGTTTGCTCAGCAAGAGGAGACAGAAAGTCCATCCAGGAACCCCATGTTTAAAGGACATTGCCCATATTGTGAAATCAAATAGTTGTAGTATGGAAAATCAGATTTTTGGGCACTCTTATCTTGGCTCCTGCGTGTTAATGCATTCTTTGATTAAAGAGGTATGGAGAGGCACAAATGTTCTCTCAGCCACAGTGTTCCCGTACCACTGATTTTGTGAGCGGCTGATGCAACAAAGAACTTGGTGCTGTTGAAACACCAGGATCATTCACAAGGTCAGATCCTCACTGTCCTTTGGCTCAGGGAGGTGACAGCACCCACCCCAACAAGGTGTCACGCTGTCCTGTGAGTGTGCCGGTGCTGGAAACTCCTGCACTCTGTGTTGAGGGTGTCCCGTGGAGTTTTGCCTCCTGTATTTCACCCTGCTCTCTGTCCAGTGCACTCACAAACTCTGCTTGTGCTGTTCAAGGACTGAGACCTGAAGGAGCCCCAGACAAACTCACACAACCCTGCAGGGGTGTGAAGTATCTCCTCCCTCTGGCTGGAAATGCTAGGTTTTTCCAGGGGGCTGCCCCTCTCCCAGGTTTCTGTGTGGTTCACAGGGGCGAGTGCTGGTGATAAATTAACATTTCAATACAGAACCAAGTTGTGCAGTGGTCACTGCAGGGTAATCCTCAGTGAGCCACGGACCTCAGAGATGTGGGATGTGCAATAAGCTTCAAAAAGCCCAAAGGAAATGAGATATTTGATGTTGTACCCAATTGTGAGCCGATGGACCCACCAGAGCTCCCTGCAGAGGGTTGGGCTCACCTTGGTTGCTTTCCTGTCTTTCACACTGGGAGGACAAGAGGCTCTTTGGTCACAACCAAGTGAAAAAACACCTGAAATAATTTTCAACCTTTTCTTCAGAGCCTGTTTGCAGAACCTTTGTCCATACAAAGCAGCTCTGTGCAAGTCCTCAAGGCGCTGTGGGAGAAGACACAGCTCAAGGGGACGCACAGCTTTGAGACTGCCATGATCCAGTCCACGTTCCCCCAGCAGAAGGTAAGGGCTTCCCTTCTTCACCAGTGAAAGGAGCAGAAGGGCCTGGCCCTGCCTTCTGGGGGCTCTGCAATAACCCCAGCGAGCTTTTGCTCTGCAGAGGGCCCTCGGGGAGTTTCGTGCTGTGCTTTGTATCCCCAGGCTCGTTCTCCACCCCTCCATGAGAACTGATCCATGTCATGAACACCAGGGATGCTGTGAGTGGGGCTCTTCCTGCTCAGTCTCGAGCTCTAGACTCGGCCCAGCTGCTGCTGGGGGTGTTGGGCAGCCCTTGGAAGTTCACCCAGTTAAACACAGCCCTGGATGTTATGGAATTGTTGGTCTGCACATGTGCCATTAGTTACCCCCATCAGTTGAAGGGATTACAGCCCAAAGCTCTCTTCTGTCTCCAGGATTTCAGTCAATGCTCTTTCCAAGCTATTAATCAGCTGCTTGGAAAAGGCCAGCGTAGGACTGGAAAACAAATATCTATTTATTCCTGAGCATCCAGCTCAGTTGGATTAAATAAGTTGTCAAACATGATTTTAAAACAATCTCTCTCAGAATATTGTGGGCATGCAGATGTCTGGCGGAATAAAATTAGATTAAAATATTAAGATTAGATTAAAATCAGATTAGATTAATAAAATCAGATTAAAAGCAGAGTTTTGTTAGAAACACCTTCTCAACTCTCGGGATAATGTGGTGAGGAAGTGGGGACCCCCACATCTGAGAGCAGCTTTGAGGCCAGTTTTACTCACACCCAGAGGAGCTGTGCTAAGGATTTGAGCTGCTGTGGAATCCAGGCCTGGCTCATCCAGAGGCTTTGAGCAGCTTTGCTGCTCAGCAGGGGCTTAACTTGAGCCTCTGCCAAGCTCCACTCATCCAAAGTCAGAGCTGGTGCAGTGTGAAGATCTGGGGGAAATAAAGAGCTTAGGGCAGAGATGGATGTGGGGCACCAGGCACACACAGCCTGCAGATCCCAGCAGGGAACACTCTGCAGGGCTGCACAAGCCTGCCAGGGCTCAGATGCAGGAGCCCAGCCTGTTTTGGGAGTTCCCATCACTCCATCCATGGCAGTATCTGAGCTCCCAGAGCAGCAGAGCTGGAAGGGAGATCCTGATGTCTGCAGTGACAGTAGCTCTGGGAGCTGCAGATCCCCCCAGCCCTGGAGGCTGAGGATAGAGGGACAGCTGGAACCCATCTGACGTGCTCTGGGATTGCACTCCTGGACTCTGCTGCTTGCTGCTGGATTTCCTGGTTTGGTTTTGTTGATTAACACAGAACCAGTGTTCTGGTTTTGTTTACTACTAGGAGCCTGAGTTTGTTCCTAGTGCAATTTCCATTCAGTTTTCTGGAAATTAGGACTAATAATAATTCCATAAAGAAGGGGTTTTTAGCTTTTGCATTTCCAAAAATTCTGCCTGCAACATTCCCTGCATGACCTAGTCCTTACTTTCCTCAGCTTCTGTCACAATGGGAATGCGTCATCTCAGAAGTTCTTCCCATTGTTGCTAAGTGGACTTCAGAGATTGTGAATTCCCGGGAAAATTATTGTATTTGCTAATGTTATTCTCTGCCAGTAGTCCAGGAAGCAAAATTCTGAGGGTGCGGTTGCTTCATTAAGCAGAGCACTTTCAAATTTTAATGGCTTGAAATGTGTTGATGCAAATGCAACCTCAACATTGTCTGCTATATTTGAGACTGTTTTGTGCATTGTGTTCTAGCAGAGTCTGAAATGCTTTATCAGGGTGGGATGGGACATTGGGAAGGAATTCCTGGCTGAGAGGGTGGGCAGGCCCTGGCACAGGTGCCCAGAGGAGCTGTGGATCCAGCCCCTGGATCCCTGGTAGTGCCCAAGGCCAGGTTGGAGCAGCCTGGGACAGTGGAAGGTGATACATTTTTTCCAATATGAATTCTAAAGCATTTTTTAAACCTGGAGAGCAACCTATGGCATCAGTGCTTCACCCCAGCCTGAATTCTGAGAAACACCTTCAGCTGTGCAGCACCGTGGTGATCCCTGGAGCTGCAGTGAGTACCTGGCTCACACAGAACATGCTGTGTTTCCCTGGGCAGCCTCTCCATGCCACATAAAACATCTATTTATTCAGCACGGCTCGAGACATGCCAGGAGCAAAGCACTTCCAGATGTGCATGCTCCCAGAGCCATGGGGCTCTGCACGGCTCCTTATCACAGCTTGTGCCCAGCACAGGGGCTGGCCTGAGCTCTCCTGGCTCCTCTGGTGCCTCCTGCCGTGGCAACTCTGAGACGGTGACTGCTTCATGAGCCCCACATGATGCTCTCAGAAATCACTTTGTTGCTCAGCCTTGCAAGGGCAGAATTAGCATTGCCAAGCCATGGGGTGCTCTGTTCTCCCCTTCCCTCTGGGTTCCTGTGGCAGAAGGAAGGGGCACGTTGGCACAATGGACTGAGGTTTTCAAGGTGATGGAGTGAGGGGATGAGATAAATCTCTCCAATTAGGTTCTTCCCTCCTGAAATAAGGGGCTCCTTGCAGATTATTTCAAGTATTATTTCAGCTATTTCTGCTGGAGTGCAGAGGGGAACAGGCAGATTTCTGCACTGATATTTCTGTGGGATTTGCTCTTTTTCAGGCTGGAGTTGCCTCATGGCAACCACCACCAGATTTTTTCACGGGATGGGGAAGCTCCTTGGTGTTTTGTGCAGCCTCATCCCCGTGTGCTGCAATGTCCTGCCCAGCCCGTGGGCTGCAGTGCCATTGTTCTGCCCACCTCGCGTCCCCCAAGGTGCCACAGCAGGAGCTGGGGGCAGGACAAGCCTCTGACCCTGCTCTGCTCCCTCTCCCTCCCTCCAGCTTGCCTGGCAAGGCTGGAACCCTGCCTCCCTTCCCAGCCCCTGCAGGGTGATGGGCCCGGGGCCCTGGCAGGGGACAGGGTTTCCCGTAACTTTGTGTTTTCCCTGGACTGCAGGATGGTGCTGCAGCGCTGAGACCCCACGCCAATGCAAGGGAGGGTGTCTGAGGGGCTGGCAGCGCCCTCGCTGCCGGCACTGAGGGACTTGGTTGCTGTTACTTAACCCCAACGTTTGTTGAGGTGTGAGCTCACAGCCTGGTTTTAAATGAAATCCGGGGTTTAAAACACGCTGGACTGTGACTTTACCGAGCTGAGTGAGTGTCCCCTGCCTTTCCCCTGCTCACGGGTGCAGTGCTCTGTCTGTTCCTTTCAGCAAGCCAGCTGTTCATTTGCAAACGAAATGCCTGCCCCGGCTCGTCCCTCCTGCTCTGGTGGGGACCCAGGGGACAGCAGGGAGTGCCCAACACCACAGAGTGTCACCAGAGACCTTCTGGGGCACTGAAACATCCCCGAGAAGGGGCTGGGGGAAGAAAACCATGGAATCATTTAGGCTGGAAAAGCCCTCTCAGACCACTGAGTCCATGCATTCCCCAGCCTGCCAAGGCCACCACTGACCCATGTCCTGAGGTGCCACCTCCACACGGCTTTTAAATCCCTCCTGGAACTCCACCACTGCCCTGGGAAGGCCTTTCCATGAAGAATTTTTCCCAATATCCAATCTGAACATCCCCTGGCAAAACTTGGAGCCATTTTCCCCTGTCCTATTTTTTATTACTTGGAAGAAGAGCCCAACCCCCACGGCTGTCCCCTCCTGTCAGAGAGTAGTGCAAAGCCATCAGGTCTCCCCTGAGCCTCTTTTTCTCCAGGCTGAGCCCCCTCCCGGCTTCCTCAGCCTGTCCTTGTCACACTGGTGTTCCAAGGTGGTTCAGCTGCTGGGAAAAGTGCAGGGCCAAGCTGCTGACAGCGGCATGGAAGAGGAAAACCAAATCCCAGACCATCTCCAGCCTCCCACAGCCTAATCCATAATTTACGGATCTGCTGTTACTGCTGGTGGAGAGAGAGACCCGTCCTGCCCTGCACACTGCCCTGCCCTGCACATTGCCCTGGCCCCTTGTCCCTCTGCAGGACACATGGGAAGGACCCTCTGTGTCCCCCTGCATGTAGGGTCCTGAGCAGCTGGCTGAGCAGTGCTTCCTCACCCCCTGAGTGTGGTTTCTCTCCTCAACCCCAGGACCTGGAGAAGGTTCAGAGGCACCTGGAGGAAGTGAGGTTCTTTGATTTATTCGGCTACAGCGAGGAGGCAGGAGCCTGGCAGTGCTTCATGTGCAACAACCCCGAGAAGGCAACAGGTACAGAGGGGTCCTGCCTCTGTCACTGCTGGGCTGGAGTGGATGGAGGGAAGCTCACTGGTCGTGGCGATGGTGGGGAAAGGGGAAACCAAACTTTCCAGATGCTATTTTAATTGGAATTCTCCATTAAACTCATCTTTGGTGAGGGAGTCAGGCCCAAACCTCATTTGGTGTGTGCTTAGAGGGACACAACCCCAAATCTGCACCATCACTGACCCTGGGGAGTGGGAGGGCTCTGCAGCCATCCTCCAGTGTCCAGATAAAGGATTGCATCTCCTGGAGCACATCCCAGCACCTCTGGAGCCTGCCCAGATGCCACCAGTCAGGGGATGTGGGCACAGAAACAACACCTGGCTCCTGCTTTCTTCACTCTCAGAACTGTTTGCTTTAATATAATTTACTCCATAGTGCACATCTCCTTAGGGACATGGTGATTAAATCTTATAAAGGCATAACACTTCAGCTGAATTGGAAAGGAGGGTGAGTGGAAAATAGGAGAAACCAGCCTTTTTGCCAGGTATAATCTCCTGGTGTCCTTTTGAAGCTTTCTGGCACCCATCAGTGCCAGAGCAGTGCCCTGACAGGAAGAGGAATATCTTGTTCTTAGATGCTTTCTGCCACTCCATAAAAGTCTGACCAATCCTGCCCAATAATTTTGACTGTTTTGGCCAAGTGTTTGAATAATTGGCTGTTTCAGAGATTTATTTTATTAGTTAGTGTCTCTTCAGATTGCATCAACTCCGGATTGAGGAAGTCTTGCAGGAGTGGCCCAGCTGCTGCTGCAGGCTGAGCTGCCCCTGCTCATTCCTTGGGTGTTTGAGCATCTTCTCCTTCCCCAGCCCTGTGGGACTCCTGGACCAGAAAAGAAATCCTGCTCTGAGTTAAAACTTCATCTCCACAGTGCTGTCAGTGTGGTTTCCCCATCACATCAGGGATGATGAGCTATGAGGAAAACGAGCCTCTTGCTTAAAAATGTCAAAGCTTAATGAAGTAACTTTGGTCTGAATTTGCAAAGACATTTAACCAGTCCAGCATTGCCCCACTCCTGCTCTCCTGGCTGTAATTGTCCTTTTCATGAGAAATTGCTCTCTTTGTCTCAGTTTAAAAGAATTTTTGTAAGAAAGGCCCATTGTGAGTATCATGATTTGCTTCTGAGCTCCAAAGGCCTTTAGAAAACCGAGAAAATAAATTCCTGGTATGGGTCATGTGAAAGCTGAGGAAAGGAACATGGAAGATGGAGCTCAGCAGAATAAAAATTTGCAGGGACTGACAACTTCACCTTTGTATTGATGCTGCAGAGCTGTGGCAGCTGGGAAGGGCTGTGGCAGAGTGGGACACCCTGCAGGGTCTCTCTGGGTTTGTAAGATCTGACACACGAAAAGATTGGAGGTCTCCTTGGACTGCCAAAGAATTTAAAGGCTTTGAAACATATTTTATTTTCATTCCAGAGTGGGAAAGACCCTCTAAAATCTGAAATACTTTTCAAAGGCAAGAAAGCAATTTCTCCCTCTCAGCAGTGCTGTTTGGCAACCAAATTCCTGCTGAAGAAGGAATTCAGAGGCATTTTTTTCCTATTATTGTCTGCTGGGTTTGGTTCATGAGGGGTTTTGTTGCATTTTTTTGATGCCATGTTGCAAGATGCCATTTATCCTCCAGACTTGGGCAAACACTGCCTGAAAGCCTTGGCCTTGCCTCAGGATGGGATTCCCAGAGCAGCTGTGGCTGCCCCTGGATCCCTGGGAGTGCCCAAGGCCAGGTTGGACACTGGGGCTGGGAGCACCTGGGACAGTGGAAAATGTCCCTGCCATCGCAGGGGTGGGATGAGATTATATTTAAAATCCTTTTCAGCCCAAACCATTCCATGTTTCTGTGATCAAGGATTCCTGTTTGGCTGTAGCTGGGAGGGATTTTGGAGCTGGAAGCTGATCCCGTGTGGAAAGAGCCAGTTAAGCTGAAGCAAAGTGGTTGATGCACCCACAGTGACCAGCAGAGAAAGTTTGACTCCTTCTCGTGCATTCCTCTGGTTCCAAAGCATGTCCTGTACAACCACACTTTTCCAGAAGTGCTGTTAAATCATCCTGGGTTGGCTTTCCTGCCCTTTAGGAGGAGCATTCCCACAAATCCTGCTCGTCTGCTGACACGCACGGAGGTGCCCCGGGCCCAGAGGGAGGAGCACCAGCTCCCACCATCGTGTGCTCCAGCCGTGGCCATTCCAGCAGAGCCACCTGGAATGCTGGAAAACGCCAGGATTCCTCCTGTCAGGACAGGCTGGCTGCTCCAAAGGAGCCTCGTTCCAACACAACCCCCTGTGCTGAGAGTTTGGCTTCATGAGCTCTTGCACAAAACATTCCACAAAACCAGAGAGCCGGCGAGGGAATTCCAGCTCATTCCTGCCTCTGGAAGCTCCCAAAGACATGGCAGGGATCCCTGGGGGCTGCAGAAGAGCCATGGGCAAGGATTTGGGATTTGGGAAAAACTGAGAGTGTTTTCCAATTCCTCTGGAAAACTGTAATTCCCTGGGAAATCCCACACCATGGTAACTTGGGAATACATTCATCCCCCTCCTGCAGTGTCAACTATCCAGAGAAATAAAGGAGCCCAGACCTAATGCTCACTGTAAAATCATAAAAAGTGGCATCCAGAGATGTGTTCTTTCCAGGTTTTCAGCAAAACCCAATGTGGTGATTAATGGAAGAGAGTGAATCCATATTCCCTGAGGTTAATTGCATTTATCTGCCACACATTCCATTCTTTCAAGTTCATAGGGGTTTATTATCACTGAGATCATTCATGAATTCTTGTGGAGGATTTTATGTTTCATCAAATTCAAGATTTAAAGCTTTGGGTTTTATCTGTCTCAAGTTCATCTTGGAAGAGTTTGGAGGGTTTTAAACTTTTTATTCAGTACCCAAACTACTTAGAGCTGGATATGTTGTAGTTCTGTAAAGAAAGGAAGATGGAAAGTAGAAAATTCCAGCAACCACATCAACAGGACCTACTCAGGGTTAAACTGGAGTCATTGTGCCTATAATAATATGATTTAAGGAAAAATAGGTATTTCAAGACCTTTGGAAATTTCATTACCTTCTCAAACTGAAAGAGGAGAGATTTCGATGGGATATTGGACAGGAATTGTTCCCTGTGAGTGAAAGCTTTCCCACCATAAGGATATCGAGCACTGGAGCAGCTTGCCCAGAGATGTTGTGGAGATTTTTCAAGTCCCACGTGGATAAATCCATGAGCAACCCAGTCTGACCCCGTGGGTGACCTTTCTTGGAGGAGGAGGTTGGAGGAGAGACCCCTCAAGCTCTTTTCCAGATGAATTATTCTGGGATTCTGTGAAGTCAACCGCAAGGAAAATAAGCAGAAGGGCTTAGAAAAATATTGGAAAAGAGCTTTATTCTTATCTTGCATGAATCTCTCTCTCCTAATCAGCCCCTCAGACAGGCTGGCATCGGATTCATTATGGCCACTTTGGAAGCTGCCATCTGAACTCCCCCCCACTTCTTTGTGGATACACAGGAAAAGTCCTCTGGTAGCACTGCCTAAAGCCACTGGCTCGTAAAACAGAGATCAACATTTCTTAGCAAACCCTGGATTTGAAAGTTTTGGCCATAAAAATTCACTTTAGGCCAAAATTGCACATTCACTTCCCTTCTCATGTTGTGCTCCTGACCGCAAACTATCTCGGTATCATCTGGTCCCTGAGCCTTTTGTATTTTACCCCTCTTTGTTTGGTGGAAGCATATTCCTACTGCTCTGGAATGGGGCTGAAGAAATTTCTGTGGAACCAGGAGCCAGTCAGGGAACAACATTTAATGAAATTGCTGAGTTTTTAATAAGGGGGACAGAAAAACATGGTTCTGTCCCACTAAAGAGCGTGTGGGGAGAGGGTGCAGCCCCAAACCAGCCTCTTGGGAAATTCATCCTCATTTGCAGCGACATTTATACAGGGAGAAAGCAACCCTCTGCTTCACTGTGTCCCATGCCAGGCTGGGTGCTGGGATGGGCGCTGGCACAAAACCATCCAGAAAAGTTGCGGGGTCAGGGCTGAAGTGGCTGCATGGAACAGAGCACGGCTCTGGAAATCACAGCTGCAGATTCCCCCCCGGCACTGAGGCTTTGCCAACCCCCTTCTCATTCATCCATCTCCTTCCAAGCGCTCCCTGTCTGCAGAGACAGAAATATTTATGGTCTTTCCTGAGGAAATTGCACGAGTTCACACTGCACCCCCCTGCCAGCCTCGCTGCCAAGGAAAACAAGGCTGGGGGAAGAACACATCCTTTATCTACAGCTGATGCCTTGTCTTGGTGTTGGTTTGCCCTCTTCCAGACAGGGAATAGTGCCCAAAAAGCCATAAAGCCTTTGGCACTCCCTTGGGTGGCACTTGGGCACCCTGTTCACCTCCATCCTCAGCAGCCTTTGGCTCAGGAGCTGCAGATGGCAGCAAAGGCGCTCAAGGAAAAGCGGTGCTGGATGGATGTGGGGGCTGGGGATGGGAGAGCAGCCAGCCAGGGATCACTGCCCCCTGACAGATGCTGGGATGGGCTCCAAGGCAAACATCCCATCCAAAATCATCCCTTCTCAGACTGCCTGTGCCTCACACTGCCCTTCGGTCTATCTGGTCCTTCACGTCCCGGCCGTCGGCGTAAAGATAGAAAAGACAGGAGAAAGAGACCCCTAGGAGATGTCAGGGCTTTAAACTGCCAGAGAGCAGGGCTGGGTGGGATACTGGAAGGAATTGATCCCTGGGAGGGTGGGAGACCCTGACACAGGGGGCCCAGAGAAGCTGTGGCTGCCTCTGGATCCTTGGCAGTGCCCAAGGCCAGAAACTGTTATTGCAGGCTGAGGAACAACTGGGAGTGTAGTGGTGGGGAGAAGTTTGGGATGGCTGAGGGAGTAGAAGAGATGGAAGAGGGGTCTGAGTTGTCAGCTCCATCTGCTCAGCCTTCCCAGCAGCACATGGCTGAGGGCTGAGCTGTCTGTGTGAAGTGAGAGCTGAATGCTGGAGGTTGGGAAAATGAGGAAGGCAGAACAACCTTCCTGCAGCACGGCAGGAGCCTTCAGCTGGGAGAAGGGAGGGCAGGACTAACCCTGGCCATGTGTCCCCCTCCCCAGGAGTGAACCAGGATGGGCAGCCCCTGATCGAGGGCAAGCTGAAGGAGAAGCAGGTCCGCTGGAAGTTTATCAAGAGGTGGAAAACCCGCTACTTCACCCTGGCTGGCAACCAGCTGCTGTTCCGCTGGATCCTATCCGTGAGTCCCAGACACCCGCTGCACTCCTCCCCTTCCCTGCTCCCAGCACCACTCCCAGAGGCTCTCAGCCCTCAGCTCTGCCCGTGGGAGCTCTCCCACCCACAGAGCGCGTGGCAGGAGACAGCAAGGGCAGCCAGAGTGCTGCGCAGGAGCTCTCACTGCTGGGTCCCCAATCCTCAGGGGGCATAAAGACCATCTCCTGCCATCCCCCTGCCATGGCAGGGACACCTTCCACTATCCCAGGCTGCTCCAAGCCCTGTGGCCTTGGACACTTCCAGGGCCAGCCACAATATGTGGCAGCAGCAGCTGGTGACACCCGGGGACATCTCCACAAAGAAGGACGAGTTCACAGAATCCCAGAGTGGTTTGGGCTGGAAGGGACCTTAAAGCTCACCCAGTTCCCTGCCATGGCAGCGACACCTTCCGCTATCCCAGGCTGCTCCCAGCCCTGTCCAGCTGGCCTGGGACACTGCCAGGAGCCCTCAGCTGTCCGTGAGGCTGGTGGGTGGTTGCTCAGCAGGCGAGCTCTGCTCTGTCCCCTGTGCTCCAGAAGGATGACCCCGACGAGTGCCCCATCGAGCTGAGCAAGGTGCAGAGCGTCAAGGTGGTGGCCAAGAAGCGGCGGGACCGGAGCCTGCCCCGGGCCTTTGAGATCTTCACGGACAGCAGGACCTACGTGTTCAAGGCCAAGGACGAGAAGAACGCCGAGGAGTGGCTGCAGTGCCTCAACGTGGCCGTGGCGCAGGCCCGTGAGCGCCAGAGCCGCGAGGCCACCACCTACCTGTAGCCCTGGGGCCACCAAAGCACCCCGTGTGGCACTGCAGGATGGCCACGAGGCCACCCCAGACCCACGGGGAGCAGGAAGAGCTGCCTGCAGAGCCAGAGGGACAAGGACAGCTCCAGGGACCCAGGGCCACCGTGGGAGTGCGCCAGGGACGCTGCAGGAGCAGGACAGGAGCAGCCGCCACATTCCCCAGGGAAATCCAGGGGTTTTTCTTCAGCCTGATGGCCTGAAAGCCAGGGAATGTGGTTAGAAACCCAATCCCCTGACCTGAGGTGCACCAGGTCTCTGACACTGCCAAGAGAATTCCAGGAGTGAGGACTTACTGCTTTCCTTAATCAACTTGATGTAAAAAGTTAATTTTCCTTATTTAATCCTGATGGACTTTACCTTTTATTGTTTATATGTGTCTGTGCTGCTGCTTTTGGGTTTAAATTGGGAAATTTGAAAGATTTTGTATGGCTGGAAAATAATTTTAAATATTTAACTGGTTTATTTTTTCTGCTTTTGCTCTACTTTGTAACTGAATGTAATTTTTAAATTTTCTCTTTTTTTCTTTTTTCTTTTTTTTTTTTTAATTCTCATCTCCATTCTGTAACTTTTCAAAAGTTCTGCCAATTTGGAGAATTCCCAGTTTGTTTGATTTTCTTTGTTACTTTCAAATTATTCCAAAATGGAAGAAGTGCTGCAGAAGAGACTGAAACAAAAAGAGGGGAGCAAAAAGTGAACGAGAAGTCTGCAAGTGAAGAAATGAGCTCAGAGATCATTCAAGGCTGAGTAGAAATAAAATTTGAAATTTTCCAACCTAGCAAAATGTATATTTGGCAAAAAAATTGTTGCTGGAAATGTGGAAAAATGAGGAAAAAATGCTTTTCCCTGCACACCTTCAGTGTATGTAGTGTACTCGGTGGATGCAGGGCTGGAGCAGGGATGCTCCTGGCTTTACCCCAGTCTGGCTGTGAAGCGTGTGAGGAGGAGGATGGGCCTGGACAAGGAGTGGAGGGAGTGGGATCTGAGGGATGTCCCAGGGTGGGTTGGTGCTGCTCCCTTGGTGGCTGAAAGCTGGGAATCTTGTCCCATAAAATGCAAATGTTTGTCCTTGGAGTGTAATCCCTCACAAGCACTGAGTGTTCCTGGTGTTTTTCTTCCCAGCTGCCAGAGCTCTGTAATTTGTTGTCCTGACAGGTAAGATGCCAATGTTTGGGAATGAGTGTTTACCCAAATTAGAATGAGGAAAAATTAATTTCTGGCAGCCCAGGAGTGCCTGAGCTCTGCTGCCAGGTCAGAGCCCAGGGCTGCCTGAGCCTCACAAGAGCTGGCAGCTGCACAGGGGGGTCCAAACACCCCTCCAACCTTCTGGGGGAAAGCCCTGGACCTGGGAGCTGTGCCAGGGCAAGGAATTGCCACGGACAGGGAAAGGGAAATCAGGCTGAGCTGCAAAGGCTGTTTGCTAGCTCTGGGTGCCCCTTTCGGGCTGCCTGCACTCCTGGGGATCTCTGCGTTCCCCTGCTTGGCTTCTTTTCCCCACAGTTTTTAATCACTTCCCGTGATGGTGGCCTCTGGGGACAGTGGTGCTCCAGGGGACTTGCAGGAAGATGGTGAGGCCACAGGTGGGCTCAGCACACGGAGTGCAGGGCGGGGAGTAAAACCAAAAACCTCAGAACTGGCTCCAGACTTTCCAATGCTCTTGGGAAAGACATGAAATGTTCAAATTCCTGAAAATTCTTGCATCAACTAAAACATGGAGAAGAGTGTCAGATCCCAGGATGTGGCAAAGTGATCAGAAGAGCCCCGTTAAATTTAGTGACAGAAAATATGAAATCCCACCATACAACAGCAGCAGGGCAAGGGTGAGGACAGACATACGATGGGAGATTTCCACAGGGGCTGGGAGATGAGGAAAGGGGATTTTGTCCATTTAATTTTCAATACTTGGACCAACAAATCCTCACCTTGCCCTCATGACAAACCTCTGAGTCTCTGGAGAATTAAGTCAATTTTTAGGTGAGAACTTGGAATTTATTGCCTTGAGTTCCAGAATTACATCCTGCAATTCCCCCCTGAGTTCACCCACCCCAGGACAAACTCACTGATAACAGTGAGTTGGCCATCAAAAACAACTTTTACAGACCAAACATTTTGTGTTCCCTACCCTCAGCCTGCCACCTCTGAACGATGTCCCGATGCCACCAACGTGCTGGATCTCGTGTGTGGGACAAACACAGCTCTGTGCCACCTGCTGTCCCCAGCCCGTCACCAGCCTTGGCTGTCACCAGGCACTCACACCCTTCCTTTCCATATGGAATGCACTGCTCTGAGTAGAGACACCCCGGGTGACGTGCCAGGAAATAATTCCCTAAAATAGGGAGCCCAGCCACCCTTCTCCTGACTTCAATTAAAACTTGGAGGAAAATAAAACAGAAATTCAGCTGGCAACTCCTTCCAGTCACCCTCCTAAAAGGAGAAACACAGAGATCATCAATCCAGTGTAGAATGAGAGCAGGGAAATTCTCAAGCAAATGTATAAATAGCTCATGTTGGTTCTTTTTCAATCAACATGTATCAGAACAGTTTGGATTTAAATATCCAAACTGCTTTGGATTTAAATGCCCACAACATTTGGATTTAAATATCCACCGGGAACACGTTGGTAGCTCTGTAGATTGTGCAGTATTTTCTCTGCTGGTCTGCTCGTCCTTGCAGGAACCACCCTGGTCCTTTGCAGTGACAGCACTGAGAGCTCATTGAGGGACACCCTGGGAAAACAGCTGGATGCAAACGACCTCCTCAGAGCCCACAGCTCCAGGACTCTGCCATGGAAGGGAGCTCCCAGTCCTAACCAGCACCCTGGTCCCTTCCACATACTGGGGACAAAGACCCAGCTTTAGGGTTTAACCAAAATCAACCCAAAATCTGACCCTGATCATTCCTGAATATGAGCAATTTCCAACCGCTCTAAGTTTCACAGATCAGCATTGCTTCTCTAGGAAACAAAGCCTTCCAAATACCGGCTCCCTCTTCCATGAACGGGTTTCTGCAAGGACCATAACCCCTGTTTTCCTGAAAGATCTGATGTGCCCCGTGACTCCAGTGCCACATCCCGTGTATCCTTCAGGGATCCGAGTGGGGGTCAGTGCGTGGCCTCAGGAACACCCAGGAACAACTGGGCTCGACTGGGAGCGATCCCAGGGCTCTGGCAGGGAAGGGCTGGCTCTCTCCTCGGGGCTTTGTCACCTCCCACCCTGCAAAGGGGACGGATCCCGGGAGCAGCAGTCCCCTGGCAGGGTGGGAGCAGTGCTGGGATGAGCTGGTTGCAGTGCAATCCTCAGGGGATCTGTGGGGCTGCATCCCTGCTGCCAGCGGGAGTCAGATGGGTGGGAATTCCTAGAAATGGGAACCGTAGGCTGTGCACCAACACCGCCTTCCCAGGGCTGTTTTCGAGAGCTGGGCCCAGCTCCAGGAAGCTTTCCAAGGAAATTTTACCCCACAATTCCCCCCCTCCCTGAACAAAGCGTTCCCCAGCAGGTCTGACAGGAATGGAACAGAGCAGGCGAGAAATGCTGAGGTATTGCACACAGGCCTCGCATGCAGCACGGGGATAAATGGAATAAGCTGGACATTATTTTTCCAGCCATCCCAATTCCGAGCTCAGCCACCCATGGGACTAAATTTGCCTGCTTCTTGTTGACAAGTTCTCTAATTCATCCCGATGCTGATGACTAATATTGCTTGGGTAAAATCCTTGACCTTGCTGAAGTCAAAGGCAAAACTCCTATTAACTCTAATAGGACCAGAATTTTCCTTGGATCCCTGCATGTCCTGGTGGTACCTTTGCAGCTTCCTGCACTCCCCAGGCTTGGCCAGCTGCAGGAACACAATCCCTTCCCTCCCCACTGACAGACCTCCGGCACCTGGTTGGCAGCCAGGAGTATTTTGGTGAGAAAGGCTGCTTCCTGAACTTTCAGCAGCATCAGGAACCAGCTGTGCCTCCAGCAGCCTGCACCGAGGCCATCCCACGGGGCCCGTGGGATGTGACCACCCAGAAACGTCGCTTCTGCTGTTTGGGGGCAACAACAGAATTCCTGCAGCTCCTTGGGCTCCAGTGCCAGGAGGAAACAAGAAATGGGGTTTGATTGGGGTTTTTTTTCCACAGAAACAATGGAGACATGCCTGCAGCAGTTAGGAAGGGTTTACACTGAACCTGTGAAGGAGCAGGACATTGATTAATTAGATGTCAAATTACAGTTACATTGAGTTGGCTCAATTATTCCATAAATCTCCCTGTTGTCTAATTAGGCGAGGAAAGAACCAAAATCAGACCTGATTCATTTGACTGCTCCACTGAAATAACCCGGAGTTCTCAAAACAGTTTGTGCTGGGGTTGGTTTTGCCAGGACATGGATGTCCTTGGCTGGCCCCACCTGGGACCCCACTGCCCCAGCCCAGGGTCTCTGTCCACCCCAGAAATCCCTGTCCCAGCCCCTCCAGGGGATCCCCCCAGCCCCTGGCAGCCCTGACAGCTCTCACACTGTCTCAGGACATCACAAGATTTTGATTTATTTGTTTCTACAGATGGGGACACAGTAATATAAATGTTGAGTTCATCATCTCTAGATATGAAGTCCCCAGCCCTAGAAGTGTTCAAGGCCAGCCTGGATGGGGCTTGCACAAACCTGGCGCAGTGAAAGATGGCCCTGCCCATGGAACAAGATGGTCTTTGGGTCCCTTCCAACCCAAACCCTTTTATGATTCCATGAAAATCCTGGCATTTAACTGCAACTTTTAGGACACACCAAAATCACTTGTTTTTTTTAGGACACAAGTGAAAATACATTAACACAATAGCTATTGTTTGAGAGCCAAGATTTGCCTCCTGATCTCTGCCCCTGCCCTTCCCTTCCGGCTCCCCCTCAGCAGGAAAGTCAGCGTGGACCTGTGGTGGCTGTCTGTCCTAGAGGGGATGGGTGGGGACACTGAGATCCGAGGGCTCCTTTCCATGCAGTGCCAGAGCAGGTGGCTCGCTGGGCTCAGGGGCACCACGGCCAGCCCCAGGCACTGCTCAGCCACTGCCTTGGATGTGGTTTCACCACCCAGAGCGTGGGTAAAGGTCACTGAAACTCCAGTATCACAGAAGCAACGCCAATGCCTCCAGGTTAGGAGCAAAAAACCCTGGTTTTCCCTGGCAGCCCTTCATGGAAAAGATGTGTCTGGGAGCGGGTTTTGTTTGAAGGGATTTTTGTAAAGGATAACTTTGCGTCACCACGAATGCTCCCATCAGAGACTCCAGGCCTGCCCGTGGTGGAGCCGGGCTTTCTTCGAGGGTAAACAACAGGAGAAGGCCACGTGTCACAGAGCAGAGGCACAGCCTGCCCGTGCTGCGGGGCCTCCAGCCCAAGGGAAAACATTCGTGGCCAGGGGTGTTGTTTTTGCTTTGAAGGACGAGAGTGTGAGGATCCTTTGCTCCAGTGCAGGTGGTGTTTAGGCAACAGCAGAGTCTGTTTTTCCAGCTGTCCGTGGCCGTGCCTCAGCCTAGAGAGTCACAGAATCTCAGAACGGTTTGGGTTGGAGGGAACCTTCAAAACCACCTTGTCCCACACTTTCCACTGTCCCAGGGTGCTCCAAGCCCCATCCAGCCTGGCCTTGGACACTGCCAGGGACAGCTGCTGGTTCCATGAAGTCCGTCTGTGTCCCACGGCCCAGCAGGACAATGTCAGCACCAGGGAAATTATGGAAGCACCGTGTCCACTAACACCTTTGGGCTGTCGCTGATGTTTTAAAGCCACAGTTCCCACCAGGCCTGATCATTGCAGGAGAAGTCCAGAGAGATGTGTCTTGGTTTGATCATGATATTTTGGGCTAGGGAGCACAGCTTGACATGAAATCCAAAAATGCCAGAAATGCCTTTTGTCCACCAGTGGTTTTCAGCAGCTTGTTAAACACTCACAGATTGTTTGGGCAGCCTAAACCCTGATAGGCTGTGATGGAGACATCTCTTTTTTATTTGGGCTGATGTGTGAGGTTACACATCTCTCACTCCCTCAGCCATCGCTGCATCCCAAAATGTGGCTTGGGAAAAACGGCCCTGCAGAGTGGTCAGCTGGACTTTGCCAGAACTGTCTGGAATATCCCCATTAATCATTGAGCAAACAAGGTTTTCATCCTGCAGAGATGGGTGTAGAGAGGAGAGTGCCTGGCTCCCTGTGCTGAGGGATCAGATCCCAGCCTGGCTCCCTGTGCTGACAGAGGTTCAGCTGCAGGGCTTTAGGCAGTAACGTGCAAGTGGCAGAGGGGTAATGTGGGCATGGAGAGGATGAGCAGGATTTACTGAGGAAAGGAGGGGATTGTGGCTCAGGACTGCTGGTTGGTGAGATTTTTGGCTCACAGACCAAAAATGTGGAGCAGGAAAAGTCCACCTTAAAGAAAAACATGCTTGGCTCTGATCCATGGAGCTCTGGGATGTGCTGGAAGCTGGGTGGTGACCTGGAGAAAGCCGTGGTGAGGCTGGTCTTGGACTCCTTGAGAAGAGCCCCAGGAGCAGGATGCCTGCTCATATCCAGATGTTTTGGGGTTCAGGAGGTCCCAGCTGGTCCCACCTTCCTGCAGGTGCTACTCTGACTGCCAGGGGAAGCAGGTGAGTGTCCAGCACCTGGGCTTTGGTGTTATCCCAAAGGACCCAAGAGCTTTGGGGACAGCCTTGCTCTGCTCCAGATATAGAGGGAAAGGACAATCAATAATTTGGGGGAGCCCAGCCTGTGAAATCCATCCACCTGAAATCCTAAATTGGTTATTTTGGTGTGGTGCGGGCATGGGAGAGCCAGAACTGCTCCATGCATGGCTGAGATTGTGGTGCTTTCAGCTGGCTGAGTCATCCAGCTTTTCTATTCAGCCCCACTACTGTAAAAATGGTAATTATAGTAAATTCTGACGTTTCTTTTGATAATGATGTATGCAAATGGGCTTTAAGGGAACAATTGAATTATGCTGATCCCTTCTGGGGCTCCACTGTGGCACCAGAGCAGACGTCTGGCATGGTTTGAGGGCAGAATCACCACAGGTCTTGTTATGATGCACAACAGGGTCAGAAGGTCTTTCTTCCAGCCCTCCTGGCAATACCTGCAGGCATAAAGGACCACGAAATCAGAATTAACTTGTTTTGAAGCTGACATAATCCTTTATTGGTACAGTCCTATTTGCAACTAGTGCAGGAGAAATGCGGAATTTCCCTTCTAAAGACCCCTGAGCTTCCCACCCTCTCCCTGGAGGGGCTGAGCCCCTCGGCCTCCCTTCCTTGCTTGGGGAGGGTCAGAGCTGCAGGAGCCACTCCTAACTCCTGCACAGCCTCTGCCAAAGCTGCTGGACACAGGCACCACACCGTGGGTTTTTTTTTTTTTTTTTTTCCAGTTTAATTCACCTCAAAATTGAGTTTTACCTGAGGTCACACACAAATATTACGAAGTTTTGGGTTGTTTTGCAGTGAAGTGCTGCCTCCTGCTGGGTGCAGGGCCCTGTAAAAGAAACTGCTCCGGAATTTATTGGAGACGATTTATTTCACATGAACTTTGGAAAAGGCTTTGCAGAGATTGCTGAGCATTATTGTTACATACACTTGCCAAAATCCTTTTTAAAAAATAATTTATGGAAATACTAGAAGATTATATTGTCAGTCTTTCCAGAAACTAGAGAAGGCTTAAAGCATCTTAAAGAATCTCCTGGCTGGGACTCTGATCTGTTCCAAAAATGAGTGACAGAATTACTCAGTAATATTGACTCAAGGGAGATTTATTTTAAAGACAAGCCTTACTCTAATTGATGTATGATACTGTGCATTGTGGGGCAGCTTTGCTCATAAAGGCAGAAATCCCTATTTCTGTCAATCCTGGAACAAAATGCCTTCCCACATCTTCATAAACAACTTATTAACATGACTTTTTAAAATTAATTTTATTCCTTTATGTAATTCCCTTAACTATCAGGAACTGGAAATATTCTGAGATATGGATATCCCAGACTAAATTTATACACCAGTACACCTTGGTAATGTACACCTTCTACATGCTTAAATGCCAATTTTTCTCTTGGTGCGCTGGGGACAGAGAGCTTATTGATGACACCGATAACTAATTACTTCAAATAACCAAGTTATTCTATTTACAAATGGCTCATGGGCTATCAGTGGCCACATCTGGGTGTGTTCAATATTGCTGTTGTTATATCAGTAAGGAAAATCTTGTCCATATATTCTCTCTTTGATTTCCCCTCCCCTTTCCTGTCGAGGCTCTTGCTCTTCACGTCCCTTTTTCCTGCCCATGTTGGAGGGGTTGACACAAAAATAACCATCCTGAGGCTTTTCTGCAGAATCCCAACAACCCACTAGATGGCAAACAACCCCTGGAAAAAGCCCACAAACGCTGCTGTCTTATTTCAACAAAGCCAGTGAAAATCACCACTGGCAAATCGTTAATGAAATTATACCTTGGCTTTTAGTTAACCCCACAGTACAGTGACGTCTGTCAAAAAACTATTAGTAAGATATAAAAGTAAAAGCTGTTTCACATGCTTGAATGTTGAGGTACAATAAGAGCTTTTACATGAATGGTGTGGTTGGAAGTGCCCTCTGAAGAGACACCTTTCGCTGTCCTCGGGTGCTCCAGGGGAGGGCTCAGCTTCCCTGGACACCCTGTGCCAGGGCGTCCCCACCCTCCCAGGGAGGAATTCCTTCTCCATATCCTGTCTGAGCTCACCCTCTCGCTTCTGTCAATGTCACACACACCTCTAGGAGGTTGTGCTGGTTTTCTGCACAGCCCCGCTCCACCCACAAGGACAGAATTTCCTGCTTTACTGCAATCAGTGGGGAATTTGTCCCTGACTCAGAGTTCAGTGGAGATTTCACTCAGATACCGCAGGAGAAGTAAAGTCCCTGACAGAGCAGTAGATGAAGAGGCAAGGACCTGATGGCCCTGATCTTTCTGCTGTAAATCATTCTCTGAGGAGGAAAAAATAGCATAAAAGACCCCTTGAGGTAAAGGAGACACTTGAAAATGCTTTAAAAGCAGCACTTGCAAAGCCATGAAGAAATGCTTGAAGAGCTCACAGACCATGACAGGAATTCATTCCTGCAGGGAGAGAAGGTGACATCACCCCCACCTCTACGCTCGCTCTGCTCTGTGCCCTCCTTGCTTTGCCAGCTGGTATTTTAACACTTGGATGATAGAAGTAACAACTTGTTTAATATTAAAGCAGCCTTTTTCATTCATACACAAAAAGGGCTCTTCCTCAAGAGCAGAGCAGTGAGTCGTGGCTGCACAAACCCGGGAGCAGAGCAGGAGAGTCAGAGTCAGAGGTGTCAGAGCCCTTCCAGAGCAGATGGGAACAGCCCAAGGGCCTTCCTGGTTCCTCTGACTGCACACAGACAGTGCTGCTGTCCCTGACCTCGCCTCACCCTCACCCCGTGCTGGTCACAGCTCGGTAAATGCAAATATGCAAATGGTGAAGTGGTGAAAGATTTGCTTGGTATTTACATGAGGTGAAGCATCTTTGTAGCAGCTGTGTCTATGCAGGGGAAGCACCTGCTGGCACCGTGGGCTGCTTGCAGCTTGAAGTTTCCTTCCCTGTGATCAGATAAGAGGGTTTTGGTGACAGCCCTATCCCTGGCAGCAGGATGTGGCCTGGGTGTGCTCACACGGGGCCTCTCAGGGCTCAGAAATGCTCCAGAGTCTGCCTGGGACAGGCACCTGTGGCTCCTGCTGCACAGCAAGGTGGCTCTGAGACTGGAGTGTCCCTCTTGAGACTGGAGTGTCCTTCTGGGACTGGAGTGTTCCTCTGGGACTGGAGTGTCCCTCTCGGCCATGCCAGGGCTGCTAACACACTCTGGGTGGCAGGGAAATGCCCTGAGACTCCCAATGCCCTGAGCCTGCACAGGCAGGCAATTCCTGGGTAAAGCTATTCCATCTTAAACAGACTGAACTTGGGAATGCTTGCTTGGGCTCAGCCTGCTGGCCCAGGCGAGCACAGGTGATGCTGGGCTTTGCAGGCTGAGCATCATGGCCATGACAGAACCAGACACTGCACTTGGTAGCTTGTCCATGTGCACGTTCCCCAGCTCCTGGAGGTGGCTTGTCCCTGCTGGCACACACTCCCCAGCTCCTGCCCCATGAGAGCCCGGTAAGCCTGGCCAGCCAAGCCAGCCTCATCTTTCTTTTTCTGTCCTTCAAAGCTGCAGACTCATGAGAAAAGCTCTAAAAATAGCTTGGGGTTCTCGTCGTAGTGACAAATGTCCTCCTGCCAGAGCCGGAGCTATATCTGTCCCTGACGTGAGCTGTGCAGGATACGGCCTGTTCTCATCTGTCCCCTCTGTGCCAGCGGCTCTGCTGTGACCTGCTCCAGCTTTACACCCTGACCTGGCACTGCCCCGGTCCTCCTGCCCCGCCAGCCCGCTCAGCTCCTGAGCTGACAGCTCAGTACTGGGGCAGACCTGAGACACGCACACCCGCACACAGGGACAGGGAGGGGACCGCACCCCAAGGACAAACCCGGGCACGTTCCCTGCTCGGGCCTTTCCCATCGGGATGATCCAGCGTGCAAGAGCCCCTTGCTGAAGCAGAGGGGGTCTGGGAACCTGGTGCTGTTTTCCCAGTTTTCTTTCCCAGCTGGGAATACCAACAGACCCCCAGCATTTCACTGGCCAGATGGGATTTCAAGTGACGCACTGGTGGGAATGTCACCCATGCTGGTTGTGCGTTTCTCCCCGTTCCCAAAGGTGGTCAGAAGGGTTTGTCACCCGCCCCGGGACTGGCTGTGCCAAGGCATGGAGCTGTGCCACCGCGGGGACGTGAAGCCGCCTGTTTGTTCCTGTCACGCCTTCACGGTTTCGGGTGTCACCGGCCGTGCTGAGTCAGAGCCGGGGCACAGCAGAAACCGCCTGCCCTGGGAGCCGCCTGGCAGCAGAGATGTCACCCTTCGAGGCAATTACCGCTCCAGTGCGGAGCTCTCCTTCCACCCTCTGGAGCTCCCACACAGAATTCCAGCTGCTCGTGGCCAGGCCATGCACAAACACGCCCCGTGGAAGAGCCAGCGCTGCCCACACCCAGCCTGTCCAGACTGAGGCCCAAGGATCAGCCTTAAAGCTGTCTTTGTTTCTGATCTACACCTCAACAGGACTTGATAAGATCCAATAAATCAAACTCCACGTGCTTTTCCTGGAATACCAGCGTGTCTCGAGGAGACAAAGCTGAGCTGAGGTAGAGTTCTAAATGTGCTGGAAAACAGGTTTGAACTTCAGTGACTTCAAGCCTGATGTTCAATATGTAAATGCATCAAACTGCTATATTTGTATATTTATTTATATTAATACTATTATTGCAAAGATGTGAGCTGCTGAACATCAGTCTGTAGGAAAAACTGATTTTAATACATGGTGAGTATTCCTTAATTCCTTGCTTTCCCAATGCTCTGCAGTGCTTTGATGGAAGTTCAAGCAATTTGTGTGTGTTGCGATGGAAAACCTGAAGCCTCGAGTCCATAAACTCATGAACTGAGAGTAACAGGCTTCATTTAGGCACTAAATCTTCTGAAAAATCTGTATAACGCTCACAAAAATGCAGATTTACTGAGAAATCAAAAGGCAAGAAACGTTGTGTGCCGTGAGTATGAGATTCGATGAGCACCAATTTTTCAGTTCTGCAGTGAATTTTACATTCTAGATGACAGAATAACTGAAAAAAAAAAAAAAAAAGCTGCTTTCAGACACGAATAACGTTTAAACTGTTCCTTGATACTTTAAGCCAGTTGCCAACTGTGCCTCCACTGCAGTAAAGAAGAAATGAGTGAAAGGAACTCCGCTGAAACCAATGCACGGAGGAATTCGGGGAGTGGAAGGTAAAGGCTCAGCGAACCCGAAACAGAGAACATTTAAAGCCAAGTGTATCCCAACTGGCCTGGTTTCACACCCGGTTATTCACAGCGCAAACTGCAGGGTGTGACTCCACTGCTCAATTCCTCTTTTCTCTTTCAAAACCGGTGAGTAAGAGCTTAAAGAACTCGCCCTCTGGGAACGATTTCAAATAATCCTCCTTGTTACTCTGAGCTGTTAATTCAGAGCCTGAAATTGGAGTCTCTATAAATCTTTCATAAAGGTATCTAACGAATTTCTCTTCAAGTTATAATTTGGCAGAGCAAAACACTGTTTATCCAGCTGGAATAAATCCCACTGCCAAGTATTTTTGGCACCAAACTTTTATATCAATGCAAACCCAGTACTCGACACATACGGGGGCTGTACTTGCCATCAGAAGTCCTGTTCCAGCTAATAATGCAGATTTTTACCACAGAGATGGAATTCCAGATTCTCAGTTAATTAATCAGATTCAGCATGAAGAATTAGAGTCAATCGCCTAAATTACTTGATGGGGAGGGGGGTGGAAAAAAAGAAACAAACAATTTTCAATTAATGTTTTACTTCGGAGATTTTAGAATTTAATTAAGAAATTCATCAATAAATGGATTTAAGAATATTCAGCATTTTCTTAGTCTCGTCTGTTTGATATGACAACAGAAACTTTTAGATATCAGCTCACGTCAAAATATTTTGCTGCCTAAATTCCTGTCACACTGTTTTCCCACAGCCATCGTTCTTCAAGGAAATCAGGCTTTTCTGTCATGACAGATTCTTATTTTCCCAAAATAATCCTTTCTTTTCTGTTCAGGTAATTGCACACTGTAATTTGTAGTAATTTGCTAAGAAGCTCTTTGCATTTTGTTCTGGGGAACATTTGCTGCCAAGCCTGTAAATCCTGAGGGGATTTAGGCGTTGAGATGATATCACTGCCCACCAGAAGAGAGAGTTTGGGATATCCAAAACTCTCTTTCCGTGAGGTGTTGCCATTTTTCCCTTTTTTTATGGCTCAGCTTTGGTGTCTCTCACTGCAATCAGACACCTGGAAGAACAAAATCAGTTTACATTTGTGTACAACTGATTTAAGGAGGAGCTTCCACGGCCTGCAGAGTTCCAGCCCAAAGCGCTCCAGAACTGGGCTCGTTAATGCCTCATCGTGACTCAAGCAGCAATTATTGATTGATGCTATTTTCCAGCAGTGTCCCGGCAACAAAGCACTGCTCATCTTTACCGAGTTCAAAAATACTCACATAAAAACATCAAGGGTTGGTAAGAACGGCCAGGGAGGTTGAGCTGCGTAAGAAGAGCAAGTACAAATCTCTCCAGCTTTTTGAAATATCAGAGTGTAACCTGGAAAACTGGAGTGCATTAAAAGCAATAAATGATGGGTGTGTGCATGGAAAAAAAAAAAAAAAAGGAGCAAATTCCACTGTGCTGACACCTGCTGCTTCCATGACTCGTTTTTCCTCCTTCCAGCCCCTTTGGCTCACGGTGGTACCTGGGAGGGAAATGGAAAGTGCTGTCTGCCTTCTGCAAATACCACCGAACCCAGGATTTTCACCTCAGGGTATTCTGAGGGTCAGAGAGCTGAGTCAACTTTTCCCAGCTCTCCTTTTATTGCTATTTTTTATTTTCCAGTGCATTCCGTGGGCTGTAAACTGCTTTTGTCGTTTCAGAGGTGTCTAGCACCAGCACTGTGGGTCCATAGGACTTTTTTTGGCTCTGTTATCAGAACTCCAAAGTTCCAGGTTTCAGAAAGGCCAGTGCTGTTCCAGGTTGGTGGTGAGATTTTTTTATTCCCTCTAAAATAGTTTTTAAAATCTCAGGGATTGTACAGCACATGGCTATAGGAGGGGAGGTTGTCAAAGGGCCAGGAAAACAGGGTGAACTATTCCAAAAAACTGAATACTAATGTTCTTTCCAAATAACCAGGATCCCTGCTGAGTCATGAACCTGCACATAAAACAGCTCCCAATTAAATCGTTTATTTCCGTTTAAAAAACTATTATTTTGATTGCAGTTACGGGCTCTGAAGCCCCAAACTATCATAGGAAAAGAAGGGTAAAAACCAAACGTACTGCAGAGACCTTTCTAAAAGACGTGTTTGCAAAACTGGGGAGGTTTATTAATGACTGTAATTGTGATGCAAAATAAGGCGCTGCCCTACACCCCGTGAGGACCACGAGCACCTCGACCTCCTCCTTACGGCTGATCCCGGGGATCCTGAGGGAGCTGGGAAGGGGCTGGAGCCCCAGCAGGGGCTGAGGGAGCTGGGAAGGGGCTGGAGCCCCAGGAGGGGCTGAGGGAGCTGGGAAGGGGCTCAGCCTGGAGAAGAGGGGGCTCAGGGGGGACCCGGCGGCTCTGCACAACTCCTGACAGG
Source organism: Regulus satrapa (assembly GCA_013396955.1). Taxonomy (NCBI): domain Eukaryota; kingdom Metazoa; phylum Chordata; class Aves; order Passeriformes; family Regulidae; genus Regulus; species Regulus satrapa. The sequence continues at coordinate 208,011 of VWZN01020378.1, read as the reverse complement.
AGGGGACAGCCGGGGGGTCTGCTCCAGGGAACAGGGACAGGAGGAGAGGGGACGGCCTCAGGCTGGGCATGGGGCGGGCAGGGTGGGCACCAGCAGGAATTTCCCCGTGGAAAGAAAGAGTGGTGGGGAATCAAAAGGGGCTGCCCAGGGAGGTTTGGAGTCCCTGACCCTGGGAAGTGTCCAAGGAAGGGCGGGAGATGGCGCTCAGTGCTCTGGTCTGGTGACAACATGAGGATCTGCCAGAGCTTTCACTGGACGTTTCGCTGGACGTTTTTTCCAACCTCAGCGATACCGAGACACCGCGACTGTTCCCAGGGGGCCCCCGCGGACACGGGCAAGGCGGGGCCGCCGCCGGCTCCCCACACAACATGGCGGGCACGGCCCCTCAGGCGCCGCTGCCGCTCAAACCCAGAGAGCCAATCAGGAGCCGCGGCTGCCGCAGGGGGGCGGGTTTTCCCGGTTGGCGCGCGCGCGCGGTTACGGCGGCGGAGGGATCTGGGGCGCGCGGCCGTGCTGCGGCCCTTGCCAGAAGTGACGCAACCGGCAGGGATGGCGCGGTGGCCGCGACAGCGAGGGGATGTCGCGACATGCGGGCCGGGCCGGGAGCGCTGAGACACTGCTGGCACCGGGGGATGTCGCGACATGCGGGCCGGGC
>VWZN01020378.1:194766-206084 GCA_013396955.1 Regulus satrapa | reverse complement strand
GCGGGCGCCGCCATTGTGGCGGCGGGAAGGGCGGGAGGCGGCGCGGGGGGGCGGCGGCGCCTCGCACAAAATGGCGGCGGCTGGGCCAGGGCACTGACTCGGCTCCTTCTCCCTCCTCCTGCTCTGCCCTCACAGGTGGCCATGGCGACGGGGCAGGTGCTGTTCCATCGGTTCTTCTACTCCAAGTCCTTCGTCAAGCACAGCTTCGAGGTGAGCGCGGCCCCGGGGGCACCGGGAGAGGGCGGCTGGGCCGGCCACGCGGGCCGCTCGCTTCGAGCCTGGCGGATTTGCTTCTCAGTTACGTAATTCTCATTTGATCCGGGCCGAAAATTGTTTGCTTAACGGAGACGGGGCTTCTTTTCAGATTGTTGCTATGGCCTGCATCAATCTCGCGTCCAAAATCGAAGAGGCGCCTCGTCGGATAAGGGACGTGATCAACGTGTTCCATCATTTGCGGCAGTTAAGAGCAAAAAGGTAAGATCAGCTTCGTTATGAGCATAAGCACCTGTTACCACTAATGTACGCTGCAGTTCTCAATTCACAGTATTTTTCCAGGCTAAGTTCAACGACCTAAAATTGAGAAGGGAGTGCCCGTTGGCTGCTGTGTAGGCAGTACAGTGCAATGTCGCCTGCTTCTGCTTTTGTTCACTTGGTAGACCCGTTTTCCTTGTTGTTTTAGCTACAAGTTATGATGGGCAAGTATCGGTTCTAGTTTTAGGACCACGGTTGTAGTTTTAGGTCTGCTTGTTGATTTTTTTTTTGCTGTCTCGTAGTTATTGTAAGGTAATCTTCGGTGTGAGTAGACAGTGAGTTGCTGTGTGTTCTCCAGGTGTTCGAGCATGCTCAGCAGTCCTGATGCTTTTTTCTCGTTAATCTGTGGCTGCCCAAGTGTGGTTACCGTGCTGAGAAAGGACCCTTTAAAAAGCTGAACTTCAGGTGGTGACAGTGTCGCCTTCTAGAAAAAGCCCTGTTAGAAAGTACCCGAGAAAGGCCTGGTGGGGCCGCGGTGTTTGCAGCCCCAGCGGTGAGGAGGAGCGGGTAATTGACTCGGGGAGGCTGAAGGCGTTTGGAGGTGCAGGAAGTGAGAGCTGCGCTGTGCTGGCGCCCCGTGCCTGCAGTGGGGCAGAGCTGTCCCCGCTGGCGGTGCCAGTGCTGCCCTTGGTGTGCTGAGCAGGTAACCCACGCGCTGAAAGGAGGAAGGCCTGGCTGAACGGGAAGAGCTCTCCAGGCTGCTGTTAAACACCAGCTCTCCTTCCTTCCGTCTGCCAGCACTGTCACAGCCTGGGATCGGAGGCTTCAGCTTTGCTTCCGGTGCCTGATCGCTTAAAGTTTCAGGTGCTCTGTAGTTACAAAAGGCTTTTGGTTTTGGGTACAGCGTTAAATTCACACTTTATTTCTCTGCTCTGTGTCACTAGGTGACGGCAGGAACTTTAACTGGAGTTGTGCAAGCTTTTCTGAGAAATAGAGTAGAATTCCCTTAGGGAAGGCAGCTGTTTGCTGGGTCTTTATCCTGGTTATGCTTCTGTTGAAGCCAGAGCTTTGGCTTTCACTGCTTCCTGACGGTGCTGTCCTAGTTAGTTCTAGGTCCGCGAAGGAAGAGTTAGTGTTACACTTTGGAATTTAGCTCTGCTCTGTCTGGCCTTTAAAGCTGTTCTCCCTGATGGCCCTGAGAGAGCCGTGTGAAGTTATGCCAGGTGTGAATTCAGTGGGATTGTCCTCCGCAGTTGTTCAGGGAGTCTGGCTGGTGGAATTGCTGGAGCAGGCTCAGTGATTAGTAAGGTTCTGGCCTCCGTCCAGGCAGTGAAGGTTAATTAATCACATGCCTTGCTTTTCTTTGCAACGAGAATACAAATTAGTTGTTTCTTTGTGCTGTGTGAAGGATCAGAGAAACTGAACTTAACCTGTGAATTTAAATCTTTCCAGCTAGCCTGTTCCAAATCCCAACTTGTGCATGTTACGTGGTGCCTAAAGTGCATCATGTCCAGAGAAATCGTGCACTGCTACCCATTATTTTCGGGAGAAATGGGTATTGTTGCTCTGCGATTCTGAGTGAATCTGCATGAAATTAACCTCAAAAATGCTGCAGTCTGACATTCAGACTTGCGCCCCCCCCTTCCCCTTTTTTTTTTTTTAGCAAGCAGGATGTAAACGTTTTTCTGTACTTTTTACAAGCTGACAATTCCATCACCTGTACACGTTATTAACTTCAACTCTTTTTTCCCTTGCAACCGACTATACAGCGACCAGCTACATTTACCAAAGCCTGGGTGATGTGGAGTGGTACATAAAGATGAAGCTGTCGTCATGGCAACAGTGAGTGAAGTATCGAAAATCCCCAAGGAGAAGCCAGTGCTCTGAGCATAGGTCACTGGAATCGGGGGACTAACAGGTTGGCCGCTGGTGAACCATTTGGAAGAACTCCTGTATCTTGTTATAAGCTTTTTTCTTTGCTGTCCAGGTTTTTAGAATACTAGCTTGACCTTTTTTTTTTTTTTTTTTCCTTTTTTACTGAAGCTAACACTTAGGCTGTAGTTAGTCTCTCACACACAACCCAGAACTGAAACAGGCTGCTGTACTTTCTTTTTTAGTCTAGCATTTCTGTTAACTGAAGCTCTTAACCTGCACACAAATTTGGGGTAGTTTGGGTAGGCTTTGCTTTCTTTCTTAACCAGTTTTGGGTTCTTAGTTCCGCTTTCTGGTTCTGTATAATTGCAGTTTGAATTCACGGTAAAACAAGGGTACGGAAGTCTTGAATTTGTACATTTTTATCAATTATGATGTAAGCAGTCCCTTCTATGTACCTGTTTGCAGAACTGGAAATTGCATTGGAATTTTCTTTTTATGAGACATGTAGTCCACTGAGGTGGTATTTCTAATGCTGAGAAGTAAGAAAAAGCTAAATAAGTGTTTTGGACAAGCATATTTTCTTTGGGATCTTTGACGAGCATGTGTGATGTAGAACTGCATGTAAAAATGTTTGTGTGCATGGAGAAAAGCTCGTACTATGGAAAAACTGCTTTTAAAATAACTGTGTGCCAAAACATCTCTGTTCTGAGCAAAGTGCAACTGTTGTTTAACTTGTAGAATGTAGTTTGAAGTTGATTTTATTTCTTTTAACTGTGCCCAAAAGCTGCAGAAGGCCCTGAGCCTGGAAATGTGACTGGTGCGGTGCTGTAATCTCACGCGGTGCTTTGAGGTGCTCAGTCAGCTGTTCCTCACTCAGGGGCCCTGCACTGGGGCTGCCTTAATGACACACGCTCTTAGTGCCTTCAGACTGCCTGCAAACCTGTGCTGCTGTGGTTGTGATCCTGGAGACAAGCAGAGAACTGGTGTTCTTGTACTGCCCAGCATAACACATCTCTGCTCCTCGAAACGAGCTGCTGCTGCTCCGCTGTACTTGTCACAAGGGCTTTGCTCGTTAGGAACAAAACTCCACGCAGGGCACTGTTCCTCCAGGTATTAGTCGTGCCAAAGACATCCAAGTTTAATATTACACCAGATGAAGCCGCAGCTGTGTGGAGAACTTAGGTCTCACTTGTCAGAGTGATCTTAAAAAAAGGTATTTGTAATTTATTTGTTGTTGCAAACACATTACAGCGTGTGTTCATCCTCTGGATTGTTACACGGTCAGAATCCAAATCAAGTTTTACATCCGAAGTGTTGGATTGACTTCCCAGAGGGGCCACTGTGTGCTCTGTCCTTAAAGATGGAGTCTTGCCTGCAGCTCTAGTGCTGGTCTGTAGGAACACATTCCAAGTAGGAACTTGCAGCGCCCCTTGGCTATGCAGGATTTGAAGCTTATATTTTATATATAAGCTCATAAATTCTTTGGTTTGTTACTTGGCCCTAAGATAATTCTTGGACTGAGAAATTAAGTGCAGCAAATACACTGACTCTTTTTTCTTAGTAGAAAACAAGTTTTTCAGAGGGGAATCTCTGAAGTTTTGAACTTGTAAAAATAATTGTTTACCAACATTGCAGAGTTTTTGGCAAAAAGTGCTAAATTGGCGAATCAGTGCAGTGGAGAGCCTGGCTTGTGCCAGTAATCAGGTGCAGTAAAACACTTAAGTCTCCTGCAGGTTTTTATTTTTCTCTGTGTGGATAAATGGCTGCATTTATCTGGAAGTCCTGTCTGGATAAGCTGATGGTTTTCATGGCTTCCTCAGGGCTGTAGGACTTGTGGCCAAAGGAACGTGGGACAGCAGAGTAAAGCAAAGCACACGTGGCACGTTGGCTTTCCTGTCCCTGTTGGTGCTGATCCCGTGGCCCTGTGCAAGGACAGTGAAAACTTAAAATACAGTAAAGGCTCCCGTCTGTCCTGCTGCACTTGGAGCCACCTTAACTCCCTTCCAGAGCTCTCAGGGAATGCAGGGACACGTGGAAGGTGGGGTGGTGGGCGATCCTGAGCAGCCCAGCTGGAGATGGTTCTAACAGACTGGAAGTCCTGGCTGTCCTAAGGGGGCAATCCCAGATGTCCCACCTGTGATGAAGCTTTCTCCTGACAAACAGCCTGGACACCCCAACTCGCTCTGGGTGCTGCTCTGCAGCTCCCGCTAATGCCAGTGATCTCCAGGTGCAATTGTGGAGAGCAGTACTGAAGGAAATGTTACCAGCACCAGTAAAATTGATGGGAATGAATTGGAAGTGAGTCACCTTCACTGATGGGAAGAACTCGGCTTGGTTGTTCCGCTGTCCCCGTGCAGAGCACTGTGTTCAGCCTGTCTCTGCAGTGCAGACAAAATCAGCTCCTCACTGAAGCAGTTACCCTAAAGGGGCTTGAAAAGCATTTATTTTTCAGTTAATTTATGGGGAGAAAAGAAAAACAGCTGACCATAGAGGAAAAACGTCTCCTGATTCGGGGTTTATTTAGAGGAGCTGAAATGTGAAACTTTGTTAAACTCGCCCTGATGAGTAACACTTAACTAGAGAAGTTACTCTGCTGGAACATGGAAAGCCTGGCATTTTGTGTAATGAGACAGTGTTTGAATTGCAGGTCCATCCTGGCACCAGGGAGCTGCAGTTCTTATTCCAGAGCTGGGATCTGCAGATCAGCCCCTTGGGAAGAGCAGGGACAGCTCATGCTTCAGGTGCATGGTGGTACAGCAAGATGCTTCTGTTAGAGAAGTCTGTTGTGTCCTTTGCCCGTGGCCACCAGTGCCTGTGCAGGTCATGGCATGAACTGGATCATTCCAGCCCTGTCATTAAATTGACCCTTTCTTCCTGGGGTGGGAGCCTCGGGTTTTTGAGTGTTTTTTCTGTTCTGTGACCTATCAGGGAAGAGAAGTGAGATCCACTCATGGAATTTGCAAGTTGGCAGTGAAATATTTTGTCTGATACAACAAAAGCTGCATTTCGAATCCACTTTGCATTACTTTTTTTTCTTTTGAAGGTAATGTAAAATAAATTGTCACCAGTGTTTGGGGTGTATCGTGTACACAGACTGTGGTTTATTAGAGCATAATGAGCTGCAAAAACATTATTCTGCTTTGGAAAGCTCATGGAATGTGTGAGGCTTGTTACAGGGAAAAAGCTGGTCTGTCTTCAGGAGGAAGTGAATTAAAATATCCCATGTGGAATGTTGAAAGGTCAAGTGTAAGCACTGACAAAGCAAGGAATACGCAAGGGAGTGTGACGCTCGTGCATACAGAAGGGTACTGTGATTAAACGTGCTCTGGACAGTTGAGGGGCAGGATGTGGAAGGAGTTAGGATGGGCAGTGCTGGAGTTGGCCATATTCTCAAACAGCTGTTTTGCAAATGCAAACGGCAGCGGGATGGTCCCGGTACCACTGGAGAGGGGAGCAGTGCCCGTGTCCCAGGGTCCCTCTGTGCTTCACGCAGCTTTTCACACCTCCCAGGGCAGGGCTGGCTTCTCAGGGTGAATCAGCTGCTCCGCAGTGCACAGCAAACCGCACTGTCTTAATGCCAGTGACACCTGCTCTGGCTTACTTCTGCTCTGGAATCCTGCCTGGCAAAGGACTCCTTCTGCCACCTCTGCCACGGAGAGGAAAAGTTCTTGGGAGTGCCCCCTTCGAGCCAACTCCTTCCAGCAGCTGGAGCAGTGCAGTTGGCATAAGCAGGAGCCAGAAGGGTTGTTTTTTTTTTGTCTCAGCCATCTAATCTGTAGCTAGCCAAAAGCAGCAACTAAACTAGTTTATCTAAACTTGGACAGCACAAGATTAATGCTTAAACTTGCTTGCAGGAGTTGAAAACCGGTTTCTGTTGCCATTAGTTGGTTGGAAGGGAAAACAGAGTTGCCGTTATTTTTGGATATGCAAAACAGTTTTGATTTTATTTCTTGCAAACTATAGGACTCCAAGCCCCCTGATACTTGATCAGAACTACATAAACACCAAAAATCAAGTAATCAAAGCAGAAAGGAGGGTACTGAAGGAGTTGGGATTTTGTGTTCATGTCAAGCATCCTCATAAGGTGAGTTCTCAATAATAATGTAATTGTAATTCTTACTCTACCTTGGTGGCATCACTGGGAGCTGTGGAACAAGAAACACAGGTGTCAGAATTACCTGAATTCTTCTCTTTATTCCCCTGTAGTTAGTAATGCTTTTGCCAGAGTACTTGGGCAAACAGCTGTATTGACTGTGATAAAAGCCACTTCCCTGGGAAAGAGTAAGGGTGGCAGGTTTGAAAAGCACGGAAAAGTAGTGAAAGAACAATTGTCTGAACGTGATGGGGTGACATGAGAGCTTGGAGAGGAGGAGCCCCCGTTGTTTGGCCATACTGTGTGATTTTATTTCTACATTTGTGTCTATTTACTTCCTTACTCCTGCTTTATGTGTTGAAACTGAGTCTTTTTTTCTCTTTCCCCCCTCCTTATTCCTCAGATCATTGTTATGTATTTACAAGTCCTAGAATGTGAACGTAATCAAACCCTGGTACAGACAGCCTGGTAAGTTGCTATTTTCCATTCTTTTCCTAGCCAGGAAAATAGTAGCAGAAATAACAAGCTTGCTGATCCCTTTGCAAAGCAATGAGATGTAAGTTACCACCCAAACGCATTTGGACAATCTCGTGGTGCTTGTTTCTGCTTACTATTTTCATGGCTTGATTCCACCGTAGCGATGGAGAACTCAATTTAACTTTGTTCTTTTTTCTACTCTTTGATTGAAGGGTAGTCCCTGCTGGTAAGTCATAGAGCTCTGCCCTCTGCACCTCAGCCCATGACCTGGGGATGGCTGCTTTGGCTGCCCTTCTCTCCAGCCAAGCCAGTGCAAGCCTCAGCGAGTTCACTGCCGTCACCCAAAGCCATCGGGCAGCGCCTCCTAGTTCTGTCCTGGCGCCAGGATTTGTATATTTGGTTCTAGAAGTAACTGTTACAACTGTTTCTCGATGTCTTTGTTGCCTACCTGCTGTATGTTAAAGGACACGTGGGGGACGATTCTGCCAGCGTTTCTTTAGTTGATTTAACATTTAAACTTGAGTTAAACGGAGGAGGACAGTGCATGCAGCATGTTCACTTAGCAGCCAGGCTGGGCATGGGGGTGTAAAGTCCTCACTGACTGACTGCTGTTCTCTCTCCCGTACTGGGAATTTGGAAATCCGTGGAGCTCTGCTGTTCGCTGCATCTCTGGGCAGGTGTTACTGGCACTGCCAGCCCTGTGCCACAGCAGCAGCTCGGGGGCCCAGTTCTAACTCAGATCCTTTCCAACACTCCCTGAACAAATGGGGTGTGTCTCCCTGGCCAAAGTTAAAGTGACTCAAAGCACACTAAATTTAAATGCAGTCAAGTTTTATGAACTCTGCAGGTTGCACGTAAGCCTCTGGATACTGGTAGGTTGGAAATACAGCTTGCTTTCCTGATGGCTCTTGGGTTCTACATTGATTTTTACATATGAACCCATTGGTGTTTAAGACAATCAGCTGGACAGATGCAAAGTGCTTGTTAAACTGTAACTCAGTGGACACTTCCCAGGGTAACTTAACCTAGGAAGTGGCTGTTGCACTCTACTTGGATTTATTGCTCCACATTATTGCCTCGGGGTTTGAAACAGTGGCAGCGGTGCAAGCTGTTAGTGACACCTGTAAACATCCAACACAACCTGAAAGAAATCACGTGTTTAATGTAACGACAGAAAAAATAATAAAGTCAATTGAGTCTCCAGTATTGTTATCCTCTAAATGAAAGCAAACTGGAGTTCCAAGCTGTGCTGCTTTGTTTTTTCAGGAATTACATGAACGACAGCCTGCGTACGAACGTGTTTGTTCGCTTCCAGCCGGAGACCATCGCATGTGCGTGCATTTACCTCGCTGCTAGAGCCCTGCAGGTGAGCCCTGCCTGCACTCAGCTCCACCTTTCCGTTCTGCTGCTCTGGTTTCAAGGGAACTCATGGAAATACTTCAACAAAAGCTGCCTTGAAATCTCCGTTAAGCTTCTCCTTGTTTGATTTTCAGATCCCGCTGCCTACCCGTCCCCACTGGTTCCTGCTCTTTGGCACCACGGAAGAGGAGATTCAGGAGATCTGCTTAACAACTCTGAAGCTTTATACCAGAAAGAAGGTGAGTTTGGCGTGTTGGGTTTCGATGCTCAGTGCAGCTTGAGCTTGAGTTACGGTTGTCCAGACTGTGCTAATGGGAAGGACTAATAAGGAGAGAACAAATCCTGAAAGTTACATTACTGGGCAGATCATTAAAAGCCAACTCGGTATTTTTCAGAAATGAGATGAAGTATGAATTACATTAGTTCAGCTTCTTAGCTGATTGTTATTTCCACAGCCCAATTATGAATTCCTGGATAAAGAAGTAGAAAAAAGGAAAATGGCACTACAGGAAGCAAAACTGAAGGCAAAAGGTTTAAATCCAGATGGAACTCCAGCACTCTCAACACTGGGTGGCTTTTCTCCTGCATCCAAACCATGTAAGTCTGATTCTGAACAGGAGAACCCTTTTTGGATTTTTTTTTAACAAAAATTTAAAAACCAGTCTGAAAACCTTGAAACCAGATTAGAAAGAAAATACATGCTTTATTCCATATTTCCCCAGATGAGAGAGTGATAGATTAATAATATGCATCCTTTAGAGAATGAGAGAATGAAGCAGGAGTTGCTGTGTGTTCTGTGATGCAAAGAGAGGCTTTTTGGGTTTAATTTGGAGGTGGTGCAGTAGCCTTCATGGCTCCTTTTGCAGCAGGTATCTGAGATTTCCTTCCCCTGGTTGTTTTTAATGTACTTGGCAACTGGTTGGTGCAGGGAGAGCAGACAGCTGGTGGGCAGGAAATGGAGGAGGGAGAGGCCCAGCACTGCCTTGGCATCAGAGGGAATTAAATGGAATGTGTATTTTGAACTGGCCAGCCTGTCTGGACTCGCATGGTTTCTCCTGAAGAGTCCTGAGTTTTCAGAGGTCTTTGGGCTGGGCAGTGTGAATTCCTTATGGAACAGGGGAGGTGTTTCCTGCGAGGAGGGAGCTGAGGTTGGGAGGGTTTGAAAGCAGGAGCTCTGCTGGGCTTATCAGCCTGTCCGTGAAAGGTGGATCCGTGTCTGGGCCTACCAACTGTCTGTAGGGATGGACAGGATGATGTATTAAAACTCATTTATGTTTGTGCCACTATTGTAAAGATGAAATCTGTAATTTTGCTGGGCAGGCTTAATCCTTTCTATAGCATTGGAAATAAATGCCAAAGTAACAAGTTCTGTGTTGCGGGGCACAAGGGCAGGTCCTGTTTTGTACCTTTTGGCCCCAGGTGAGCGTGGCTCTGTGCTCTGAAGGTGCCAGTGCAGTTCCTTCATGGGCAGAGGGTTTCCCCACAAATACCTCATTCCAGGAGTGAATATAAGTGGAGAGATGGGATGAAATAATAGATGTAGAGTTCATTTAGTACATTTGCTGCAAATCCTGGTGAAGGTCCCTGAGGGACATACAGTATGTTTATGACAAAGGATGAATAAAGAACTGATTTTGACTTGAAATTTAATTTTTAGCTTCCCCAAGAGAAGTAAAAGCTGAGGAGAAATCTCCAGTGTCTGTGAATACCAAAACCATTAAAAAAGAGCCAGAAGAGAGGCAGCAAACCTCAAAGAGCCCCTACAATGGGTAGGTAAAACTCTCCTGAATAAAACACGCCCTGAGTGCGGCTGCTTTCGGTGAGCTCCTGCGAGGTGCGGCCGTGCCTGAGCAGTTTGGTTTGTGCCTGCAGGCTGAGGAAGGAGAGCAAGAGGAGCCGCAGCAGCCGCAGCGCCAGCCGCTCCCGCTCCCGGACAAAGTCCCGCTCGCGCTCCCACAGCCCGCGCAGGCAGTGAGTGGGGCGGGGGCTGCTCGGGGGTGGCTGGGGCAGGCCCTGGCACTGAGTGCCAGCCAGCAAACGGGGGAGGCTGGGCTTGACTTCAGGCCCGGGTGTGGAGCTGCTCTTAGGAGTTCAGGCTGTGAAATGAGCCTGTGCTGTCTGCCCTGTACCTGTGCCAGGCTGGCGTTGGTCTTCACAAGGACCTTATTACAACGGAGAGCAGTCTCTGGGAGCACGGTGCCCTTGGAAGGGGGGAGAAGCGCCCCAGGTGCGCAGCCTCTTTGTGCCTGGTGCAGTGCCTGGCTCCTCAGAGCTCTGCCCCCCTCGTGGTGAGGGAAGAAGGGGATGCAGTGAGAGCTGCTGGCTTTGGATAGGGGTATCTAAGAATCTTCAGGCTCACCTCTAAGTTGAAGGCTGGCAGCTTGAATCTCAGTGAAGGCATTGAAGGAAAAAGGCAACACCCAGTCAGTGATCTGGTGGGAGGACCCTTGACAAGCTGGACAAAAGACGCTGCATTCTGGTTTTAGTTTGGGCCGTTTATTTTCATCAGAGCTCAACTAAAAGACTCGCAAGAGTCGTCAGGGTTGGAAGGGCCTTAAATCCCGCATCGCTAACCCCAGGCTTCCACGGGGCGGGCTCGAGACATTCCCTGCGCTCCCTCGCTTTTCCCTCAGGGACAAAGCCCGATTCCTTCCGCTACCGTGGCGGGTCCTGGCACTGATTTCCGTTTGCTTTCCCGCAGCTACAACACCCGGCGGAGCCTGTCGGGCACCTACAGCTCCCGCTCGCGCAGCCGCTCGCGCAGCCACAGCGGGAGCCCCCGGCGGCACCACAACCACGGCTCGCCCCACGCCAAGGCCAAGCACGGCCGCGAGGAGCTCAAGGGCGCCGGCAGGCACGGCCACAAGCGGAAAAAGTCCCGCTCCCGCTCGCAGAGCAAACCCCGGGAGCACTCGGAGGCGGCCAAGAAGCACCGGCACGAGCGCGGGCACCACCGGGAGCGGCGCGAGCGCTCGCGCTCCTTCGAGCGCTCCTACAAGGGCGGCAAACACCACGGCAGCGGCCGCTCCAGCCACGGCCGGCA
>VWZN01020378.1:153931-186640 GCA_013396955.1 Regulus satrapa | reverse complement strand
GCGTCCGGAGAGGCGGAGATCGCCGGCGGGGAGCGAGCGCGGCGAGCCCGGCAGGGCCCCGCTGAGCCTCCGCAGCTCCAGCACCTGCTCCCGGGCGCGGCCCAGCGCCGCCGTCAGCTCGAAGCGCTCCTCGCACTCCCGGCGCACCGTGTCCTGCAGCAGGGAATTCTGCAAAGAGAAACCCCGGCGATATCCATCCGTCACACTCCTGGGCCAGGGACGTGCCCGGCAGCGCCCTTCTGTTCCCTCGGGAGCCACTGGGAAATCCCAGCGAAGTGCTCAGAAGGTGCTGCTGCTCTCCTGCCCAGCTGGGAGAGCGGGGAATGCCGCTCTTGGGAAGGAAAGGCAATAATGGACAGGGGCGTAGTGACACCAAGGGGTCAGTGCTGCTTTTCCCTGTCACCTTCTGCAGTGGGAGAGCACAGGGAGCATGGAGTCACGGACCCAGGAACGGCGCCAGGAATGGAACGAGGTATGAACGCATGGAAGCACGTATGGGACCAGGTATGGGACCAGGAGTGGAGCCAGGAATGGAATCGGATATGGAACCAGGAATGGAACCAGGAATGAATGCATGGAAGCACTCATGGGAAGGCCTTGGAGTTCCCCCTGTTGTCCCAGCACTGCCAAGGCTCCCCTACCCCATGTCCCCATCCTTGGGAACAGATTGAGCACAACCTCACTGGAATTCCACCCACACCTTTCCAAGGAACAAATCAGTACCAGCCCTAGCACTAATTCACCTGGAAGAGTTTTATTTTCATGTTGACCAATTCTATTTTCTGCCACTGAATTGCTTTGGACATTCCATCCTAATCTTATCTGCAGTCCCTGACTCCATACTTCCCATGGAGCAGCTCTGCCCTCCCTTCCCATTATATTCCAAGCATTCAGCAAATGTTTGTGGTCAGAATATCCATCAGTTGATTTTCTCTTCGCATTTAATTAATTTTTATGCATTCCTGAGTTAGGGAATGTGACTGCACTGGTGGGAGCTGGGACACCAGTTCAAGGAATGAGAAACACCCGTGTCTTCTACTCCAAAAGCTGGGAATTCTTCAGAGTTTACTCATGGTTGGACAGTGGCACATGAAGCTACAGACTAAGAAAGGGCTTGCAGGACCTGAAGAATAGATATATTTTCCTATAAAACACTAATTTAAACATTTGCTGAATTTAAAACTTCACATCTTTTGTGATCTACCATATTTAGGAAATTATGCTGGATTTGTTTGAGAAATCTTTGCATTTCAATGGATTTTCTGGTCAGAAACCCAAACCTTTGAATGATTTTAGAAATCACATGTCTCCAACTAAAAATAACCAGGCATTTTCTGGGTCGTGTTCCTACCTCCTCTTGAACTTGACTCAAACTGTGAATCAGCTGTGTCTTCTCCTGGGTTAATTTTTCCAGCTCATCTGACTTGTGCTTAATTTCTTTCCTCAGTTTATCCAGGAATGATTCATTGTTGCTCTTCTCCATGGTCAGCTGGAATTCAAGTTCACTGATGAGCCTTTTAAGGCTCTGGATTTCTTTTTCCTTGTCCCCGTCCTTCTCTGCCAGTTTCATTTGGGCATCTTGGAGCTTCTTCTCCAGAATTTCTGTCTCCATCCTCAAGCTCTTGGTGGCACTGGAAATTAAAGCTGGGATCTGGGTGAGATCAGACAGGAATTAATCTCCCCTCAGTACCTCTAAATACGGAGAAATAATAGCAGACAAATGTTGACTTGAGGAAAAAACCAACAAATTCCAACTTGCAGGTCCTCAGAGAGAAAAAAATGTTCTGAATTTACATAATTCCCTCAGAGGACACCAGAGAGCTGTAAATTAATCACCACTCACCGAGAACAAAGATTAATTAGTATGTTCAAGATCAAACAGAGACATTGAGGTAAAAATGGGAAAATTTAACTTCAAGTTCAATTTACTGCGAGTCAGTGTTTCCTCAGGGTTTAAAAATCATGGTTAAATATTTGTCAAGTGAACAAAGCCAAACTTATTTTCAGCTCTAAATCACCACACAGTGTCCCAGATTTCAAATAACAATATAACTTCATCACATCCCTTTTTATTTTTCCAGATTTCTCCGATTTTCTCAGGAATTGTATCAAACCTTTTGAAAACTCAAGTTACAGGTGCAATTACTCAATTTCTGTATAAAACCTGAGGGGAATCTGGAGCTCTCAGCCCACTGTGTTGCCAGCACCAGTCCAGCCCAGCAGGCCTTTACTGGCCACTCATCCTGGAGCTACTGGGGAAGAGAGAAAAATATGGGTGGGATTGTGGCACCTGAAACAGTCCCAAGGTTTTAAGAAATGATGATGTCAGATTAAAAATAATTAACAACTCTGGGGACATTGATGGAGTTTTGGTGGTGAAAAAATGAGATGAGAAAGAACTTCCACACCAGTTAACTTTTACTGGAACAGTTATTTTCAGCCTGTTCCATTAAAAAAAATTTAAATATACTAAGCCTGGGAAAAAGTACTGGATCATCCAGAGAGAGGATGTCACACAGGGAAGGTTTTATTCCTTCACATTCTCATTTTTACAGTTTTCTGTGATCTCCTGCCACAAGTTTTCTCTCGAGCATTGCACACCTTCTGCTGGAGCTCCTCGTGTTCTCTCTGATATTTTGTAATCAGTTCCTGCTGTTTTTGTCTCTCCAGGTCCAGTTCCACTCTGGCCTCTTCCCTGACTTTCAGGATTGCTTCTTTGTGCCGAGCCTCCCCTTTGGCCAGGTCCATTTCCAGCTGGGGAACAAGAGGGGCTCAGGGGGATGGGATAAAGGGATGGGGGTGGATCTCAAACCCCTCCAGCCCCACCCCTGCCATGGCAGGGACCCCTCCCACCGTCCCAGGCTGCTCCAGCCCCCGTGTCCAGCCTGGCCTGGGGCACTGCCAGGGATCCAGGGACAGTCACAGCTGCTCGGGGCACCTGTGCCAGGGCCTGCCCCCCCTCCCAGGGAACAATTCCTGCCCAATATCCCACCCGGCCCTGCCCTCTGGCAGTGGGAGCCATTCCCTGGGTCCTGTCCCTCCATCCCTTGTCCTCAGTCCCTCTCCAGCTCTCCTGGAGCCCCTTCAGGCCCTGGAAGGTCACAATAAGCTCATCCCAGACTCCTTTCCAGGTTGGAATATTGGGTGAAATTTCCCAGTCCTTACAGCATCTCCAATAATTCACATTATAATTTCAAATTTGAAAATTCAGCCATAACTTCCCCAATGGGAAAGTCTGGATTCTGGAGGAAACCCTGAAGGCTGCATTTAGGAGAATACTGTTCCTAACCCAGGCTATTCCTACTCCCTTTGTGCAGCTGATTCTGATGGATTTAATTGCAGCAAGCTGAGAGCACAAGGGGCACATTAAATGCACAACACAAACCTCATGACTTCAAATAATTAAAAGCACAAAAGCCTACAATGAGCTTAATTACAATTATCTAATTCCACACATTATTATGAGCAGAAGTAAAATAAATCTCCCTGATGTCTTTAGTGGAAAGAAAGAAAGAAACTGGAAATATTTTCATTATTTTTTACCCCAAAATATACCCAATTCTGGGTGCAGAAGAAGTGTACATCCCCCACTAAGTTACAGCTTTAAAACTGCTATATTTGTAAGATGAACAAAGCAGACTATTATTATTATTATTATTTTTATTATTTTTATATTCTTAGATGGAATTTGGTATTCTGAAAAAAAATCTCCCGATTTTTTAAGTCTACCTATTATTATAGATCCTGATCACTTGTTGGAGGCACCTTGACTCCAAAGACTAAACAAATAAAGTCAATATATAAACCTGAGCTCATTCATACAAAACATTTCACATTTAAGATGTGAAATTAATAAAGCTGAGAGCCAGAACAGGAAATAAAGTGGAGATTGATATTCCAAGAGAGCATAATCACCACTAATTGATTTAAACCCACTTACATGCCCCTCATTAATTAATTTTATAAACACATATTTTATAAAATAATAATATTTTTCAAATCCAGAAGGCATGCACCCATCTTTCCAGGAGGAATTTCCCCATGGAAAGGGTGGCTCAGGGAAGGATTGGAGGTGTCCAAGGAATGACTGGAGCTGCCACTCAGGGCTCAGGTGTTTGGGCACTCAAAGGTTGGACTCGATGATCTTGGGGGGCTTTTCCAAGCTCAGTGATCCTGGGCTTCCATAAATATGGTGTGTTCCAATGGAGTTAGTTCTTAAATTACTTCCTAGAAGTAATTTCTTTTTGTTCCACTGAAACAAAAAGAAACATTTCAGGTTTATATATATTTTAAATGGAGAATTTGACCCTCTGGTGCTCTACAGTGGCACTAACCAAAGGCAATGTTGTCACTTTGTCACTTCGTTGATTTTTTTGGCTCCTGAGCTGAGTTTTGGGGCCCTGCTGTGGCTGCATTTTAATGGCTGTGACACCAAAGCTGAAATTGCTCCCTCTCCCTCCCACCAATCTTTATCTGTTCTCATGTCAGGTTGAAAACACTCTGTGATTATGTAGCCAGCGTGATCCCCTTCCCAAATTATATCCTGTGACAGGGAACTGAAGGGGCTTCCAAAGAAATGTAACTGATCCTAATTGCTACAGTCCCCAAGTTTTCCTGGGACCAAAGAAAGCTTTCAGACACTGAAACAAAAAGTACAGTAATTTCAGTCACCAATTATGTGAGGCTTAAATCAGACAAGTCACAGTTATTGTTCAACTCTGCTTTTAAATTTTCCTTCACAGATATATACATTTATTTCAATTTCTTATTCTTTTTAATAAATATATTTTATTCATTTTATTAGATTTTTTTTTATTCCTTATTCTTTTGAATATATGAATGTATTTTTGTTTCTCATTCAGTTCAGGGGTTTTTTTGTGCTCATGGGAAAAAGCTGCAGATGAAAACACGGTTGACATGGTGACAGTTGTTTATGGAAAACAGCTTCCCAGATCCCACTGGAAGAGGCTGGTAGGAAAACTCCTTGAACAAAGGATATTATGGACAAGCTGTGGCTGCCCCTGGATCCCTGGCAGTGTCCCAGCCAGGCTGGGCAGGGCTGGAGCAGCCTGGCACAGTGGGAGGTGTCCCTGCCCTGACAGGGGTGGCACTGGCTGGGCTTTAAGGTCCCTCCAACCCAACCAGGTTTCCAATCCTGTGATTCCATGCACTTCAGCCAACATTAAATGAGCTTTTGGGAACAGGAGGCTCCCAAAACAAACCCTTCCATCTGAGTTTAGGGGTTTGAGACCCCAGCGGACCCAGAGGTCAAAGGCAAACAAGATTTGTGTGCTCCTGACAAAATCTTTGGCTGAGCCGCTTCCAAACCAGTCCGTGTGTGATTCCATGACTCCACCACTGGAGGAGATCATTCCCTGCTTTCCTGGGCCCTTTGTGAAACTGAAACCCCCCGAAGCAGAGCCCCCGAGTCACCTTGTCCCTCCAGGAGTCCTCGCTCCGCACCTTCTGCCTCAGCACCTCCTGCAGCTGCTCCATCCTGCTCTGCTGGGACACCAGCAGCAGCTCCCTAGAAACACCAATTCCGTGTAAACCTGGGCTCTGCCCACACTGCTGCAATCCCCTTGCCTTGCAGGGAAGCCCTGCTTGTCCTTGCCCCAGGAATCACCACTCAGACTCTCCACCATCCCCTCAGTTGCCTCCTGAATTTCATGTTTTAAAGAAAATACAGTACCTGACCTTCCACTTCCAATGATATTTTAATGCTTCTTTGACATTTCTCAAGACAAATATCAAAGAACACAGAGAAACTTAAAATATTCCAACCAGAACTTGTATTTCATGAACTTGGAATATGAGGATCATTAATTAAAAAACTGTAATGGGTTTGGAATGAAAACCACTGAGTGTTTTCTATCGTTCAAGGTACTGTTTGTTATGTGGGGCTTGTAGGGCAAGACTCCTGGAGAGGTTAAATTCCTGTCACTGATGTTGTTAACAACTTGTCCACCTCAAAAATGCTGCAATTATTCATTCCCTCAGCCAGGGTCTTGGACAGGATCTGGTACTTGGGGAGGTGTGAGAGCGACTTCCCACCAGTTCAGCCTGGCTCTGAGGGGTCTCAGCTGTGAACAAAGCTGCCATTGTCCCTGGGACTGCTTTTGAGATGTGGAAAATAAAGCACTGGGCTGCTGAGGGCTGTTTTCCCTGGAATGGGACCCACGTTGAGTGCCTTTGCTTTGGACTCACCAACCTGAATCCATATTTTTTTAATTACCTGCAGGAGAATCTCCATCTCCAGTTTTACTCCTGACAACCACAGGCTTGTTATCAGCATTTAACAGTGCCAGGAGGCAGCAACTGTTCTGCATTTCAGGGCTCTGAATATTTCCTGCACTTTTAGCACAAAGAGCAGCTGAACAGCTGCAGAAATGGGGGGCTGGGGCTCAGATTAAACTCGAGCTGAAGCCCTGCAGTCCAAGCAGAACTTCTCCACTCCTATTTTTAACAGCACCTTTTCTTTTGTTTCTCTTCCATCCAAGTTTTGCCTATCTCATAAGAATTTAAAAACCAATTCAATGATGTCCAAAATCCCCAGAATTTTCAGGAGCACCTGAGTCCAGCTCAGCTCCCTTTACCTTTCCTGTTTCAGCATCAGCACCTCCTGCTCTGTTTGGCTCAGGAGAGCTTTAAGGGTTTCCAGCTCACTCTCTGATCTCCCAGTTCTTCTTTTCAGATCTTCTTCTTTCCTTTCTTTCTCAGCCACTTCCTCCTGTAAATGTTTGCAGACTTGTTGGCAAATGAGAAGGGATTCCTCCTTTTCCTTCAGCTCTTTCGTAAGTCTATAGATGAAATAAAGAATAGCAACACTGTCATTACTATATTCTTATTTAGAGACAGAAATAATAATGTCTGGAAAATAAAATACTGGTCAAAACGCCATGTGTTCTTCATGAAGTTAAATCTACTGACTTGAGAGATTTTTTTTTAATTTATTGCATAAAAAATTGCATTAAAATAATAAAATGTTTTCTGTCACTGCTCAAAAAAAAATTGTTTCAGCATTTACCTGGCCTCAGCAATTCCATTTTCATATTTGATCTTTTTCAGCTCGGTTTGACAGACATCCAGTTCTGTTGACTTCACCCTATAAAACATTGGGGAAAAAAGGGTATTCTCCAAAGAAATGAGCCCTTACACCTGCAGCAGTCTGGACATCACTTCTGGGTGCATTTTCCTCCTTGCATCTTCCATTTCAGGGAAAAGGCCACAAACAGAAAGTTCTGTCAGCTCCAGCAAAGGTTGTTAACAACTGGAAGTTCCACTTCCAGTGCCATCTGAGCCTGACCTGGATCACAGATGTTGCAAACAAGAAGTGAGATCTTGCAACATTGATGACAGTTTTGAGTAATAAATGAATAAAATGGAACAAATCCCAATTTTGTAGGTAAAAGGGCTGGAAACTTTGCAGGTTTCATGTAATTATGTCACCATTGCTCCAATTAATAACCATGGTTAAGGTTCATATTTACATTTAAACAGATATAGAATATGTTGTTTTATTAAATTGTGCCCATATTACACTGAAATGTTAATTTACACTTGGAAAGCCCTCAGTGTTTATTTAACTGTGTTCATGACATCTTTGTTTCACACTCAATCCTTACAT
Source organism: Regulus satrapa (assembly GCA_013396955.1). Classification (NCBI taxonomy): domain Eukaryota; kingdom Metazoa; phylum Chordata; class Aves; order Passeriformes; family Regulidae; genus Regulus; species Regulus satrapa. Next base: position 179,013 of record VWZN01020378.1, on the reverse strand, counting down.
TATCACTGAAGTACTTGGTTGCTAAGCATCCCAAATATTTGCAGCTTAGTTATGGTCAGACCCCCTGAAGAAAGGAACTGAAATCAGAAAGTGCAAAGTAGAACAGCACAAATCCTTTGCTCAGATTCCAGGGGAACATGGGGAAAGAGTGATGATGGATGGGGATGAGCCTGGCAGTGCCAGTTCCTGACTCCTGAGTTTCACAAACACAGTTTGTGCCTTTCAGCACCCTCTGGCATCCTCCCCCTGGATTCTCCTGGAGATGCTGCTCCAAGCTGCTCCAGTGCCCACTGAGGTTTTCAGCACTCGGCTGTAGAATTTGTAATGGTTGGGTGGTGTTGGGAGTGCTCTGGAAATGGGAGAAAATCCTGGAGTGTTTGGGTTGGAAGGGACCCCAAAGCCCATCTTGTTCCACCCACACTTTCCATAGTCCAGGCTGCTCCAAGCCCTGCCCACCCTGGCCTTGGGCACTGCCAGGGATCCAGAGGCAGCCACAAATTCCCTGGAAAACCTGTGCCAGGCTTCCCCATCTCCCAGGGAACAATTTCTTCCCAGTATCCCACCTAACCCTGCCCTCTGGCAGTGGGAAGCCATTCCCTCTTGTTCTATCACTGTATGTTCCTTCCCACACACATTTTTAGTCCTGAAGTTGCATAGATTTTCCAAAATTCCTCACACCCATGTGTTAGGGGAGGCACTGGGTCCATTGATCCCTGCTGAAGGAAGAAAGCCCTGCTCCCACAGCCAGGCTGACTCAGGCAGGTGCTTAGAAATAATCATATGAAGATAAAATAGTTCCTCTCTTGGTCAAAACCCTATCAGATCACTGTGACAGGCAGCACTGGCTGGAAACAAAAAGTGATTTATGTGTTTTATGTGCAGTGGGAAGCAATCAAGGTAGGAATCTTACAGTAACAGCTTCTTGTAGTGGTCCATCTCTGCTTTCACCTTCTGCAGCTGCAGGCCAGCTGTCTCCACCTGATTTGTTAAATCTGGAAGCAAAAACATGAGGTTGTGTCTCTGTTAATGTTCAATTAACCCACTTTAGTGGTTTGTTCCCAGACCAGACCTGCAGCTCGAGCAGAGTGTCCTTACAGCAAAAAGCTGGGGTTTGTTTGGGTGTTTGGGCTTTTTTATCCCACCAGAAAACATCACATTCAACTACACCGAAACATGAAATGCTTTAAATCAGATTGTTTGGACATAGAGCTGAGACAAACATGCAGGAAGGTGGCCCCGAAACTCACCTGGAATTTACTTCATCTGAAACCCTGGCAGTAATTTAATGGTGTTGTGTACTTGTCTTATCCTCTCCATGTTATCCTTCAGAACACATCACCTCAGCTCCAATCAGCCATTGCCCTTTTCCCCGTACAATTCCTGGTTTTTCAGTTAAATTATCTCATCTGAGTTAGTGTGCTTTTCCATGCTTCGAAATCCTAAGAACATCCATAACTTGCAGATGTGGAGCCCTTTAAACTGAAGCACCAGCACATGGCTTAGTCTGATTTTCATCTGATGAACATATCACAAAATCATGGAATGGCTTGGATTGGGAGTGACCTTAAAGCTCATCCAGGCTGCTCCAAGCCCCACCCAACCTAGCCTGGAATACTTCAGGCATGGGGCAGCCTCAGCAGCTTGGGCATCTCTAAATATGCTCATGAACAAGAGCTGCCTTTCCAGAAAGCCTAAGAATGATTTGAAATCAAAGTTTCTACCAGAAGGACAGCACCACAAACTACATGGATAAAAATTCCAATGACAAATCATCGCAACAGGTCTGGAAGTGAAAGAAAAAAACAAGATTATTCCTCAGAAAGCAACAGCAAAGAAAGTGAGGTGTCCTTGTCTCTGAAGGGAACAGCTCCCAAGACAGTCCTTCAAATTTCACTGATATATCTTCCCAGAAGCCAAATCTGTCTTTCCTGTTCTTAAATTTATCATTACACCCCAATTCTCTGAATTTCTGTAACTCTTCCCACATGTCTCTTTTAGTCAGTTCCAGCAATGATGATGGATGATCCCAGCATGGGATTTCCTGCCAGCCACACTTTATCTTGGTAAACTCTACAACTGGAAGAGTCCCCTCTTTTCAGTAAAGGGAAAAAGGAAAGTTGTTCATTAGACTACAGCAAAAAATTCAGGGAGAGAATTATATATGGAAACACAGGACCTGTTGGATCCACTCCCAAACGATCAGCATTTGTAAAGAACTTTTTGAAGAGAAAAGTAACATTTCTTGGACTCGACTGAACCCTCGGAAAAATCATGGGAGGTAATTGTAGCAGCACCTTCTCCAGCACCTGCCATGGGTGCCCAAACCCATCAAGCCCATTTCTGTGCAAGGCACCTTGGCACCAATGCTCCGGGGCTGTGGTGTCACTGCCACGGGTGCCAGCTGGACCGAGGGGAGCAGAGCTCCAAGCTGTGACAACTGGTGGCACATTCCCTTGTCTCTGAGCCAGCAGTGGTGGCCAAGCACCCTCTGGACACATCAGGCCACCTGCAGGTCCCTTGACTGAGCATTCCTCAGCAACGCACTGTGCTGCGCTTTCCCAAGGCTAAAGAATCCAACTTGCATTTCCTGGCAGTGCCTATCGGAATTCCTACAAAAAAGGGAGAAGCTTTGGCTTCAGCTGCCAAGCAGATGTGAGGCACAACACTGGGAGCCAGCCAACACTGACAGCAGGAACGTGACTCTGTGGAAACAGATTAAGCCCAGATTAGTGTGGATGGACACCAGAAAGAGCCGAACCCTCTGCCCATTCTCACAGGATGCTGGGGAGATTTTCCCAAACAACTCTTTCTGACCTTTTAAAAATTGTTCTTTTAAAAGATCTCTGCCAATAATTAATAACTGTGGTGTTTTTTCTTCTCCCTCACTGTGGGAGTATGGACACAAGTTCTGGAATAAAGGAAAAGGAAAGGGACGATGCTTGGTTTGGTTCTGTACTTTGGGTGGTCTCTCTCAATGCTGTTTCCTCTTTCACTCCATTTGTTTTCAGAAGTTTTCATGCTCACTGAGCATGGACAGGAGTTTTTCATGAGGGAATAGATGGATTTAATTATCCAAATGGTTTCTGCAAGTCTTCTCTAGAGAGAATTCCCACCAAAGTCAATGGGAGCTGGTGAGCAGAAAGTCCCACACCCATGGAGGCAGATTTCAATGAGAACCGTGGTAAAAATGAGGCAACTAATAAGGAGAATGGCAATACAAATGGAAACTTGTGCTGCAAACTTGCTGAATAGAGGAAAATGTATTCAAACACTGATGTAAAAATGTTCTCTGGTTATGAAAATAAAGCCGATTGCAAAACATGCAAAGCCGACAGAAAGAACTCACATTCTGTAATACTGATAGTGGGCTCAACGCTGCAAGAACCACATCTCAAAGACTCAGCAGGCCAAGTCCATCTCAGTTTCATTCATGTTTAATTTTACTTATTTTTGTGACTCAGAATGGCTCTCAGCACAGTCACAGACCTTCCAGTAACCTTCCAGTGAGCCCGTGCTGTGACAAGGACAGAGACGCAGGGGCACAGCCCGAACGTACACGAGGACCTGATGAACCACAGGAACAGAACAAAGCTGCTGGGGATGTTTCCTCTTCCTTGAATTGCATCACTGCAGCCCCTGGTGTGTGCAAAACACCCAGCAGAGGCTGCCCAGAGCTGGCTTTCAGGAATTCAACCACCCAGTTTGCATCCAAGGGCAAGGTGCCCCAGCTCCTGCCTGGAAACAGCAACAACTGGTAAAGTTTTCAGTGAAAAATAAAAATAATAAGCAGCACATTGGGTAAGCAGCCACTCTGGAAGCCATCAACTCCGCAGCTAATTCCTAACAGATTCCAGTGAGGCTGGATCAGAGGCACACGTGGTAGAGCTGTGTCATTTTCTGCTTTTCCTGCAAAACCTACAAAATCCAGTCCAATATAATTTCCGACAATTGGGGGATAGTCTAAATAAAGGCTCAAGGTTTCGTCTATGTGTACAAAAAAATAAGATTATTTCCCTGTAGTTAAGACTTTATGGGGAGGTTCATAAGCACAGCTCAAATAGATGAAGGAATTCTAGAGTGGTTTGGGTTGGAAGGGGCCTTAAATCCCATCTGTGCCACCCCTGCCCTTCCAGCATCCCAGGCTGCTCCAAGCCCTGTCCAGCCTGGCCTTGGACACTTCCAGGGATGGGGCAGCCCCAGCTGGAGGCTCAAAGCCATCTGCATTGGCCAGGAGGGTCTGGGTCCCTCCAGACCTCTGGGTCCTCTCTCAGCCATCAGGGAGCAGCCTGGAACACACTGGGAGCTCAAAGCTGGAAGATGGACAAGGAACAGGAATGGAGAGCACTCGGATCCCTGGCCAAGGCAGACTGGAACCCAGCACTTCCTGCTGGATTTCTCTTGTATTCTGGGAAATAGGAGGGGGTAGCAATTGTTTAAAACTTACTCTCTAACTACCCCTTCTATGGGCCCTGAATTTGGCAAATCAGCTGTGTCAAAAGGGGCAAAAATATTTAATTTTTTGCAGAACACTAATTCCAGGCAAATTTGATGTATACTTTACACAGATAGTTTCCAGTACATTTATTTCAAGTGTGTAGCAGACAATCTCTGAGAAATATGAAATACATCCACGAAAAATTACAACATTGCCTCACCACGTGTTTCTAAGGAGACCAAATTAGTGAAGTAACATCCCAAGTCCCTGCACAGAGCAGAACTAATTATTTGTATTTAGAATAGCTCATGTACTGTGCACTCTAAGATAATTTCTTTTTGTCTACACAAGAAAGTCCTTATTTTAATTTGTGACTCACAAAAGTCTGGAAGGAGCCCAGGGATGGACTCCAGATTTAGATCCTTTCTGGAGACCTCACCAGTGCCATCAGGAAGTGTCCAAATCACTCAAAGCTGCCAGAACTGGAAGGATGTGCCAGGAGAGGAGTGACTGGGGCTTATCTCCCCCAGCATATGCTGCTGACCACTGCCAGCCTGGGCTTTCTGGCTCCCTGCTCCATTCTTTCACCCTCATATAGAAAAGCAGCAGAGAAAAAGCAGAAAAAAGGACCAGATTCTAAATAGTTTTGAGTGGCACAAATCAAGGACAGCCTCGGTACCCTCAACAGAATAAAGCAACAACTGCAAACATGACAATCTCTGAGACCTTAAAAATCCTTAAATAGGGAAAACATGTTATTTTGGCAAAGCCTGCACCCCTGCCACTCCCCCCAGTGACACATTACAAGCACGCCTGCCCTCAGAAGGATTGGAGGTGCTCATCCATGGCAAGAGTTCACACTAGCATCAAAGGACTGGGTCTAAAGCCTGAATTTTCTGCCTGTATTCCTGCCTGTTGGAAGCCAAGCTAATTGGGATATGTCAAAATTCCTACAGACCTGCCTCTCCTACACATTCATATTGGTACTGTCCTTACTTATTGACTGGGAAAACTGAACAGGAAAAAAAAAAAAGGAGATTCTGAGCTTAATTTCCTTAGGGATAATTTTTTACCCTCAGTGTTTTGGCCAAGCAGACAAAACAAAATGAAATAAAGACATGTTCTTTAATACAGAATTATGGTTTGGGTTCAAAGGGACCTTAAAGCCCATCCAGTGTCATGGCAGGGACACCTCCCACTGTCCCAGGTGCTCCCAGCCCCAGTGTCCAGCCTGGCTTTGGGCACTGCCAGGGATCCAGGGACAGCCACAGCTGCTCTGGGCACCTGTGCCAGGGCCTGCCCACCCTCCCAGCCAGGAATTCCTTCTTAAATCTCACCAGNCAGTCCCTCCCCAGCTCTCCTGGAGCCCCTGTGGGCCCTGGAAGGGCTCTGAGCTCTCCCTGGAGCCTTCTCCTCTCACAGCCTGGCTCCTCAGGAGAACCTGCATTCCTGCTTTTCCTCAACAAGCAAAGTGTGGCCCTTCTCNTGAGCTCTCCCTGGAGCCTTCTCCTCTCACAGCCTGGCTCTTTCAGTCCCACTCTGCAGCAGCCTGATCCCAACCCATCGTGGCAGGGAACTGGGATTGTTTCCCACTATTCCTGTGCCTCCTCTTGCACTTGGGCTGCTGAAAGGCTCTAATGAGCCATCGCCTGGTCACACTCTGCTCCAACAGCAGCCCCCCATTCCCCAGCTCCCACCCTCACAAGCTTTCCCACCAGCTGGAATTCATAAAAAAATACATTTCAACAGCACTTGTGGCATGAATGGGCTGTTTGAACTGCAGCCTGCTGGAAACCATTCCCCCTTTGCAATTTCAACGCTCTTCAAAGTGGTCTTTAAAGTGCCATTAGACACTTCAGGAGATGAAAACACCTCCTTTCCATGAGGAGGGCTAACATTCAGTCTCCTTTCCATGAGGAGTGCTGGAATTCCCTCTTCTTTCCATGAGGAGTGCTGGAATTCTCTCTCCTCTCCATGAGGAGGGCTGGGATTTCCCTGCCCAGCTCCTCCACCTTCCTGTAGTTTTCCATCATCTCTCATCAGCCCCGCTACAGCAGCAGACCAAGTTCCCATCTGGAGCTGAGGCAGCCCATGGAGCAGGAGCAGCAAAAGACTGAAAATTCAGATTTTGAGAGCATCGCCAGCAATTTCAACCCATCAGGGCAAGACCAGAGCTGTCGTGAGCTAAAGAAAAACCCCAAGGACTTTGGGGAAGAAAAAGGATTCTTTATCTGTGGCTAAGTAAAGGATTTAGCTGGCAATAAAATGAAAGGAGAAATCTTTTAGGAGCCCGTGCTACTGCTGCTCCCAGCACTAAGGACACAGACACATTATCACATTATTGATTTTTGATCTGGGGATCTGACTGATTAGACAATAACCCAGCAGACCTTACCCTGTGTGGAGCATTTGTAAGACCTCCCTCCAATAGGGTGATGCTCAGTGAGGCTGAAAAGTGGCTTGAAGCCAGCAATCCAAGTGATCCCACAAACCCCCTACAAAGGGAATCTTCAGAAAGTCAGGGCAAGCACGAGAATAAAAATCAACAGCAGAAACAACTGCAATTGCAAATTGCCTGCTGTGATGTGAAATAATCATGACTTTACAATTCTGTGAGAAATATGCAACAGAAGAATCCTCAAAATATTTGCTGTAGAATGGAAAATCCTTTAAAAACATGGAAATTACAAATCCTGGTCGGTTTTTATTATTTCTGGAGTGTCAAATTATTTCAAAAAGGGACACTGAAGCAGTTAGTGGGAAGAAAAAAAGCAAAATCAGGCAAAACCCCAAGCTCCTCCAAAGCATGGACACTCAGGATGTGGCTGATTTCCACACCCCAACTTTGGACAGGGCAAATCCACTCCCTGGAACTGATTTCCAGTAAGATGTTGCTTGTTCCCACTCATTTCTTTTAATGCAGTGGCAAACTAATTTAATATTTAATGTTTGTTTCATGAAAAAAATCCTGTTTGGTATTTCAAAGAGAACCATTTTTATCAGCAGTGCATTAACTGGTTTATTGCCCCGACCTAGCATCGTGTTCCCTTGAGCCAGACCCCTTCAAATCCTCCTGGATTTGTGTTTTACTGATCCATTCAGGAAGGATGGACTCCAAATGCCTGAGCCAGCAGCTTTCCTGCCCTGAAACCTCCTTCTGGATACCCACATCAAACATTTTACTGCTCCTTAAGAACTCATTTATTAGCAAGTGACTGCTACATTTTTATTAATAAATTTTAAAATGTCTCACATAAAACATCAACCGGCTTACATGATATTTTTACTCATCATTAAGATTTTGCAGGGTCCTAATATTCTGTATGAATTCCATATTTGATGTTTTAGTTGTGCTTTCTCCATAAAATCTCTGTTGTTTTGTATTTCACTGCAAATTTTCAACCTGGGATACTGGAAGGTGTCCCTGCCCATGGGACTGGAGGAGCTCTAAGATCCCTCCCAAGCCAAACCAATCCAGGTGATAATTAATTAATTGTGATAATTAATTGTGATGGCCTGATACAACATGCCCATTTAGGGAAGCAAATTCAGTTTTCCAGAAAATCTAAGAAGCCATGCAGGCCCCCCAAAAATAAAGAACACATTGAACAACCTTTTAAAAAATAAAATAAAATAGATACTGCAAAAACCTCTCTTTTAAGACAAGAACAAGGTAATTCTGCATGGAGTTAAAGGGGGGAAAAGCTGAAAATGAAAGTGTTTGCCATGCTCATGGAGAAACCCTGAACTCATTGTTTGCAGCTACCTCTGGAGAAACAGAGGGGAAAGTGAACTCAGCTAAGGGAAGTTTTCTATCAGCATAAATACAGCAACACAAACTATGATCTTATGATGCTAACCCATGTATTTCAGAGTGTGAGACTTCATCTGATGAGATTTTATCCCCACTGCTCATTATTTCTACAGAGACAGAAGGTGTTTTTGCCAGAGCTTTTTACCAGTACTGTTATAAAAATAAACCAATGGCATATTAATACATATTATTATCTGATTAGAATATGTAATTGGGGGTAGTGCACCCCTCAGCAGTAGGGGTTGGTAACTCAGGGATGGATCTCACAGCTGCTGTTTCCACAGGTACTGAAGGAGCAGAGGAGTTCCAGTGACCATCACTGTGACCTCCTGCTCCCAGTGTGTCCCCACACTGAGCACAAGGCAGATGGGGGCTCCAAACCCTGCCTGGAACAGCACAACCTCAACTGTGTTCCCAAGGTCCTCAAACACCTCTGAGCCAGAGCTGTGACTGCGAGAGAAAAGAGATCCAAGAGATACCAAGAGAAAGAATCCTTTTGCAGAGAGTTTTTGTCTGCTCAGCTCTCAGGGTATAATTTCAAATGCTGTCAGGGCTCTCACACTTTTCAAGAGCATTTTCTGCTTCCTGAGACACAATCAAGAGCAGGACATTAGAGTCTCCTGTTAAATGACTCAGAGAAAAGGACCTGGCCTGGCCTGCTTTACAGTCCTGAGAGTCAGAAGTCCTTCCTGGTCCTGCACTCAAAAAGAGACAAATTCTTTGAATTTTACCCTCAGAGCCTGTTGTTCTACTTAAGATGGACAATTAACAGCAGGATTGCATTCCAACACCTTCATTATTTTCCTCTTTTTCTTCACTTCCCTTCCCAGTCAGCTGCCTGGAGCCCCCAGCAGAGTTCCGACTCTTTGGAATGACATTCCCTCCTTCTGACTGCACGACACCCACCTTCTATTCAGGACTGTTGAGTCTTTTCACAGCAGCAACCATAACTTTGATGCTTTTAAAAACACTTTTCCCTCAGATTTTTGGTAGAAAGGATACAAAACCATCTCTTACCCAGAGTTTCTTTCTGCAGCTCACGGCACCAACTCTGGAGCTCATTCCCCTGCTGAAGGGAAGTTTGGAGCTGCTGACTTTTCAGCTCAACTGTGTCAGCCACCCCAGTGAGGTGTTTGACCTTCTCCTGGAGACACTCGTTCTCCCGCTGGGATTTTGCCAATCTTTGGTTCAATTTGAGTATTTCTGAGAAGGCAAAACAAATCCATGTAGACTGTTGTTATTTTATGTTAATCACGAGCATCCAAGCTTTCAAATGGCATTTACAGGCCAACAAAAATAAGTGGGGCTAAATTGCTTTGACGTAGAAAGCTGGATTTGAGGATGGGTGTGATATTCCTGGTGTGGCACTAGTCTGAAGTGGGAAATGGAGGACGAGGGATACAGAGCCCCTGTAAGAAAGGCCCCCCTCCTGCTTCCACACAGATCCTCTCTATATCTGGAGTACTTCAACACATAGAACAAGGAATACTCCAGAAAATAAGCCTTGAAATGGCTGATCCCTGAAGATGTCTGCAGGGGCATGTGCTGCCATTCCCTTCAGCCAGAAGCAGGCAGGGAATGAGCCCAGGAGGAGGAATCCTCAGAACACATAAGCCTTCCTGTGCCATAGGGACACTGACACTTCAGCTCACTGTTCTTACAGGAGAGAGGGTTAGGGAGGGACGTTCTGGGCACACATCTGCAGCAGGCAGGAGCCCTTTGTGGCCCAGGGCCCCCAGCTCCCTGCTGGTGCTGTCTCAGTGGGCTGCTGCCTCTCCAGGCACAGCTGCCCCATGAGCCCTCCCCAGTGGGAACAAAGCAACCCCTGAGGAATTCACTGCTCCTGTGCCAGGAAGCACAGCCCACTGGGCAGCTGCTGTGTCAGACAGCTCCAGGGCTCCCGGGCTGCTCCAGGCACTCAGGTTTCTCTGGAGCTGTGAATCTGCACCGGAGCTCACAGGGACAGAGGGAGGTGGGAAATGCACAACCCCCAGCCTGCCCTCAAAACCCCGGCCAAACTGACCCCCAGAGGTTCCTCTGGTCAACACTGGGATCTTTGGGTTGTCCTGTGCATGGCCAGGAGCTGGCCTTGATCCTTGTGGATGCTCCCCAACTCAGGATATTCTGTGATTTAGTGATTCAATGAAAAAGCAGCTCAGCCACACTAAAAATCTACTAGGAAATTAATATGTCCGAATATTATTTATTACTTTATCATTAGTCTAAAGCTGTAAAAGTGGGCACAGGTGGGAAGCACTGGCTGTTGCAGTCTGTAACTGCACCACTGCACACTCTCTCCAGTGAAACCAATCTCAGCTGAGGCACAGCAAAAATGGTGTTCAAGGCTCAGAGTCTCAGCCTGAGGCTGGGCACGACCCCTCCTAACAAGGCCTGGGCTGTGGCTTCCAGCTCCCCTGTCCCTGAAGGCTGCCCTTGCTGGCCAAGGGAATTGCCCCAGCCAGGGCTGCCCCGAGCCCGTTGCAGGCCCCAGGAGCCCTCAGATAAGGAGGCTGCATTTGGCAGAGGTTGTTCCCCCTCAGAAATGGGAGCGGCAGAGCTGCTGATGCTGGGTTTGCTCCCAGGGAGGAGCTGCAGCCTGCCCAGTCTGGGGGCAGCACTGCAGGACACTCCAGCAGCCCCCACAGGGATGCTGGACCATCCCCCTGGAGGATCCTTTTTCCTCTTGCCCAAAATGGCTGCAAGACACCTCACCTGACAGAGCTTCCTTGCTCACGGCTTTTATTTGCCGAAAAATTTCTTCCTTCATGGCAGCAAAGTTCTCCAGGTTGGTGGAGATGACCTCTTTAATACTGTCTAATTCGCTTCTAATGAAAGGGAACAGTGAGACAGCCTTGTTCAGAGTGGAGCAATGGTGTTCCAAGGTAGTTCTGCAAGAAAGAAAAAAAATACCAGCTGTATATTTATAAATTGTTTTATAAAGAAAACTTGGGAATTAGACTAAGCTTGACAACTACATTCCCATTATCTGACAATTCATACTGCATTGGGTTACAGTAATTTAGTACAGAAATGAGCTGTTATTGAATATATGTATAATAAGTTTCCATATCTAAATGTTTAGAGCTTTTATGAAGAAAACTGGGCTTGTTTCATGAACAAAATCCTGTACAGGAAATTGTACAATCATTTTTAATTGGGGGATCAGAGTAATAATGTCTAAATGACTGTATGCCCAGGTTTATGGTGAATCTTTATCAACAATATATATATAAGAAATAGAGCATTTCCAACATTGGCATTTCTTTTTGGGTTCTCACCTGAGCACCTGTGACTGCTTGTAGGCAGCTTCCTTCTCCTCCTGGAAATACTGCAAATCAGCTTTCACAGTTTTCACCTCCTCTTGCTTGGTTTTAAGTTCCAATGTAAGGGTTTTTATCCTATAGACATCAATAAACAGAATTGTTTGCCCCAATAACCAACCATCAACTTTGGTTTCAGCTTTCTCAGGGCAGGACCCAGCTCCTGCAAACACCTCCAGAACCATCCCCTCCCCCCGAGGTGCTCTTCACCTCTAACATTTACCTTGGGAACTTCTCTTTACAGCACCAGTTTGTTTTTCAGGCATAGCTATCCCAGTGTAAATAAACACAGTTTAAACACTGCTCTTTCAACAATTCAGCACTTGCTCCCATAATTGTCAGGAAATGAATGGAACTGCACAAAAATAAAAGAGCCGAATCCAATTCCCTTCCCGTGGTACGTGTGAGGAACAATCCCCCACAGCACATCAGCCCCAGCTGTTTTCTGTAGATAACCCTCCTAAAGCAGCCTTCCAGCCCCAAAAATACAACTCCACTGACAAGCAACTGTTAAAAACCAGCCCTTGTTTAAGCTTTCAACACTTACTGTTCACGCAGAGAAAATGATCTATTTGTCTGTTGGTGACTCATTGCCACAAGTAAATAAATAATATTTGAATAGACAAGTATTTTACAAAACCAAAGGCTGAGAGAAGCACTACATCAACCTTGGCTTCAATTTTAAACAGCAGAAGAGAATGATTTATATTGAAAATACATAAAAATCAACCTAAACTTTGGCAGTGCATTAGTTACTGTTAGCACACAGATCAGCACCAAAATGCACATTTAATAAAATACTAGGCCTGCTTAAGAAACCTGGATCTGCAGAGCTCTGAGAAAATCTGAACTGAACATCTGGGGGTTAAAAAGCAAAGTTTTGGGGCTCAATGGTGATCCTTGGGAAAAAAAAAAAATTAAGAAACTGAAGACATTCCTGGCATTATCTTTTTAGAAATTTTTACCCATTGCTCCCTGCAAATTTCCAGGAGGTGGAGAGCAGGAGGGGAGAGATAAAATCTGTGGATTGTGGTTGGGAGCAGAAGCGTTGTCACTCACAAGGAAACATCCATTCCCTAAACAGCTACAGGAATTCAAATCTACATTGGCAGATGAGGGAAAAAGCAGTGATTTACCACCAATAACAAATCAAAACTCTGGGAGAGCCAGATGTTCATTTTCCATTCTTATTCTAGAATGGATGGCATTTGAAGATCTTTTGGATTTAAAGGAAAATGGTAAATAAGGAGAGACACGTTTTATTCCTCTTTGAATTCCAGAGCTGACATTAAAGGGATGTTTCCTGCATCTCCTGGTCAGTCACACACAAAGAACTGCTGGAAAAGGCAAGAGAGTTGCACTTCCCTGTTACCATCAGAAGGAAGCAAAATGAACACGTTATTTTGGGACTTTTTAGCACAAAGGAAGAGTCCAATGGATGATTGAGAGCTGGCATTTAGAGAATGGTGGGAACAGGCTGATCTCATCCCCTGTCCCACAGTGAGAACTCCCAGGCCAGCCTCGCATCCAGCCCTGGGGAACACAGGAGGAATCCTGCCTGGAGTGGGAGGTGAGGCAGGACGTGCTCATTTCTTGTGCTGACAGGAGAAGAATAGCACGAGAAACCCCAGCAGGAGCTGCAAACACCCTCACTTGTCCCAAAGCAACGAGGAGCAATTCCCGTTTCAGCACAGAAATCATCCCTGTGCTCCATGGCACGGGACTCCCAGTGGGATGGAGCAGCACTGGCACTGCCAGCAAGGACAGGATGCACAGAGGAGCCTGGAACACTCTGTCCAAAAAAAAAGCTCCACTCCAGCATTTTTCACTGCTATAAAACTTTGGGAGCTGCCCAGAGCCAGGAACTGCTCACTTTCATTTCACAGCCAGGAGCTGCTCATTTTCAGTTCAGAAAGTGGTGAAGTCACCACCCCAGGAAGTGTTCAAGATATTTGTGGATGAGGCATTTGAGGACATCTTTAGCATTTACATCTATTTTACATTTCCTACACTGGATGTGGCAAGAATTTTGCTAATTAAATTACTAATAATTCAGTTAATTATCAAGGCTGAAATGATTTTTACACAGAATAAGGCTGAAGAGCTGAGTGCAGCTCATTCCCTTCTCCTGCCAGGATCCCAAAGGAAAGGTAACTAAGGACAGGCAAACTTCCAGGTGGCTGTCAAGGTTAACCACAGGTACAAACAGAAATACCTGAACCTGGAGGGAATAGAAAACTGAAACAGTCTGCAACTGATAAGAGAGATTCAATCCCTTCGTCTAGCAGAGATAAAAGTAAGAAAAAGGCATGCTTGGCTTCTGGGAGAAGTGATTTGTCAGCCTGGCCAGACCCAGGATGTTGAACAGTTTATACCACAGCACAAGGCAGTCAGAGAGGCCCAGGATAGCAAGGAGAAGATAAGGAATATTCAGCCAAGTTACTTCACAAGGCACAATGGTTGATTTATGGCTGGAATGGAAACCTACTGCAACAATTCAACTTGATTTCAGCAGCTTCTAAATCAAGTGGAGCCTTAGAGGGGAAAAGTGCAAAGATAAAAATTTTATTAACTGTTCCAGCTTTACTACAGAAAGTCAGCTCAATGAAAATTTAAAGTTTAGCTCTGGCAAGTGATCCCCAACAAGAAGAATGTGCTGTCAGTGCATTTGCTCACACACTGGATTCTGCCACCAGAGCTGCCACCCAGGGTCCTTAGAGGGACAAGGAGCAAACAAGCTTTAAAAATAGATATTAAACCACAGCAAATATTAAATATTGGGAAGGAGGGGGTGGAAGTTGTTAAATTTAAATGAAAAAGATATTACAAGAAACATTATGAGTAATTTACAAGATAAATGCATTTTGTTCGCTTTGGAGGGAACTTGTGCTCTAAAATGAATCTTTTATTAGTAATATTAGCAAGCAAAAGCCTAACCAAATGCATTATTAAGGTAAATTTTCAACAGTATTTGAGTGATTCTCCAAAAAAAGCAGGTTTCCAAAGCATTTCAGTCCAATCTCATGAGCACCTTCAGCTCTAGATCCCTTGGTGTGAAGCAGTCACACAAGGAACACCCTTCCTGCAGATCCCAAAAATCAAACTGAGCTGATAATTAAAATTAGAACCTCATCCTTACAAAAGGCTTCTGTTTATTTGAGTCAGATGAGCAAAATATAACCCAGGAGTTTCTGGTGTTTCATCCCATCAGTATCAAACTTGAGCAAGCTGCATTTTTATAAAGTATCTTTTATGAACTGACTGTAAACATAAATTATTTATAGTCCTACTGTAATCAATTAATGGAATATAATAATAGATTCCAAAATATGTGCATGGAAAAGGATACAAACCCTGTAAGTATGAGCTGAAAGAACACACTTGAAGGTCCTAAATGTGCCCTGAAAATCCAAATGCGGCTCTATCATTAATTACTGGAGTTCTTAAGGTACAAAACTGCCCCTTCACTGGAGCTTTCCCATATCTGTAAGGATTTGAAACCTCCTGTTAGTGAAGCAAAATGTCCCTGGCAGTTCCCAAACTGTTCCTCATTGTTTTAGGATTCTCTACCAGCCCTGCAGAGAGCAAATGCTGAGATTCCCAGGGAGGAACACTGGGAATTCTTTAACAGGGCACCGTGTTAAAGCCCTGTTTCCAGGGCCCAAATTTCAGATCTGTGGAACTCCCAATCCTGTGGAACTTCATTTGGAATATTAGAGATTTATTACAAGATGGTAAGATGAAATATTCATCATTTCCCTTTGGGAGTGTGTGCAGGGAAAATCCCTCCAAGCACTTTCTGGCCTTTCCTTCACCTTCCATATATTGACTGCTTCCAAACTGCTCAGGAATTCTGAACCTGCTTCCAAAGGATCCAATGAAAGATGATTTAAATCAAGTATTACAGTGTATATGGGCCATCTGAGAAAAGAAAGACAAATGTTATTTGTATTTTAAGCTGCTTTGGGCTGAAATTCCCTACCCCACACAGCAGAGGATCACCAGAGGAGATGATGTGCTCTGACCTTTCTGTTTTGGATTCGCTCTCAGCCCGGCAGCGCTCAAGGTCGTGGTGAAGAGCCTGCAATTCTGCCTGAAGCCTCTGCTCCCGTTCTAGACTTCCTTTATAGACTTTCATCTCCTTCTCCATTGCTTTGACTTTGTCTTCCATCACCTTCAACTCATGGAGTGTCAGGTAGCTGACTCCGCAGTATTTGCACACTGTCTGGTCCCGGGGCATCTACAAAGAGAGAAAATGCTTCTGACTGTAAGAAACACAGAACTAAAAAAACCTCTGTGACACTAAGAAATAATAATAAATCTGAGCAATTTAAATCATTTACTGCTCTGAAACATTTAAGATCAGATTATGTTCTTGCTTTAACAAATAAAGAGAAAAAATCCTCATTAGCAAAATGAGCCCCACCTAGAGCAGCACTTTCCCTCCCTGGCAACTTCCCAAGATACATCAGCTCAGGCAATTTGATACGTGGGAACTCCCACTGAAATGCTAAAGTACTTCTGAGTTGGGTCGGATGTATTCATTGAAAATGAAATGCTGTATTCTATAAAGCCATTTCATTAATGACTCTGGGATTGCCTGTGCCAGATCAGTGTTAGTTCTGTGGGCTTCCCACGACTCGTATGCGTCCAAGTGAAGGAGGCAAGACGAGGCAGAGTGAACAAAGCGATGAACTCCACAATCTTCACAAAAAGAATTCATTGCTGATGCTGACCTGGTGTCCATGGCACTGGCTTTGAAAAGACAAAGGTGTCTGCTGAGGAAGGCAGGAGCTTCTCTTGGAATGGAAAATGGAAACGCTCTCCCTCTGAATTATTATAATCTTGTTATAAAACTATAATATAATAGTGATGAATTATTAATATAAATTAATAATTCTATGATTATTAATAAATTATTATAATTTTAAATTAAGGGGCTCTCAGGCAAAGATATGAGAATAGAAANGATCCTCTAGAAGGGTGCAGTCCTCCTCTGCAAAGTCTAAGGGTGGTGCAGGAGGGCACGGTTTTCCTCGGGTAACGCAGTGGAAAAGGCTGCTCTGGTGTTCCAAACCTCAGGCTCTAATCCTGGTGGGAATACCGGGTGCTCCCCCTGGCTGGAGCATCTCCCAAGGGCACGAGGGAATTTTCTCCGTCGTGCACTGAGGCTCTCGGGCCGCTACCGGGAGATCTCTCCGGGAGGGAGGCTGGGCTGTGCAGGAGATAAAGAGCACTGCCCCACTGGCTTTACCAGCTGGCCCATTAGCAGAGGGTATCCCCTGGAGCCATGAGGGATGGGTCACGGAAGAGGACAAAGAGCACTGCCCCACCTGGCTGAACAGGTGGAACACACTTCTGGTGATATCCTGCACTGCAACCCAACACAAACCTGAACCCCTCCGCCAGTCTGAAGGACTCGGGACCGATTACAAAACCCAGAGCACGTAACACACATCCCATGGAAAGGCCATTTATTAAATCGGGAAACACACTTTTCCGACTGATCCGGTTTCTACCCTTGAAGCAGGGAACATGCAAGCACCTGCTCCAACAGTTTAAGTCCAATTAAGAAACTCTATTNTGGCTTTGAAAAGACAAAGGTGTCTGCTGAGGAAGGCAGGAGCTTCTCTTGGAATGGAAAATGGAAATGCTCTCCCTCTGAATTATTATAATCTTGTTATAAAACTATAATATAATAGTGATGAATTATTAATATAAATTAATAATTCTATGATTATTAATAAATTATTATAATNAAAAAAAAGATGTTTTGAGACACTGGGATAAACAGAAAGAAGCCCTACCCAGAGGAAAGAAAATAGCTTTCAAAAATTATAAATTAAAGATGCATACAACAACCTTTAGCAGTTTAAATACAGCTTGATATGAATGGTGTTTCAGGATGCCCTGGACAAGCTTTATTTCCCCATTTCTTAAGGTTGCCCCAGTTTAAAATCCCTCTGGTTGCAGCTGCTCTGAAGGAGCTGAAAATACAAGTTTATTTTTCCTGGCAGCTGCAGCTTGTGCTTGGAAATCTGAAACTGTTCTTCAGGACAAGTAGCCCGAAGTTCCAAAGCACTGGAATGACTGCACTGAAAAAGGACAAAATGAGCTGTGCGGGGAGCACAGGAGGGGGTTTTATCACAGAAAGGACACGCTGCTCTGTGCAGCACAGCCACTGCTGCTCCTCACACAAACAGCTGAGAACTTTCACTGCTTCTCCCATCAAAAACAAGATAGACTCACCAGGGGCCTGAACTGAAAAGGGTTTGTGCAAGTACCAAAACTTCTTCACTTTCTAAGTCAATTTTGTTTCTGAATTTCAAAATAAATGAAGTCATAGAACAATAAATGCTCTCTCTCTGGGCTCAGCTGGAAGTGGCTTCTGCTCTCCTTCCCATTCATTCCTCAGGTGAAATTAAAATCTGTGAGGATTTCTGATCACGTTGGATTTTTACAGTATTTTCTACAGAGAAAAAAAAAAAAAAACACCAAAAAAAAACAAAAAACAAAAAACAAAACAAACACAGAATAGGAATTTCAGTGTGAATCGGGACCTTGCTCTGCACATCAATAATTACCCTGCAAGCACTGCAATAAGTGTGCAGATTGATCAGCTTCCAAATATCCACCTTAATATATGGAACAGCTCCCTGACACCAGGAATGGATTTGGCACAGGTTGAGTGATGCCAACTTGTGAATTTAAACCCAGCACATCTGTTCAGTGTACCTGGAAAATTGAGATGAAATCCAGAGGAAAGTGAACAGAGCAAAGAAGGCACTGATGATTCCCCATCCTAAATCTGAGGTTTCTCTCTCATGGACCCCGAAGGGTTTCACTCGGGAGGGACATTAAACCCCACCCAGCGCCACCCCTGCCATGGCAGGGACCCCTCCCACTGTCCCAGGCTGCTCCAGCCCCGGTGTCCAGCCTGGCCTGGGGCACTGCCAGGGATCCAGGGACAGCCACAGCTGCTCTGGGCACCTGTGCCAGGGAACAATCCCTTCCCAATATCCCATCTGACTCAGGAACTCCAATATCCCATCTATGCCTGCCCCCTGGCAGCCTTATAAATGAATGGTCTTTCCAGGAGAAAAGCTCCACTAAACTTCTTTGGCTGTCTCTTAGACACCAAAGTTGACCAACCATTACACAAAATCTGTAGGAAACAAACTGTCCTCAGTTCTAATGCTTACAAATTACCTCTTCTGGAACAGTGAGATTGCTGAGTAACCACTATGGATGTGTACAAAATACAAATCAGTGGTTTCAAATTCCATATTTCACTGTTTCCATTTGATAAAAACACTGTTGTCATCTTAAATTCAAAGCAGAAAATAATCAGGGGGAAAAACAGTTTGGGAGGAATAGAAAAGGAAACTATCAGAGCTGTGAGCACTGAGGACAAGCAGTGAACAGAAAAAATCAATTAGGAATAAAAAAAACAAAAAACAAAAAAAAAACAAAAAAAAACCTGTTTTGCTGAGGATAACGTGCTTGATCTGGGAAGATATTTATCCATAAGACTTTGAGCTACAGTTGTGATGCACAGATGCTGTAAAGCATCTGGGGGAACAGTTTCCACTCTGCAGTTGGTTTTGGAAGGAAATATTATCTCCTGGTTACAAAGACTTCTTTGGCTACCAAGGCAAGGGGAAGACTGAGCCAAGAAGGATAATCACTCAAATTACATCTGTCTGACTCAGTTTCATCTGTAGAGCATAAGTTATAGGAAAAAAAGAAAATAAATTTGTGGTCTGGACCATTTTTAGCCTTTTGAATGATGAGACAGGAATTTGTACCACTTGAACTTGACCAAATAACTGCAGGGTGTGTCAGCTCGTGCACCACCAGCCCTCTCCTCTGGAATTTCACATCCACCCACAAACATCCCACGATGGAGAGCTGGACAAGAGTGAGCTCCTCTCTCATTTGCGATTACAGCACCCAGCACATGGATCACAGAACTCTAAAATCCCTCAGGTTGGAAAAGCCCTCCAGGGCCACCGAGTGTCACCATCCCACAGCAGCCAGGCCCCAAGTGCCACATCCACGGGGCCGTGGAATCCCTGCAGGGATGGGGACCCCACCACTGCCCTGGGCAGCTGGGCCAGGTTGGACAGCCCTTTCCATGGAGGGATCTCTCAACACCCTGTGCTCCTTGGTCCACAGCTCTGGCTCCCTTGGTGGATCTGTCAGGACTGAGACTGCTTCAGCAAGGACCAGTCAAAACAAAACAAAAAAACCTCTGTATTTGTTCAAATTAAACTTGTAGCTGAATACAGGAGAGTCAAGGAAATAAAAAAATCCTTATGCTGCAGATAGGTGGTCTTAAACGATTTCAGTATGTTGATTTATTCTACCTTATTACCCAAATTTACTTTCTTTTTTGTTTCACTCCTCTCCCACATTATTTTCATGTCTCTCATCCTGTCTGTCCTCTTCTGACACACCAGTCAATCCCTATTGCACAAAAAAAAAATGATGACTCAAACCACACCATTGATTTTTGAGGAACAAAGGGGAGTCTTTTGATGTATGTGCAAAATGAGGAGGTACCAGATTGAAATTGATATTTGCCTTAGTCGGAGAATGATTTTTAAAAGTCTCAGTAGAAACTTCACTTATTTTAAAAGAAACAAAGCGTTTTTTGAGCCAAGTTTTCAGTCAGCATCTACCCCAAAGCAACACAGATGGTACTGCTGAGCCATGCTGCTCACATCATTATTTGCTCCCTACCCATAAAATCACAGTTGCAAAATCAAAATCCCCGTGCTTGCTCTGAACACATGAACAGTGGAGAAACAGGCTGGGAGTAAAACCAGAAGGTTGCTTCATTCAAAACATGCCCTGGGATAATCCCTGTGTCACGACAGGAAATAACCCCAGGAGTTCAGGTAGCTGAGGCCATCGCTGCCTGGAGGAAGGCGGAATAATGAATCCCTGCAGCCTCCACTCACACGAGCGTGCAAACACCAGCACGGGGCCCGCAGCCCTTCCTGAGCTCCCCAGCCTCCTTGGGATGTGTCAGAACTCCACCGAGTGCTGCCACAAAGCTTCTCATGACAAAGGATGATGTAGCCCATTGTTAAGCAGAGCTTGCCTGGGTAACTCTGCGACAGTAGGTGTGAGTGTCAGGAAGCCCCTCTGGCTGTAACCCCACTGCGTGGGAGGCCAGGAGATTCCAGTCCCTCCAGTTCCCAGCAGCACACTTGGACACTGGCTGCAGAAAGGGTGGGAAACCTTGACTGCAGTGAATCCAGCCCTAGTTTTGTG
This sequence comes from Regulus satrapa, assembly GCA_013396955.1. Classification (NCBI taxonomy): domain Eukaryota; kingdom Metazoa; phylum Chordata; class Aves; order Passeriformes; family Regulidae; genus Regulus; species Regulus satrapa. The sequence goes on along the minus strand of VWZN01020378.1, from coordinate 158,162 downwards.
AGAAAACCCCGGATGTAGAGAATGCAGCTCTGGTCTGGTGAGAAAAGCTTGGCTGTGCTGCCTAGAGAGGGTGTGGAGTGTCCCTTATGGAGAGGCGGAACCAGCGGGACACGACCCCTGCCAGTGCCCACGGCCAGGCTGCACCGGGCTCGCTGTCCCCTGAAGGTGTCCCTTCAACCCAAACCACTCCAGGAATTTCTCCCATTTCCAGAGCACTTCCAGCATCACCTAAACATTGCAAATTCTACAGACAAGTGCTGAAAACCTCAGTGGGCACAGGAGCAGCTTGGGGACATCATCTCCAGGAGAATCCAGAAGACAGGAGCCAGCAGGACGCTGAAAAAGGCTCTGCCTTTCTACCACACTTATCCGGAGGGCACGAATTGGAATTTTATTTGCTTTGAAATGCCTGCTGGTGTCAATGCAGCACGTCCCAAACACAGAGCTGTGCTGTCCTGGTGGACAGGACAGGCCTGTGGGCTCCCGACCACAGCTGGAACTCTGTGTTCCGGAACCTTTCATGAGAAAACCCCAAGCCCGGGTTCAGAGACAGCAAGAAAAGGGAAAGCTGACGTGCTGTGCTCATACAGAGCCCATACTGTGCCCCATCTATAGCACAGGGGAGAGGCACCCAGTACCCATTCGCTACTCGTGGTGAACACGATACTCTGGGGACACCACAGAACGTTCTGTCCTCATGGGGAGCAGCCTCAGAGGTCCTGCCCAGCCTGAGCTCTTCAGCTCCTGGGGTGACGGAACTCTTCATCTCAAAGGGTATCTTGGCCCTATACATTTTATGATTTATGGTAAGAAAGCTTTCTTTTATTTTTTCCACAATAAAATATGAAATTAAATAGAACTTTGTTTACTGTTGTGAGGATTTGGGCTGCTCTGTTTCCTGTTTCAGGGAGATCCTCAGTGCAGAGCTGCACTTTCACTTCTACTCCACTCCACTTCCATAGAACTTCAATTAAAGTCCACAGGCACACAAAAAAAATTAAAAAAAAAAAATAATCTACCTACTGGCAACAAATAGCTACCAAGGTGAACTATAAAAGCCTTGAGGAAAAATTAAACCAAAATAAAACATTCACCAAGCATCAAAACCAGAAGTCCCCAAAAATACACATCCATGACATTGGAGTCAAGGAAACACTAACTCCCTTCTGTACCCTGCTGGGCTCTGTGACACCTCTCAGGCTGGGTTTGCTTGCAGAAACACTATGTAAATACATTAAAAACAGGCATTAAAAGCCAGTGAATTCCATCTTTGCCAACAATCAATTTCCAAGAAGTATGCAACTATAAATACAAAAGAATACTATAAACGTTAATAACAAACATGTGGGTGTTTTATTCACCTATTGATTTTTTAGCACCCACTTGCAATGACTGTGTTGTGAAAGGGGTGTGAAAGAGAAGGAATGAGAGAGAAAAGAAAGTGGGGACATGAAAAGTTTTTATACATTCTCTGGGAACCCAAGTCCCTTCACTTCTACCCTTCCCTTCACAAAACGCTGAGAAATCTCCCCTCTAGACCGAAACTTCCTTTAAAATCAAATCTCGGTGAGCAGCTTGTGAAGCTCCGAGGAGAGGAAGGACGAGAGCTCTGCACCCTGCACCGTGAGGCAGCTCCTGGACGCCCTGTGAGCGCCACAGCCCAAGCTCCAGCATCCATCCATCCATCCATCCATCCATCCATCCATCCATCCATCCATCCAGCCGGGGAATGTCCCTCGCTCGGGCTGCAGTGACAGGGCCTGCCAGGCTCTCTCCAGCCACACGTGTTCCCTGGCCCGCAAAGCCATCCTGGGAGCACGTGCTCAGTCTGGCAGAGCCAAGCACAGCTGGCACACGCTCGGCTGCGTGGGGAGCCAGCTGAGAGAGGGATTCCAGAGGAGAGCTATAAAATCTGCGCGGCAGACAATGGGAAAGCGATGAGGACATGTGCGCAGGAAAGACGGGAGATACAAGGACAGGAAATGGTGAGAAGGGCTTGTAGTGCCTTGTAAGGATGCTGCAGCTACAACGGGAGGCGGCTGAGGAGGAGATGAGCAACAGCACAGGATGTGTAAAACCCCGACACTTTCTCATCCCAAATCCCGGGCTGTCGTTGCCTTGGAGCACACACGTGGCACGAGGAGGACGGGACAGGAGCAGAAGTCTCTGCACATCTGGAAATCCCGCGTCTTCTGCACCAGAGCTTTTGTTAAACGTGTACCCAGCACTGGAGAGATCTCCAGAGATTGCCTGTCCCATCCTCCCCTTCGAGGGGAAAGCTGAACTGACAGTCCCGCTGGGAGAATTCCACAACTGCCTGGGTGAGCTGCTCCAGAGTTTCAGAGCATTCAACCCAGGCACATCCAGAAAGGTGAGGAAAAGACTCATTTGCACCTGGAAATGAACCAGCACTCCCCTCCACCTGTGAGCAGTTACTGTGTCCTCAGGTATTTTCCAGAATGAGCAAACCCAGCTCTATTATCCTTTCTTAGAAACAAGATTTTAAAGCTCTTTACTGTTTTTGCTCTTTTCTAAATTCCCGTCAGTCACGTCATTATTTTTAAAGCCTGCAGCTCAAAACTGAAACCGCAACAGCCCTGGACAGAGGAACAACAAAGACCTAAGTTTCATATGCCATTTCTATTACAATTATCGAGCTATTAAAACTATTAATATACTAACAGACTCTTTTTGTGTAGCATCCCTTTGTTCATATTATTCTGCTTATGACCTGATTACAGCCCTCACTGTTAGGTCTGACAAGTGACAAGGAGGTTATTATGGATTTTTCTTTTATATATGATGCATTGGATTAAGTTTAAATTACTTATTTTTCCTAATAATATGGAGTTTAATGCTGTTCCCAGAGTGCTCACTCCTCTTCCCAACTGGCACCAGCGTATTCCTTATTGTAATCCAAGATCCTGGCTCAATAATAACCAGCAGCCACTGACACTGCCGCTGACAGAACTCATGTCGCTGCCTTTCTGTGCCTGCCCCGGCTGCTGCTCCCTCCTTGTGCCAGCATACGCCTAGCACATGGAGCAGGAACTGATCCCAACATAAAACAGGCTCAAGTGCCACCAAACTGAAGCTTTAAGTCATTAAAGGAAATACTAAGCAGTAACCAGCTCAAAGAGGACTCCTTCATCCAACAGTTTGGTACAACTGTTTCTGATCCATCCATCCATCCATTTTTGAGAAGCTTCCACTGATTTTTGCTCACCACTGTACCCCGTTGGGGCAAAAAAATTGCTTAAATAAACAAACCTAGTGGGATCCTTCCTGCTACCAAAACAGATGCTCATGAGTCGAAAGTGTCCCACAGCTTCTTCCCGTCCTCTTTTTTAAGTCTAAGTATTCCTTTTCCCCTTTGTCTATCTTACCCATCCTCGATTTCTCAGAAATCACCTCAGCAATTGTCTGAACAGTTCTTTGGACTAACCCAGGGAGAATTTCTACAGGCTGAGTACACAAAGCTTTTAAATGACTCGTCAATTATGAGCTGCAGACCGAGGAATGAGGACAGCTGGGTGTTGTATTGCCAGAGTGAAAACCTGATAGTGTTACAAAAGCGAATCGTGTTCCACTCGAGTGCAGCCTCCTCCTAAACTGAGCCATATAAACAGCAGCACTGTTACACCGGCAATCATCTGTCTCCCAGACAAAGGAACACACAAAGATACGAGGGGAGATGAAGGGGAATGTTCCGTCCCTGTGTGCGTTGATACTCCCCTGGAACATGTCATGCTCTGCAGTCCTGCCGAACTCCCGGCAGCAAAACACGCCAGAACAGGGGAAATCCGAGACTCGCCTGCACTGACAACACCGGCACAGACTCAGGTGTTCCTCTGCAGGGTTCCTATAGAATTACTGTAATTACACCGCACAAAGAGTAAGGAAACCCAACACCCAACCGAACCCAGGACCAAAATGTACAGACAATGCACCGGTGCTCACAGGCCTGTGCAGCATCCCTGAACTGCTGCGGGAACTCCGATCGTTGGGGTTTGGCATTTCCACAGCTCGTACCTTGCGGATCTCCTCGGGCAGCGCATGGACGGGGCCGCGCCGCTCCATGGCCTCTCGCAGGCTCGGCGGCGGGATCCGGGAGCGGCCGGGGCTCGGGGCTCGGGGCTCAGGGCCCGCCGGGNAGTCGCCCTGACACCCGAAGCCGGCCCCGACATCCTGAATTTGACTCTGACACTCCAAAGCCAAACCCCCAGATTCG
>VWZN01020378.1:137314-152674 GCA_013396955.1 Regulus satrapa | reverse complement strand
CGGGGTAGGGCGGGGGGAAGGCGGGCGGCAGCACGCAGCGGGCAGGGAGGGACGGCTGCTGCCTCCCGGCCCCCCCTGCCTGTACCCGCTGAGGCGGGGCCGAAGTCGCCTTGGCCAGAGGGACCTGAAAGGATCCAGTCTTGAGGATCTCGTGTTTGTGGGGGCTGAGGGGAGCTTGTCCCAGAGGGGTCTGAGTGGATCCAATTATTGGTGGGGGCTGAGGGGAGCCTGTCCTGCAGGAGCAGGTGGGGGGATCCAGTCTTGAGGGAAATGGAGGCGATCCTGTGCTTGGGGACCTGAAGGGAGATCAGACAAAGGGGAGTCTGTGGGTGAGAAGATTCAGCCCTGGGGGCTGAGGGGAGGCTGTTGTTGGAGAAATAAAGGAGATCCTGTCCTTGGGTCTAAGGGAAACTTGCACAGAGGGAGCCTGTCCTTTGGGAAGGTTGAGGGGAGCCTTTCCGAGGGCATCGGGGAGATGCTGTCCTGGAGGTGTGGAGAATCTAGCAGAGCTATGCTGAGCCAGCCGGGATGCTCCCACACCAGGGGCCCTGTGGGCAGCAGAGCGCAGGGGAAGCTGCTCCCACCACACTAGGCTCTGGAGCGGCTGTTTCCTCCCAGCAGGAAGCCCCCACAAACCCCCCAGTCCTCTCGGAACCCACAGCCCGCTCCACACATCCGCAGTGGCTCCGGGCTGTGGTGGGCTGAGGGGGTCGGTCAGCCCCTGCCCAGGGCTCCGGCCCGGCCGTGTCTGTGCCCGTGGCACGGTGCCGGTGTTCGTGCCAGCCCCGGCACCCGGCACCGCTCGGGATCAGGTTCCAGGCGGTGCGAGCAGCTCCAAGGACAAACGAACGGGCAAGAACCGAGTGCGTGACACGCAGCAGTCATAAGGCAGCTATTTCCATTGTTTTCCGGCAGGCTTTGTACCTTCTCAAACACACGTGGAAAGCCTCCCGCTGCTTAGAAATCCCAGCCCGGAGGAGCAAAGTCCGGGCCAGTGGGCAGCTGGGGAAAAAGGCAATAAACACCAACACCCTCTTCGCACAAAGCGGGACCTGCCGAGGGGCTGGGAGGGTGGATAGGTGTGTCCACACCTGCAGCATTCTCTGCATCATGAGAAATCCAACTTTTATCCCAGCCCTCTGCTTTGGGCTGTCCTTATATTTGCTCAGTACAAAGAGCGGCACGGGGAAGCGGTTTTGCAGCGTTGTCTGCAAACAGCTCCTCTGGGAAGCTCCAGTTGTTTTCCTAGGGAGGAGCAGAGCTCGGTTATCACTCCATAGGTACACAGGGGATTTGGGGAGGAGAGGGGGGTCCTGTGCCGGGCCCGCAGCGCGGAGCAGACGTGCGGCAGGAGGGGTCAGGGGAAGGACAGGGCTCGGAAGGCAGCGAGGTTATTCCCGGTGCTCCCTGCACATCGCGTTGGTTCCCCTTTTCCAGCGATATTTGCTGGATTTGTTTGGTTTGCTCCGCTTGCCCCCTCTTTGCAAATGTCACGAGGATGAGAGTGTGGGGGAGAGGGGCCTCAGTTGGAGGATGTTTGGAGAAGGGATCTGAGTGCCAGGGCTACCTGGGAGTCAAGGTCAGGCAGGTCGCTCTGTGCTAAGAACAGAAATTCAATTCCCTGCAAAGCAGCAGGGAAATGATAAAATCAGGAAAAGCGGGGTGGAGCAGGGTGCTGGTGCTGTGTGCGGGAAGGCAGAGGGGAGGGAATGGTCCCACTCAGAGGCGCCGATGGCAGCCCGGAGCAGAGCACAGAGGAGCGTGCTGGTGACAGCGGGACATGCGGGGCAGCAGTGGGATCCTAAGGCATGTGCTCCTGCCGTGACATTGCCAAATCGAAGTCAAGCTCTTGGCTGCAAGAGCACATGAGGTGACTCAGAGAAAGAAACCATATGATTAAGCCGCAGCTGAGTGCCAGAAGTGAAGAGCTGTCAAGGATAATATCAGGAGCGTGTGTGCGGAGGACAGTGGGTTTATTTGCCACGATAGGAAAGGATTTGAAAGGGACTACAAGACGTTTGTACTGAGTCTGACTTGGCAGCAAGAGAAGTTGGGAAGGGTGCCAGGAAAAGCGTCACGGATACAGAGCTGGAGTGAGGACGGAATGCAGAGCACAGAGACAGCTCCGGCAGTCAGGAACGGGCAGAGGGCACGGGCCAGTCAGCAGGATGGCATTTGGAGAGGGAATCAAAGAATCATTAAGAGTTGGAAAAGATCTCCAGGATCATGGAGTCCAACCTTCGGCTGACCAAATTCTGTATTGTCATCAGCCCAGAGCCCTGAGTGCCACGATCCTTGGACACCTCCCTGGGCAGTCCCTTTGAATGCTGAAGAGCCCTTTCCATGAAGAAATTCCTCCTGATGTCTAACCTGAACCTTCTCTGGCACAGCGTGAGGCTGTTTCCTCTTCTCCTGTCAAAATGTCCAAGCAAAAGCCCAACCCCCTGGGAGACGGTGCAGAGGGGTGGGAGGTTTTGTTGTCTATTTTTAAGGCATTCAAAGGCATATCTATAAGATCTCCTAATGCTTCTGGACGACAATGATGGTGGCAGTCCTGATGACTCCTCAGGCAAAACAGAACGGTTACCATGAGGGCGAGGTTCATTGTGCAGGACTCAGCAGTTTCCCAGGAGCCTGCCAGGGAGCTCCCATGGGATGGCAGAAACCCCATCAATCTTCCCAGTTCCCCCCAGCCACCAGTGATCTGCTCTTTCCTAATTTAAACACGGGAGCTGGAGGGAGGGAAATGTTTCTACTGCTGACTTAAAAACCAAACCTGAAAATCCTGCCAAAACAGGAACTGCACACAAAGCCCTTCCCACTGGAAGGGGACAAGGATGGATGAAACGAGACAGATGTTCCAGCCTTGGTGAGCTACTGGAAGAAACACAAGGCAGTGATGAAAGAACTGTGGAGTCACTGTAAAACAGGAAAAGGTAAAGAGAAAACACAACTGAAGGAAGCCGGGATGTTTAGAGGATGGAGCATCCCAGGGAGGATGGTGGGGCTCACTTGAATCCAGGGAGCAAGATCAGCGTGTGTGCATCATTCTGACATCCAGCACGCAGAAACAATCCCTGGGTCGCCCAGCTGACAGGGAATGGGATTACCCATACAAATAAGGACTAGTGAGGAGAATCTTTGCAAGCCCTGAGACTGTGCTATGGTATTTGCTGGTGACACAGTTCTGGAGCTTTGCGTAGGCTCCTCTCCATCCCCTTTGAAACACTTCTGAACAGCAGCATACAGTACCTGGCAGGAGGTCAGGCTGCTCCTTGCTCCACCTCACTTTAGTGCCCAACTCCTGCTTTGCAATTGCCCTGCAGTGTCCTGGCACATCCTGATAGCAAAATGCAAATGTTGCATTTCCATGGCATGGCCCGACAATTTAAATTTATCTCCCGCAAAGAGATAACAGCATGTGTGTGTTGATTGCAGGCTGTTGCTACAACAGACTTGTTAAAAAGCAGCCCTACCCTTGCATGTGCGGAACTGCGATGAAAATAAGGTGGAATAAGATTTTTCTTGCTTTGCTTGAGAACCCGTTTCCTCATCTGTCAAACCCACTGACTTCAAAAGGAGCAAGGGCAAGACCCCAGCTAGCATCCAAATAGAGATAATGGTTACTGAAGTGCAAAAATGGTTATTTCTGGTATCAAAGGTAGATACTGGGGGAGGTGATGGCCAAAGGAGTCGGACTTGACTCTGCCTCTGCACTGCCCTGAGCAAGAGCTTGGCCGTCGTGTTGTCCTGAGGCCAGCGGAGGTGACCCGTGGCTCTGATGCCAGCTGAGCCGGCGGCTTGTGGAGCCCAGGGAGGTGCAGGAGCTGTGGCTGGCTGGTTTCTGAGGGCTCTGCTGCAGAAGCCTACGCAGGGAGCTGCAGACCCCTCAGGGTGGTTGTTTTGGGGCTCCTCTAGCACTGCACAGCGTCACAAACTTTGCCCCCATTCCTGTGAATCTGTCAGCAAGTGATGGTTTCCATAAGCTGTTTGTTATTTCAAAGTATCTTAAAAGGTTTAGGAAAGGCGATTTTAGATAAAATTGGTATGAAATTTTTAGGTCTCCTTGTGATTTATCCCAAATAAAAGCTATTGAAGAACTTGGTACAGCTGCCAGCAGAAGGCCCAGAGCTGTTGAGATGTTTGGGAGCAAGAGTGGGGACTCCCTGCCAGGGATCCCTGAGCCTTGAGGTCCCTTCCAGCCCGAGCAGCTGTGGCTCCCGTCAGAGGCACACAAAGAGGTGTCCGTGGCTCCGGGGGAAAGCAAACCGTGTGTGTGACCCGTGAGAGGCAGGGCAGGCTTGTGAAATGGGCCAGTGTTTCCCGGTCACTATGGAGTCACCGAGGGAACAGGCAGATTTTCTTCCTGTTTACACAACATGGCACCAGCAGCTTTGTCCCCTCTCTGGTGACCTGCAGCCACCATTTGGAAGCCGTGTTGACACGCCATGGCGATGACACTTTGCCTGAGGGTTTTTGAAGAGGTGCCCGGCCCTGCCGCAGGATGCTGCGGTGCGGGCGGGCTGGCAGGAGATTCAGCCCCAGCCTGCAGCCACCGGGGTAGGAGAGAGGGGATGCCAAAGGTGGCCCAGATATGTCACAGGGAATAGCTCCACAGGGAGGGGCAACAACGACCTGCATCCAGAGTCAGTCCTGTGAGGGGGCTGAGGGAGCTGGGAAGGGGCTCAGCTGGAGAAAAGGGGGCTCAGGGGGCCCTTCTGGCTCTGCACAACTCCCTGGCAGGGGGGGTCTGCTCCAGGGAACAGGGACAGGAGGAGAGGGAATGACCTCAGGCTGGGCATGGGGAGGGCAGGGTGGACACCAGGAAGGATTTAGTAATGGAAGGGGCTAAACTTTGGCAGGGTCTGCCAGGGAGGTTTGGAGTCCCTGTCCCTGGAGGTGGCCAAGGAACGGCTGGAGGTGGCACTCAGGGCTCTGGGCTGGGACAAGGTGGGGATCAGTCACAGGTAGGACTCGATGCTCTGGGAGGGCTTTTCCAGCCTCAGGGATTCTGTGATCTCATCACTGTGTGCAAGACCGAGCCTTGCTGGCAGTCAGGCTGGACCTGGGGCTCCCGCAGGGTCTCGGGCTGCTGCCACACTCGAAGTGCAGCAGCTGATGGCTTAAAGCCAGAGGTGCCACTCAGGACCCCACACCCCCGTCACACCATGCAGGGACAGAACTCACCGTTTCTTCATAGCACTGTGAATAAAGGAAAAGGGAATTTATTCCCGGCGGTTGCAGTGAGGGCTTTCGTGAGTCTCCATTTCATGGCAGAAAATTTCATTCCCAAAGAGTTTTGCTGTCGAGTGGTGATGGTGAGAAGCGACAGAGTCCCCAGCTGCACCAGCAGAGCAGCAGGCGCCACGCACGGGCTGTCACAGGGCATCAGTCACGGCTGCGCCACGGGAAACCTCCACACAGCAACCGGCCCGGCATCCCACACTGCAGCCTCCTCTCACGAGCCATGGCTGCCTTCCCTGCACAACCAGAGCTACACACACAAACCTACTCCCCCTGACCTTTACCTGCTGGCCTTTCCTCCGGCGGTGAGAGGAAGGGCTGTGGGTTGTTCTGCGAGGTGTGTGGGGTGAGAGCCACGTCCCCCAGCAGGATTTGGGGTGCCCAGCGCTGGGGTCAGCTCACCGCGTGTCCCACTGTCCCTGCACTCTCCTTCTCCCCCTTCCTCTGCGGAGGGCACCACACTAAGCCCCCCTTTTTGGGAAGAGAACCTCCCTTTGCGGATCAAATCGGATCGGACTCCAAGCCTGCAATTTGGGGAGCTGTGCAGTGTGTCACCTGCCGACCTGGGCTCGGTGCCTGCGGAACAAAAGCCCTCCCTGCTGCTGTTTGCTCTTTGCACAATATCCCTCTGAGTACACTTCCCATATCTGGGCTGATACGGTGGGAGATACTCGCTGTAGTATCTTGCACTCACAAAGGGAGGATCAGCACTTCCTGCTGGGGGTACAGCACTCCCCGCCCCGAGATTAAAGGCACATTCAATATTTATTGAGCTGTTACACCTTGAGGCCCTGTCAGGATTAAGCCTCACAGCACCTGGTGCTCTAAAACCTGATAAGAGCCAGTCCCACTCCCCCCATGCCATGTGTGTCCCTGCTCACCACCAATGTCACAGTGCCCGGAGCTGCCATTCCGGTTATTTTAAGGATGGCAATGACTTTCACACAGGTGTCACCTTTCAGAACTCTCAGAAATAGAACTTTAGAAAGTGCTTCACGTAACCCTTTCCCTGTAAAGGCTTCTCAGTGGAGGGGAAGGGACCAGCCAGAGCAGCAACAGGACATGGGAGTTTTGGGAATTGGATCCAAAAAGAAGCATAATTACAGGCTATTTATACAGAGCCTTCTTCCTTCACAGACGGCACAGAAAGTGGATTGAATCATAGAATCACTGGAACAGGGAGGTTGGAAAAGCCCTGAGAGACTGAATCCAACCTGTGACCAATCCCCATCATGTCCCCTGCCCAGAGCACTGGGTGCCGTGCCAGGCCTTCCTTGGACAACTCCAGGGATGGTGAAATGATGAACTGGCAGAATAATCCTCATTTTACACTGAAAGAGAGGTTTGATCAGACAGGCCAAGCTGAAAGAGCATCCAGATCTCTGGATTAGAGAATCATGGAATGGTTTGGGTGGGGAGAGACATTAAAGTTCATCTCGTTCCACCCTGCCATGGGCAGGGACACTTTCCACTATCCCAGGGTGCTCCATACCCCGTCCAGCCTGGCCTTGGACACTTCCAGGGATTGTTCCCATTGATTTCAGCCCACTTGATCACAGCTTTCCCGCTTTGTAATAAATCTATGATCAATAAAAGGTAGTTCTGTCAAGGTGTTAAGGGCAATCAGACAGGACTGATCACTTAGGTTTGCAAACGCGTGAAGCTTCCTGTGGAAGTGCCTTTGGCCAGTTCTTTATGGGAGTCAGAACACACTCCCTGATTCCCAGAAAACCAGCACTTCCCAGCTGTGCGTGCCCCCAGTGAATCAGAGCAAACCCTGCGCTGGTTTCCAGTCCAGCCTCCCCGTTCCATGGCATTCGGAACGTGTGAGAACACCAGCACAGCTGATCTGGCACGTCACCGCTGCACAAGGAAATGAAAATAAATACAGATTTATGAAGGAAGGCCCATTTCTGGCACCAGGCACGGATTTCCTGGCTGACTGCTAATACCAAAGTGCAGATCCTCTATTTTATATCAGCCGGGGGAAATCCCAGCAGTTCATGCCACAGCATTAAAACACAGGGTTCTAAAAATAGGATTACAGAGCTGGACTGGAAACAGCAGTAAAAATGAGAAAGGAAACCTTGTCCTTTTGTGTGCTTAGTTTTTTGAAAGCAGGGATGTTAAATTCAACCCCAAGAGCTCATTTTGAAACAACAGGGCCTGGAAGGTGAGTTGGGAATATCAAAATAGCTACTGCACAAGGACATTTCTCTGTTTAAATCCTACATTTATTTAAGATCTCCAAAACGTGTCTCTCTATAAAGGAGGGCGTTTCCCAACCTCTGTGTTCTCCATCACAGTTCTGTCATTCCTGCTCAACCACGTTCATTTATCCCATGATCCTGATAATTAATCCACATGGATAGACTTGAAATTCAGATATTTCACTGTCCGACCTGCAAATTCACATTCTGATACAAAACAGCTCCCTTGTGCCATTACACTCCCTCAAACTCACGGGGAGAAGAAGAAACAGGGAAGAATCTTTCCTGCCTCAGGGCCCTTTGGGAGACCACACAGGAAAACACATCTCGTTATCCCACCATAACGTGGGAAAAATCAAAGATCCCCAGGCCAGGGAAGTGATGTCAGGGGCTGTAGGTTTCTCACAGTTGAATTAAATACACCCACAAAAATTCCAGCTCAGTTGGATGGAGGATGGTTGGGACTTGCAGTTATCCCAGGAAATCAGCGATCCTTGCAGCAGCACTGCTGCCCCAAGGAGATCCTCCAGGCCTTCCCCTGGGTGTGACACCCTCACAAAAGCCTCCCTGGCAGGTTGGGAAAGCAAAGTTTGTGAGAATTTCTTGTGGTTTTCCCCTGGAAACAGAGTTTCCCAGGAGTTACACTGTCTGGGAGGAAGAGGTCAGTGGGATATTTGTACAGCTGGCTGATCAGGTTGCTTTGGTATGGATATTCCAGAGGTCTGGTCACTTATGGATCTGCCAACCTATTCCCAAGCCTGACTCATTAAATTCACTCAGTAAGCACTTCAGTATGGCAATAACCAGCATTGCTTTTCCATATTTTTTTAGCATTCTTGCTAATCCATAAAACTTAGCAACTCGGAATGAAAACCACAGGAAGAAAGAGCTAACGAGGTCCTCCTGTAAGGGTCTGTTTATACAGCTCCCATTAATGTTAATTGCCCTTACAAGAGACACAGCAAAAGAAAAACATACCCTGGAAGATGAAAAAAATCAAGTTATTTGTGAAGCCAGGTAATGATCCTGTTTCCACAGCCTCGCTCAGCCCAGCAGCTACAGCTCTTCTGGCTTTACCCCCCCAAAAGCCTCGAGACACGCTGCAGATGACCAGACTGCCAAAGACACTCTGTCACATTATTTATGCTGTCACAGCACATGACTTAATAGGAAAAGAACAATAAAATCTAAACCCACAACGGTGTCAGGGGAGCGCTTGAATTTCAGCGTGCATTTGATTTGTGAGTAAGATTTAAATCCTGAGAAACCTGGGGAAGGTGCTCAGGGAAGGGGGGGAAATGGAAAGGACTTCAAGGTCCCTCCCGACCCAAACCAGGCTGCGTTTCTGATTCTGATCAGCCCTCCAGGACTGATGGGGTCAGAACAAGCCCCAGCTGGGGCTGGAGGAGGCTGCAGGAGTTGGTGCCCCTGGTTGGCGTGCAAGGTGTCCCGGCCACCGCGGCTGCTCCGGGGGGATCGCACTGTCGGGAGCGCTCAGCGAGCTCCGCAGAGATGTGGCATTTCCACCCGTGCCCCTGCCAGAGCTAATCTGGGCAATTTGCTGCGCCCCCAGATAATCCCGCCCCTGTTTACACCCAGAGCACTGCCCTCAGCAGGACCCTGAGCCTCTCGGGGCCGGTGCCATCCACCCAGTGCTTCCAGAGCAGCTCCAGCCCTGCTGCCGTGGGGCTGGAGCCAAACCAAGCCCACAGCTGAAACTTCTTCCCATAACTATTTAAATAAAGCATTTCCATAACCACAACCAACAGCTGCCAGCAGTTTGTGAAGTGACAAAGAAAGGCTTTCTCAAATAAATTTCATGAGAAGGAAGGTGAAAACACGGATGAGAGGTTTTGTTTGGGGCCACATGAAGCCAGCTTTTGTTAGCTGATGTTTGTTCTTGTGGGAATCATAGGATGTGATCAGATGAAATACATTGGGATGTTGGGATTGTGCTGTGCAGGGCCAGGAGCTGGACTCCACGATCCTTGTGAGTCCCTTCCAACTCAGGATATTCTGTGATCCAGTAAAACCTGGCATATGTCACACCTGAGGTATCACAGCCTTTTGCATGAAGCCCACAACAAAATTTCAGTCATAGATAAGGGACATTTAAAATAAATCAGGTTTAGGGTGGAGTATTCTTGCTGTTATTGTAATAATACAGCAACAAGCAGGAATTCCTGTGCCCTCCCATCCCACTGGGATGCCAGCAGTGGACATGGCACTGAGCTACCACTCATCAGTCGCCTAAAGGAGATCATTAAAATTCACTGACAGTTAAAGTTCAAGCAGTGTGGCGGTGCCTGCACAGCCCAGGGGGCTCTGGGATTCCTCCCTCCCTCCCTCACAACCCATCCATTGCTCACTCCTGTCCCGAGGCAGCATCTGCCTTTTCCCACATGGGCCCAGATGGGCCATTAAACTGAAAAATGAACTGGTGTTTCCCGAAGAGAGGAGCTCCCCAGCAAAGTGCTGATTCTGGGAATTCTGGAGGGAGGAAGGGCTCTGACAAGAGGAGGGGAAGAGCAAAGGCTCCTTCCCAGCCCTGCTAGGAGGGTGCCAGGCACACACACAGCGCACACATCTGTGCTCCTGGGCCTTCTCCGGCTGCTCTTCGGAGAATGCTAGACAGGAAATTGATGCCACAGGGCAAATATTCATTCTTCCCGACTTCCCTCCCAAGGCAAGCCCAGATTTGCCCTGGCTAGACTGGCTTCCTGCGGAGCACCGCGGGCTGCCCCGAGCACCCCCGGCAGAAGTGAGGGAAATGTGAGTGAGGTGGAAAAACAAACAAACAACGGCCTGCCAGATGTTTGCAAGGCCGACCCAGGAACACAGAGCTCACAGCAGCAGCTGATGCTCACGTTGCACTTCCAAGCCAGGCTTGGAGAAGCTGCCAAGTCCGACCTTCGACAGAGTACCCCCGTTCTCACTAAACCGTATCTCCGAGTGCCGCATCTTGAAGCCTTCCAGGCATGGTGGATGCTCCGGGAGCAGGCGTGGGCTCTTCAGTGCATCCCTGAGAGTCGGGGAGGTGAATCCTGCCTTCTCCCTGCCTGTACCCTGCCATGGGAGGGGATGAGGGTTTGGGAGGTGTCCCCCATCTCCTCGGTGCCTCACCACGTTCCCTGCCCCTGGCTGGGACACTCGGAGGAGCTCAGGCTGAGCTTCGTTCCCCGGGGATGTGGAGTGACCGCCTCTGCCGGGGAGGTCAGCCCGGGACCTCATTCCCGTTTTCCCAAGGTTTTGTCCGGCTGGGGAGCCCCGTGCCGCGCAGGGGACGGGCTGAGAACAAACCCTCGCAGCGTTCGTACACTCAGTGCCGCTCCGGGCGGCGTTATCGCAGCCTTATCAGTGACAAATGAGCCATTCGAGCTGCTCAGCTGCGCTGCAGCCCCTCGGGAGAGCCCGGCGGGCTGCGGGGAGAGGGGAAGGAGCAGCCGGAGCTGCCTGGAGCGCTCAGCGCCGGTGATGGAGCGAGGCAGCTCCGAGCGATCCGGCCGGGCCGATTGCAGCTCGTGGGGCAGCAGCACGGGGCGCGGATAAGGCTCGAAATGAGCAGGAGCGATCGGAACGGCTCTCACGGCACGGCCCGGAGTAGCAGCAGCCCCCGCGAGCAGGGGCAGGCACAGCTGGGAGGGCCCAGGGGATGCTCCTGGAGCTCTGCCGGCTCCTCCCGAGCGAGCCGGAGCCGCTGGGGTGAAGCGGGTCCCTGCCAGTGCCGGGGGCACAGCAAACTGCCTGGCTCTGCAACTCCCGGCTCCCTTCAGGAGAGCTTTAGCACCAGCTCACGAGAAAGCTCCAAGCTCTGCTCCTCACACCCGGGGAGGCGAACGGGAGCATCCCGGAGCGTTTCGGCGCTTCTGTTCCCTGCTAGAGCTGCTGCTGGCTCCTCATTGCCCCCGGTGTGCCCAGAGGGGTCTCCCCGCCCTGGGGTGCCCTCAGCCACCACGGCGGTGTCGCACACCTGGGCAGGGACAGCGCCTCCGTCACGGGGGGAGCACAGCGACCCAGCCTTCCGAGGGCAAGGGGACCGTGAGGTGTGGGGAGAAGGGAGCTGGGAGCAGGGAGAGCCTTGGGTAACCCCTCCCCGGGTGTGCGGGGCTCACCCGCTCCAGCTCTGAGCGACACCGAGCCCCGGGATGGCTCAGGAGAGCTCCCACCGCCCTTGCAGGCCAGCTCCATCCCTCCGCAAGGCAGACACAAACCAGGGCGAGCCCGGCCCCCAGCCCCGGCTGAGCCTCCTGCTCCCCGCGCTGAGGGTGCGCGGGGGTCGGGGCCGTGTCCCTGCCTGCCCGGGCAGGAGACACCGGGAACGGCAGGTCCCAGAGCACAGCAGCCACCCCCGGCTCAGGAGAGCGCCTGTCTTGGCACGTCCTCTCCTCTCCAGCAGTTCTTCTGAGAGAGGAGCTGCCCGCGCTGCTCGCTGGCCCGCACCTCCGGGGATGTTATCACAAAGGTCCCCTGGTGACACAGCAAGGATCTCAGCCCTGCTAAAGAAGATGCCAGAGCTCAGGCAGCGAGTGGAACCTCGTCCATCGAGCTCAGGCAGCTTGTTCCCAAGGCAGCCCTGTGGAGAGCAGGGAGGAGAATCCCTGCTCTCCCTTCTCCTCTGGAGCAGCTCCAGTCCGAGGGCAGAGCATGCCTGGGAAGGGGAAGGGGAATTCAGCCCAGGGCTCCCTGCCTGTGCAGCTGTCTCAGCAGCTGAGGGCTCAGGGTACAGCTCTGCTCTGATGAAGAAGGAGCAGCAGCATTTGGAAGGTGCAGCCGGTCAACCTTACAGGGGCACAGAGCCATTGGTGCCACTTTTCCAGGTGCAGGGAGCCTTGGGTGCCTCCTCGTGGAATGGTTTGGGTTGGAAGGGACTTTGGAAATCATCCAGTGCCACCCCCCAGGACACTTCCCACTGTCCCAGGCTGCTCCCAGCCCCAGTGCCCAGTCTGGCAGGGGGCAGCCACAGCTGCTCTGGCCACCTGTGCCAGGGCCTGCCCACCCTCCCAGGGAACAATTCCTGCCCAATATCCCACCCGGCCCTGCCCTCTGGCAGTGGGAGCCATTCCCTGTGTCCTGTCCCTCCATGCCTTGTCCTCAGTCCCTCTCCAGCTCTCCTGGAGCCCCTTTGGGTCCTGGAAGGGCTCTGAGCTCTCCCTGGAGCCTTCTCCTCTCCAGGGGATCATTCCCAGCTCTCCCAGCCTGGCTCCAGAGGGGCTCCAGCCCCCAGGGCATTTCTGTGGCCTCCTGTTGATTGACTCCCTCAGCCCCAGGCCAGGACACACTGGGCGCCCTGAATGCAAACCAATATTCCTCCTTTCCCTGCTTTGCTGCTTGCAGTAATTATCATTCTCTGTGCACTACAATGGCCTCCAGAATGTGGTACAAATGTGAGCACTATAAACACTTGTGTGGTTTTATCAAACAGCTCTGAAATGTGCTTCCCATGCCTAATGCTCTGGAAAATGGGCAGGAATGAGACAGAAAGCACCTGGAACATCTCGGTCAGCAGTAGACTTCTGAGCTCAGCAGATCCCAGCTGAGATTATCTGGGAAAGGCATCAGTTGGTGCCTTGGCCTCGGTGCTGCATCCCAGTGAAAGCCAAAGCCCTTTGGTCCGGGTGTGCAAACACCGAGTTCATGGGAAACAAACAGGAATTTGATTCCATAGTGGTATTTATTGCAGCACTTCCCTACCCTGTCCTCCCTGTGACCCAGCTGAGGGTGTTTGGGATGGTTCTCAATGAACATCTGTCCTGGGGGCAGCAGCACGGACAGGCCAGGCTGGACAGGGCTTGGAGCACCCTGCTCTGCTGGAGAGCAGAGGTGGGAATGGCCAGGAATTTCCCCACCACTGGTGATGGACTCAAAGAGATGTTCAGTCTCCAGGCTGGGCCACGAGCTGGGCTCAGAGTTGGGCAGCAGACCCACCCTCTGCATGGACATCATGGGTCACGGAGCCATGGAATGGCTTGGGTTGGGAGGGACCTTAAATCCATCTCAGCCCACCCCTGCCATGGGGACACGTGCCACTGTCCCAGGTGCTCCAAGCCCCGGTATCCAGCCTGGCCCTGGATGCTTCCAGGGATCCAGGGGCAGCCACAGCTGCTCTGGATCATCTCCACCAGGCTGAAGCCGTGTCCTGTCAGGAGCCCTTCCCAGAGCAGCTGCAGCCCATGGCTGTGGAGAGGATCCCTGTCCCCTTCCAGCTGCAGAGAGCTGAGGCTGGGCCCTGCTGAGCTGCAGAGGTACAGGGAGTGCACCAAGTGCACAGACAAACAAACCCCAGCGTGGATCAGCACATGGGAATGTGCTCCTCATGCACGGGGAGAAGGCAGGAGATGATTTATCACAGGCTAATTACGCATGATACAACTTGTACCCAGCTGGTTGGACAAGAGGGAGCCCGAAGAAAATTGAGGCAACAAAACCCTTAGGTCAACCTGACATTTGTTGTTGGGTCTGTGGGAAATTATTCTCATAAAAACAGACTTTGTAGCCATAAGAGAAAAATAAATATTAATGCAGGGGATGTGCTGCAATGGTGATGACACGGTGGGGATGGAGAAACCCCAGGGGCAGCCAGAGATGCTCCCTGTGTCCATCCCCCACTTCTCACTCTTGTGTGAGAATCTCAGATTTCTGCATTAAAAACTACAAATAAAAAGATCCCCGCCCCTAGGCTGGGCAGGGGTTTGGTGCTGGGATCACGAGGCTCCTGGTGTGTTGTGCTCTCTGCCTCCCATGACTCAGCCCCTCACGAGGTGCCAAATTCCCCTCCAGCAGAAGGAAACCCAGGGCCAGTCTGTGCCCACCCTGCTGTCACTTCACGGTGACACAGTGAGGGCACCACGGCCTTGTCTCACTCTTTCTCCCAGCAGAGCTGAAAGCAGAGGGGTTTTTTTCCCAGCTCTAGTGAGCTGTGGGAGGGCCACAGAAATGCTATGGAAGGCTTGGGAGAGGCACCCAGCCCTGACACCCTGCTCCTAAGAAAGCTCTCACTCATCCCTGCATGGTCTCACTCGTCTCCAGCCCCTGCTCCAAGCCTGGAAGGATTGCAGACACAGACTGCAGCCCGTGAACACTGGGAGCTGGGGTACATCACCCTGGGGCACCACAATCCTGGGTTTAAGGGGGTTTTTACCCTCACAGGGACATTGCTGTGGTTAGAGGCTGTGCTCCAGCCCAGTATGACCTGCTGTGACCTCAGAGCTGACCCTGCTTTGAGCAGGACGTTGGTTTAGACACCTCCCAAGGCTCTTCCCACTCCCAGGACACCTCCCAGGGAACCTTCCCACCACCACCACCCACTGCGTGCACCTTCCTTGAAGCCACTTCCCCAAAGAGCCCCTCAGAGCTCTGCCCTCAGCACGTGGAAAGAGGGGACGGAACATTTCCCACCTCAGGGTTATTCTCTGATGAAATCCCACAGTTGGAGAGCCCCAGAATGCCCAGCACAAAGCCCAGGCAGGGGCAGAGCACAGCCCAGTCCCTGTGGCTGCTCCCCAGGCCCCTGGCCAGGGTGGCTACCTCTGGAGTGAGCAGTGTGTGTGCCCTCTGGAAGGGGGACGGTCTGGCTGTTCCTACAGCACCTTCGGGCTGCCGACACTTCAGTCTCCTCCAGGAACAGCTCCTGCCCTGGTGCCCAGCTCCCAAATCAGCTCCTGCTCAAGCTGTTCCTTCCTCCCGGCCTCTGGGGCAGGTTTATCCCGCTGTCCAGAACAGGCTGTTTCATGACAAACCGCAGGCACGGCAGTGACCGTGGCAGAGGTGACCTCACCCTTCACTGTCACCCGCGTCACTGCCCCAGCAGTGCCTCCCGAGCTGGCCTGGCCTGGCAGTCCCCAAGCACAGGGTCCCCAAGAGGTGCCCGGAGCCCCCCGGGCACCCCCACACCCCCCAGCCCCCCCGC